>OY757936.1:53342944-53357944 GCA_963585895.1 Sepioteuthis lessoniana
CCAGTCGAACTCGACTAGGGTCACCAACTTTACTTTTTACATTGATAAATGGATTCCTTATGGGGATGTTTGAGGGTCACACAATGTTGCTTTTAGTTTGTCTTATGCATTTCTTAAATTGATCAACATACATCTTTGTCGTTTGTGTATGCGTGTAACTAAATGTGTTTGATTGACAACCTCACTATTACTCTTTCTCCTCTCTCTCTCATTCTCTCTCTCTCTCTATATATATATTGATAAAAACATATATCGTTGTTCAAGCAATAATTTTATCTCCATCATAAAGTCCTCATGAAACTTTAATAAAAACGAAACGTTTTCATGTTGACTTTATCATCATAAATAAATTTATCACATTTGGAACACCTTGTTTTTGTATCTTCTTCCAATTGGATTTTTTTCCATAATTTACTTCCATATATATACGCACAAATATATATATAGTCATCCACAGAGAGACCCGTTTTGTTCTATCAGAACTCATCAGTGTGGCTAGACAGTAGCTTCTCGTAGCTGGGATCGAAACCCGGTTGACTCAAACGCCAAGCCAAGCGTCTAACCATTCAGCCACGAAGAGCCTTTAGCTGCGAAGTAAATTTTAAACGGTTATTAATCACAATTACTACTGTTTACATACATCCGTTCAACGGCTACCGAGACCTCAATTCATATATGAAGAGGCTTGCAATAAACGCTAATAGCAACACGATTACTTCTTCGCCAGAGAACTCAACCTTACGGGGATAGGGGAGTATATATCTCTATAGTCATCCACGTATATACATATATATATATATATATATATATATATATATTGGCATAATGGTTAGAGTGTTCGCCAGTGGGCGGGGGGGATTGAATTCAAATCCCAGTTCGAGTCATTTCAAAACTCAACAATGATACTTGGTGCCTCCCTGCTTAGCACTCAGCATTTTAAAGAACGGATCAAGAGCAAATGGAGCAATCCAGGGAAAGGAATAGCGCCGTAGGCTTCACCTAGCTATTTAAAAAAGAGCCTTTGGGTCACCCTCGACTACGGTCTGCCAACTTACATATCTCTTATATACGAGGATCTTTTCAAAAGTTTTAAGCTTCACCAAGAATAAATGGGGGGGGGGGTCTTCGTGGTGTAATGTTTAAAGCGATGGACTGCGGAATCGTAGTACGCGAGTTCGTACTCCAGTCGCGCTATTACGTTCACTTTCGGGCAAATACTCTTGGGAAAGGTATGAACTCCCTTATCCTCCCAGCTATGGGTTAAATAGTACCTCTACTGTTCTTCTAGGAGAATGGCATTGGAATTAGATAACCTTCAAATGTGGATATGCCATTAAACAAAGGAACCAAACAAAACCAAGAATAAATGGGAGAAACAAAACAGTTTTTTCACAATTCTTCAGCCTAGACTTCCTTGTTATCAATGCACTCGGTACAACAATGTTCAAGAATTGCGCCCCATTACAGAAGAAGGTGGCATCCTGGTTCTCGAAAACTTCCTTTACTGCATAAATACCGCCATCATTGTTTCAACAATGGCGACCATTTAAGTGGCATTTGAATCTAGGAAACAGGAAGGAGTCAGAAAGAGTTAAATCTAGTGAGTAAAGAGTATGGAGTAGCAATTCAAAGCCACCGTTAGTTGCTGAAGCCACTGCAATCTGAGTGAGATTATTGTCTTTTTCCTATCGACTCCCTTCGTCATTTTTCCCGGTTAAACTTGGAATTTTGATTAATGACTAAAATTTGTTGACTAGTTCATATAGCTAAGTTACAGTATCTCGTTTACTGGAAGCGATGTCAACATAGGCATAGTAAAGCTGAGACTGCTATTGACAGAGAATGTAAATCTGATCTCTCTCTTGAAGTAAGATGGGGATTCTTCAAGTCTGTTTCTGTATCAGTACTACTGTCTAGTTGCCCCACTTGGACTCTTACCAAATGCTTGGAGAAAACGCTTTATAAAAACTATTTCAAAAGTAAAAACACACCAGATTCCCTTTGCTTGATTGCTTCGTCCAGATGTTTTAATGCTGTCAATTAAGAAGTTTTCCCTTTTCCACGTAGCTTCACTGGATTAATTCTATAATATAATGTCCCAGTCCATTAGCCTAGCAGTTCGAGTGTTCGCCAATGGCCCGGGAGACCGGGGTTCAATCCCAGGTCGAGTCATACCAAAGACTCAAAAAATGGTACTTGAGGCCTGTAGGCTTAACACTCATCATTATAAGGTATGGATCAAGGGTAAAATTGCGCAATCCAGGTAAAGGTGTAGCTCCTTTCTAACACACCTCGGTGTAGTAGCTGTTGAAAAGGGAGCCTTCGGGTCAACCTCGACTATGGTCGCCAAATTTACGCCGATACAATAATTATCATAAGGCACCATTTTAACTGCTTGAGCTTCTTCATGGGCTGAGAGTGTTTCAACTGTTTCCTTTGAATATTTAATTTAGTTTCGCAATGGTGAACACAGGTTTCATCTTGAGTTTCTTATCTGCGGTGGAAATTCTAAGGTTTAACCGGGAAGCGAATCAGAAATGTCCCGAAAATGTCAACCCTTTTTTAGCTTGTGCTCTGATGTCTGTATTTTTGGGACCCAACTTGCAGACTGCTCGTTCATCTCCAAGATATCAGTTAAAACAGTGTGGACCGAACCAGAACTAATATCTAAAGACTTAGCTATCTGCTTGACAGTAAGAAGCCTGTCATCCCAAAGCATACCGAAATGGCATCTGCTTGTTCATTAGGGGTTTATCTTTTTCGACGACCTGTATCTGCCTCGCTTGAATTCCGCAGCCCACTTCTTTTTCGTTGCATAAGAAATGGACTCCTCAGCAAGTATCTGTACCATCTGAGAACTGATTTTTTTTATTTATTGCGGAATTTTTGTCCTCATCTTGGTAGTTTTGTGTTGTTTCTTCTTCACTATGTTTCGGCCAAATTTCACCTCTGGGCTTCTTCAGGTGATTAACCCTGACCTCGGATAAGGAGAACAAATAATTGGATTTATAAGACCAAAAAATCCTTCGGGGCCCGTGGCACAGCGGATAGAGGCGTTGAGTCTCTACGGTTCCAGGTGAGCATTGTCAGAAGATGGCAGTTTCAATTCCTACCCAAGCCGGCCAAAAACGTGGTGCGATAGACAACTATGGAAGGCAGTAATTACTGGGGATACGGTTACAAGACTCAGCTTTCCTATCCAAGGTCGCAGTTAATCACCTGAAGAAGGCCAGAGGTGAAATTTGGCCGAAACGTAGGGAAGAAGAAACAACACAAAAACTACCAAGATGAGGACCAAAAGTCCGCAATAAATGAAAAAAATTCTCAGATTAAGAAGCCTCATCTCAAAATGATTCCAATTAAAGACAACTATCTGTCCTCATTTTTCAGAGATACTATGACAACTAAGTCTTCTGTTGTGGCAATTTTTACATTTGGGCCTCACCTGTACGGAATATTAAGAGAGAAATGAATGTTCTTCTTGCTTTATATAAAGTGATAGTGTGTGGCCAGAACAAAAATGTTCTGCTATGGTTCTTCATTCTTGGTGAGGCTTAGAATTTTTAGAACGAGCTTCGTAACTAGTTTTTTTTCTCTGTCGACTTGGGTCTAAAAAAAACCTGGTTAATCGATCGGAAAAGGAAGAAAGTTAAAAAAAAGAAAGAGAAAGAAAAGAGACAAGAAAACTATTCAATAATCAAACAAAGATGGGTATAAGTTGTATTTGAAAATCAACTAGAATTAGAATGATGAAGGATAATCATT
The DNA here is from genome assembly GCA_963585895.1 of Sepioteuthis lessoniana. Taxonomy (NCBI): domain Eukaryota; kingdom Metazoa; phylum Mollusca; class Cephalopoda; order Myopsida; family Loliginidae; genus Sepioteuthis; species Sepioteuthis lessoniana. The sequence continues at coordinate 53,346,710 of OY757936.1, forward strand.
AATGATAATTATTGACAGAACATCCATCAGAGATTATGAATACGCTTAATACTACTTGTGTACGACAGTAACAAGAGAAATGGCATTTCAACGGTATGTCAAAACGTCTACTATATATACATATATATATATATAAATAAATAAATATATATATATGTATATATATATATATATATATATATATATATATATATTGGCCTATAGCTTAGGAAATATTTTTCATTATACATCTATATTTACGGTTTTTGCGTTGTTGCTTTATAAGAGTTTTTTGTACAGTTTTTTTTTGTATAAGAGTTTTTTTTATACGATATCAAGTATTTCTATTTAATGAACGTAATTTGTACTCAGTTGTATGGTTTCAAGTATTCTTATCTAATCGCTATAATCATATGGTTTCAGGTAATTAGTTCCATCTAAAAATAGCTATTTGTTTCCACTCAATTATATGGTTTCAAATAACAAATAATCTTTAGAGAGCAATTAAAGCTTCCATTACCTATCCTTTATACAAATGATATACAATTATATTCTATCAAGTATTCCTATCTAATACGAATAATTTGCACATAGATGTACTGTTTCAAGTACTCAAAACTATTACTAGTAATTATATGGTTTTAAGAAATTATTTCTTGTCGATAATATATATTTGTTTACTCACAGTTATATGGTTTCAAGTTACTAATATAACGCAAAACGTAGAAAAATGCACGTGATTGCTCAATGCAAGAAAGTTATACTGATTTAACGAAATAACACCGTATGAACATGGGTCTAGATATATAAGGAACTCATGACGCTGAGTTTCACTGTTTTGAGGATCTGAGGTGTTTTTCTTCGACTATCTTAAGATCAAGAAGTTGAAACCTAGAGTTGGCTGTTAGCTTCATTATATATATATATATATATATTGACGTAATATGTAGGTTGTTCGCCAATGGCCCGGCTTCGAACCCAAGTCGATGAATACTAAAGATTAAAAATATGCTACTTGATGCCTCCCTGCTTACCACTCAACATTATAATATACAGATCATGGATAAGTGGAGCAATCCAGAGAAAAGAGTAGCGACCCCCCTTACACTTTGGTGTAGTAGCTATTGAAAAGGTAGCCTTCAGATCGCCCTTGAGTTCGGTCACCCAACATATATATATATATATATATATATATATATATATATATAGGTGGTGCATTTAATGAGTTTCCAGACTTTTTTGTACAGGCATTTAAAATTGTTGTAGACTCTTGAAAATTCACTATGTTATTGCTATACATCTTATGAGATCACTGGCCATTTTTTATGATTTCAGCTTTAAATGAATAGCCATAACAGCAATTGGAATACACTCTACTAAAACCTGATTGTCACACCAAGTGAATTTCAAAGATTCAATCTGGACGTGAGGACACTTTAGAAGAACGATATGCAATAAAATTCTGTTTTAAATGCCAGAGAAACGTATGGAATGCTTCGGACTGCTTTTCGACCATCTTGCATCTTTGAGTGGCATAAGGGATTCAAGGAAGGCAGGGAGTCTGTGAGGAATGAGAGTGTGGGAGGAGTAAGGAAGTCAATACACCAAAGTTGATTGCCGAAGGGTTAGGGTTAGGGTTAGGGTTTCTATGTTGAGGTTTTAAAGGAGTTCAAGAAGAGATTCCATCGGAAGATCCCAGCACTCTTCAAATCAGGTCAGTGATATTTCCAGCAGGACAATGCACCAGTTCACAAATCCATCCTTGTCACAGACTATTTGACCAAGGTGGGCATCAAGACAGGTCCCCAGCCTCCCTTACTCCAGACCTTGCTCCCTGTGACTTTTGGTTATTCCCTAAGCTCAGAGGCCGTTGATAGGAGACAATTGAGGAGATGAAAGAGGCTGTGACGAAAATCATTGACACGCTCACACAAGAAGACTTCCATGGGGCCTTCGAGAAGTTGTTGGAACGGTACAACAAATGCATTGCAACCGCAAGAGATTACTTCGAAGGGGACTAGAGTTTCATGTGTGTACCATCAATAAAAGTGCCCATACGAAAAAAGTCTGCAAACTTATTTAATGATCCTCGTATATATATATATATATTTATATATCTCTCTATATATAAAGTATATATATATATATATATATATATATATATATATATATATATATATATATATATAAATTTGTTCAGAAAGAAATTCTGATTTTAAAATGAACTTTTATTTTGAATGAAATTAAACATTATTTTGATCAGTCAAAATATTATATCTGAACATCTGTGGATTTCTACCATCGATTGACAAGGTTATTTATACCTGTACAATAAAGCTCTAACTATTTAGATGCCAAGAAATCTTTATTTCATTTCCTACTTCTCTTTTGGAACAAATTTTTTTGGCGTATAAAAGTGTCCAGATGGTGTTGAGTGAGAGATCAGGAGAATATGGTGGATGTGGGAAAGTATCGTATTCAAAGTCAGTGAGCTTCTGCAGTGTCATTCTGACAACATGTGGCCGAGCATTGTCATTCTGGCAACATGTGACTGAGCATTGCTATACTGGTAATATGTGGCCGAGCATTGTTATACTTGCAAATGGGGGTCGAGCATTGTCATGAGAAATGTTTGACACATCACTTAATATTTCAGGTTAAATTTCGTATAAAATTCAACATCAAATTCTGATAGAAGCAAGAGAAAATTAACGGAGAATGAACTTTAATCATTAGGAATCCATTTTTTTAATGAAAATACTATTAGAATAATATACAGGGTGTTTCAAAACAGATGCAACCAATTAATATGATAATGATTTATTACAGTGACGTTCATTTGGAATACGTATTGTAAAAATGCATCCTTTGAGCTAGAGACATCAAATCAATTTTTTTTTAATTATCATCATACCAGCTTCCAGGACATGCAATCTTTTTTTTTTTTAGTTTCTTATCTCAGTAATAAAGAAGGATCATATCAATAGGATGTATCTATTTTGAGACAGTTTTGAATGATTTTGAATTCAAATAATTAGTGACGTAAAATATTATTTCCTCTCTTGTCCAAGGCATTGTGATCGAGAATTGTTTAGTTGTTATAGTATGCTATTTTCAAATCGGAAACGAAAAAGAACACAAATTGATTATTTGTAGAGTTATCAGAAGTTACATAGGTCCTAAGTATATTGAGACACACTATATTATGACAGAATTTAATCATTTTATTTTAAAATCGGACAGTATTTCCCGAACAATCTAATATATACATCTTTGTATATTCTTCTTAATCCTCCGTTGACCATGTGTCTTGCCATTTTAGATATGATCATTCATCCAGTATGTTTTCCGGATCCAACTGCTCTAGTGCATACGTTGTTCAGGGCATCTATCTGCTGGAGCAAATCCCAAAGCTCCTTTGCTTTCCTGGATCAGCCGACGATCGCAGATGTCGTCTATGTAATTCGTTGGATTGAAACCCGTGATGTTGGTTCTTTTTTTGTTTTGCCAGTGAATCCGTTATATAATCTCTTGAGTGGAGGCAGCAGTTAATGTTGACCATCACAAGTCCAATATCACTGGGACCGAAAACGACCTTGAGTGACCAGCTTGGCCGGATTATCGGTCAGTACGATTGTCAGTTCCAAAAGCGGCAAACCTATTTCATCTCAAGTTTGCTTTTAAATTCTAGGATGAATGTTTGTCATTGCTCATATATATATATATATATATACAATACACACAAACACATATACACACACACACTCTCTCTCTCTCTCCCTCTCACACACACACACACACACATATATATATATCTATATATATATGAATAATAATGATGTAGTTTGGAATAATAAATAATTAGTGATGGTACTTGGCGATTGTCAGTTTCTGCCCAAAACAATCATTAGTTGGTTGGTTGGGTTTTATGGGATATCAGCCTTTGTTGGTTATTTACGCCAAATCCATTTTTATGTAAATAATCAGTTCTATTTCAAACAATTCAGTTTAGGATAAGTACGCAGTTTAATTGTAAGGACAGTTTAATTGTGAAAAACATTTCTATTTCAAGCTATTCATTTTAGTCAAAGAGTTCTAATTCAGTATAGTATAAGTACAGATTTCGTTTACACACAGTTAAATGTCAAAACAGTTCTATATTAAACAATTCAGTTTAGTGTAAGTACAGTTTCAATGTCAAAAAACAATTCCATTTCAAATAAATCAGTTCAGCATAAGCACGCAATTTAAATGTAAGAACGGTTTAATTGTCAAAAACATTTCTATTTTAAACTATTCAGTTTAGTCAAACAATTCAGTTTAGCATAAATATGCCGTCAGTTCTATTCAACCCATAGATAGGGCCCTATCAGGTGCTACCACACCGGGCTAGAATGGACATGGGAGCAATGTGTGTGTGTGTGTGTGTGTGTGGGTGTGTAAATAATGGAAAAAATCCGACCTTATAAAGAAAAATTGAAAAACAAAGTAATTCAAAGTGAAGGATTTATTGTGAAAGAAAGTGGACGCTATAACGTTTCGGTTTTAATAAACAATTATCAGGGCTTTAAAATGATGATACCGACTGTTACTTGAACAACAATGGATGTTTAATAAAATACAAAATCAAGGGAGGAAATTATATATAGAAAGAAAGAACAAACTACCTTTCAATCAATAAAACAGCGTACATATCTGAAAAAAAAAATCAAATGATTATGGAAGGCAATGGTGTAAAACAAATGGAACCATTACGAGATGTAATGGATTAGAAAGAGAGAAAGAAGTAAAGAAAAGAACTGAAAAAGAAATAAAGGTTTAAAGATGGAGAATAGAGAGAGAAAAGAGAAGAAAAGAAAGAAAAGAAAAAGGAGAAAGAAAAAGAGAAGAAAAAGGAGTGGAAAGTCAAATAATAGAGGGATAGAAAGGAGAAGAAAAAAGGGAAGAAAAAGAAAGTAAAACAAAGAGACACATCATAAATATATAATTAAATAGGGTTAAATCATGAAAAAAATCAACCATATGTAAATTGAAAGCATGCATTTTTAGAAGTCCTGTTAATTTGAAAAAGCCCTCTTAATTTTTAGAGCATAGATTAATATCGATACTTTTTAACGGGATGAAAATGCATTATGTTATGGGCGTGTCCCCGTGGTGTAATGGTTAAAGCGATGGACTGCGGAATCGTAGTAAACGAGTTCGTGCTCCACTCGTGCTATTACGTTCACTTCTGGGCAAATACCCTTGAGAAAAGTATGAACCCCCTGTTCCTCCCAGCTATGGGTTAAATAGTACCACTACTGTTCTTCTAGAAGGATGGCTTTGGCATTGAATAACCTAAAAAGGATGATGTGCCATCAAACAAAGAAACCAAACTAAACATTATGTTATTATCTTAATGTGACTGATGGTTGTTTTTTTATTTGGGAAAAAGTTATTTGCTCTGTAGATTTTATTTGCATTAAGCTTTGACCGGAACGATTTAACTTTAACATTCTATATTCAAAAATTAAATTGTCCTGCTTGGAATTGTTCCCAACTAAGTCCGTGGTTATAACTTAAATGATCCCGACAAACAATCGCGTATGCTGTCTGATCTAGCTGAGACGGTGGCAAGTGTCTTGTTTAGACAACGTTACCAAGCTGCGAAGACGAGGGTGAGACAAAAGTTATGCAATATAGTACGTGCTTGTTTGTGACGCCTATATCACGTGATCGAAGAAGTTCAAGCCGTGGTAGGTACCCTCAGTGGTTCGTAGTATCGTGGTAGTTGACACAATAACATATTGTGCATTTCTTCACCCATATAGGATTTTAAAGTCGTAGACTTGAACGTTTAACGTAGTCAAATCGGGAACTCATTCCTCGAAGTGCGTCATAATATCGTGGTTGCAACCAAAAACGTTTATTAAGTGAAAGGTAAAGACGAAGTTTATCAGAGTACAGTAACCTCGATGCAATGTCCGATAGGCCTAAACCCGTAGATTCCGAGGCCGTGTTTCAAAGAGGCAAATCTAACGAGTTACAATCGGTGAGTACCAGGCAATCTCGGCTTATCACAGTCTAATGTGGTTCGTCACCTTCATGAGCTCAGCAAAACATCCAGAACTGCAGCACCGTGTTTAATGTTACTAAAATATTAGCAAACTTTTGACTCACTCTGATAGATGTGACCTTCAACGGCGATTTCGAATCACAAAATAAAATAAAATAAAACTATTGTAATGTATATTACTCAATTTAATTTATACAATTTATAATGACAATTTTGTTTTGATTCTGATTTTGCTATAAAAATTATGTAAAATAAATCAATAAATCTCCTGTTTCTGATGACAATTTGCCATCCCGGACATGTTTCTTTTTGCTTACCGCTCACTTGGATCTTTGCATACACCCCAGGGTGCGATACTATCCAATTTGGAGATCACTATTTTCATTGGATCTAATTACAGCACATTTTGTGGATAATATATCACGAATGCTCATTGAATTAGATCTTTTTAATTAAATTAACCAGTTGTAATTTTGAAAAATCACAAATTCATCGTTTCAGAAGTCTTATAACTAAATTTGTGATGTGATCTATTTAAGGGAATCATTTAAATAAACGAGATGAAAGTAAAAGGCACCTGGTGGTGAAGCTTTAATTCTAGAAACCTGGGAAGGGTGGGGTCATCCCTCAGCGGCTATTATTACTCGCAAATCAAAATCGTACAATCTAAACCCATTCAAACTATTCAAAAACAGCGTCATGAAAAACTGCACGATTCAAAAGCGTACAAATAAAAAACAACATAAATTTTTAAAAATCGCAGTTTTGATTTTTGTAGTTTTGAGTAGTGTAGTTTAAGATTTATCCGGATAAATCTTAAACCACATTAATGAAAACTACAAAAACCAAAACTGTACATATAAAAATTTCTCAAATGAACGACAAAAAAAACAATACAAAAAAAAAAAAACAATACAAAAAAAAACAAAACAAAAAAACAAATCAAAACCCCACAAATAAAAAATTGTACTGATTAAAACCGTACAAATCAAATCTATCTAAATTAAAAACCACACAATCAAACATTACACGAATCAAATCTGCCTAAACCAAAGATCATACAAATCAAAACCGCTCAAATTTAAATCGGTACAAATCAAAACCCAACAAATTAAATCTGCCCAAATCAAAAGTCACACTATTCAAAATCGCACCAATCAAAACTGCTCAAATTCAAAACCACACAAATCAAAACCTGCACTAACAAACAGTCCAAATTCAAAAAGGCTCCAATCAAAATGACTCAAATCATATCTGCGCAAATAATAAGTGCAAAAATCAAAGCAGCACAAATTAAAAACGGTACAAACATCACAGATCAAATCTGCTAAAATCAGAAACCTCTTAAATCAAAATAGTTCTAACTTAGTCGGCTGGGGCTGCATAATACACCGACTGCATCTCTGAGGTGGGTTAAGACTCCCCCAAAGAGTGTCCTGATATGACACTAAACAATCTGATGGTGAGGTAATGCTGGAGCTTTGGTGAATGTGGAGAACCCCATCATTGTTATCGCTCCCCGATCCACTCTGGCCCAGAGTGGTAGCAGTTGATAGGGCCCTATCTATGGGTTAAATAGGACTAAACTACTGTTTCGAGAATTTACAGTTTTTGACATTTAAACTGCGTATTCATGGTAAACTGAATTATTTAAAATAGAACTGTTTTGACATTTAAACTGCGTACTTATAATAACCTGAATTATCTAAAATAAAACTGTTTTTACATTTAACCCTGTATTGTCCAGTCGGCTGGGGCAGTAGAACCCCCCCCCCAAATATCCTGGATATGACATTAAACAATCTGATGGTGAGGTTCCAGTGATGATGGAGCTTTTTGAAATTTAGAGTACCCCTTCATTGACATTGCTCCCAGGAACTCTCTGGCATGGAGTTGGTCGCACTTGATCGGACCATATCTATGGATCAAAAAGAACTAAACTGCGTACTTATGCTAAACTGAATTGTTTGAATTAGAACTGTTTTACAACACTGAATAACTTGAAATAGAAATGTATTTGACAATTAAACTGTGTACTAACATTTAAGGTGCATACTTATGCTTAACTGAATTGTTTGAAATGAAAATGTTTTTGTATGTTAAACTGAATTGTTTGAAAAAGAACTGATTATCTGTATAACAATAGATTTGGCATTGAATAACCTACAAAGGTTGATATGCCATACCCCCCCCCAAAAAAAAACAATCAACCATTAAAACAGCCCAAATTGAAAATGGTGCTATTCAAAATCACTCAAATAAAATCTGCCCAAATTAAAAAAATCACACAAATTAAAACCGTACAAATCAAAGCCACATTAATCAAAACCGCACAATTCAAAACCACACAAATTCAAAACAGCACAAATCAAAACCTGCACAAATGGAAATAGAACAAATCAAAAACCGCACAAATCAAAACTGCTCTAATCAAATCTACCCAATTCAAAAACCGTACAAATCAAAACGACCAAAATTGAAAACGGCATATATCAAAACGGCTCAAAATCTGCCTAATTCAAAATCACAAAAATTAGAACCGCATTAATCAAAACTATTCAAATCAAAAACAACAGAAATCAAAATCCGCACAAATCCTTACTGATCAATAGATTTCTGTTCCATTTGAATTTCCTGAATAATTGTCTGTATTTATTTTTTCACTATTAAGTGAAAAAGTGAAAAAAATGAACTAAATAATATCAATTACTTTGAGAGACCTGCCAGCAGGTATTTTTCCACTTTACAAAAACATATTTCGTAAAACTTTCTTTTTTTCTTTTATACGTTTAATGTCTGTTAATCCGATATTTTCCATTTCGTTCAGAAAGAAATTCTTGCTTTGTATCATTCAAGACAAAGGCAGAAAGAACAGTTCGTTTAATACTTCCGATAAGAGAAAGAAACGTTGATTCTTTTTTTTTAAATTAGAATTACGAAAGTAATATAAAAAATGTCGGTCTATAACTTAGCATATCAATATGGTGCTTAATGGGTTAGAAAGTTTGCCAGAGGCCGAGGTTCAATCCCCATTAACAACTATGTTATTACTAAATGACCCATGAATCTGTTGGATTTCTGTAATTGGAGAAGTCCATGATGATATCGATGTTTCTATTTATGAAAGAGTGCAATGTTTGAATAATTTTTTCCTGGTTATCCTTATTCTATTATGATCTAGTCGGCTGGGGCAGCAGAATACACCGACAGCATCTCTGCAGAGGGGTAAGATTCCTCCAACGAGTGTCTTGTGGCCAAGTCGGCTGGGGTTGCAGAATACATCGACAGCGTCTCTGCAGAGGGCTAAGACTCCCCCCGCAAGTGTCCTAGTTAGGACAACAATCTGAAGGTAGGGCTCAACTAATACTAGAGTTTTGGGGAATGCTGAGTACCTCCTTATTGCCATCACTCCGGGGTCAACTATGGTCCGGTGTGGTTGTACTTAATAGGGTCCTATCCATGGGTCAAATATAGAACTAAATTGTCTACTTATGCTCAACTGAACTGTTTCAAATAGAACTGTTTATAAGTATAAAAATAGATTTGGCATTAAATGACCTATAATGGTTGATTTGCCATAAAACCAAACCAAGCCAAACTAAACCTAACTTTTCCATCAATAATTCGACATTCAGCGCAACTCAGACTTCACGAAATCATCATAGTTGGAGTGTTAAGTTCTTTAGTGTATTTTAAGAGTATTGTTCTGATTTATATCTCGTTTTGATATGCCGTTTTCGAAGTGTTTCGTTTACATATTTACAAGCATGATTATAATTTTAGCAATAAAAAGATAAATCCTCTAACAATTCTGAATTACTGTATCGCATTGAACATAGAATGTTATAACAGAGATTTTTATAGCAAATAATTCAAACTTGATGAATAAGGCTAAGTCCAGTATAATTAGCAAATTGTTAAAAGGGTTCGGCAAAAATTACCGGATAGATAATTTAGTGTAACCTCAATATTCCCTGCTCATTTTAGATGCTTTTCTTCTTATTTTTCTTTGTTCTTTGCCTTCTTACTTTTACGTAATCAATTCTTTCTTTCTTTCTTTTGAAATTTTCGTTTCAGGTTTTCTTTCTTCATCCTTTATTTTCCCCTCCATTCTATTTTTCAATAATTTCTTTCTTTCTTTCTTTCTTTCTATCTTTCTTTCTTTTGAATTTTTGTGTTTCAGTTTTTCTTTCTTCATCCTTTATTTTTCCCTCCATTCTCATTTTTCTATAATTTCTTTCTTTCTTTCTTTCTTTCTTTCTTTCTTTCTTTCTTTCTTTTCTTTCATTCTTTTGAATTTCTGTGTTTCAGTTTTTCTTTCTTCATCCTTTATTTTTCCCTCCATTCTCATTTTTCAATAATATCTTTCTTTCTTTCTTTCTTTCTTTCTTTCTTTCTTTCTTTCTTTCTTTCTTTCTTTCTTTTCATTAACTATTTCTTTATTCTTTTAAAATTTAATCTCATTTCATTTCTATCGTTCTTTGTCTTTTTCTTCCTTTTCCTTTTCTCGTTTTCACTGAATTCTTTCTTTCTTTCTTTCTTTCTTTGTTTTATCCATAATTGTTCCTTAATTCTTTTTATTCTTTTATTTATTTCCTTTCTTTCCTTTCTTGTCTATTCTTTTTTTCTTTCTTTCTCATTTTCAATAATTTCTTTGGGCCAATATCAGTCATTAGAAGACATATATGGTGATTATTGTTATGATTATTGTTTTACCGGGACATTGGCCCAGCGGTTAGAGTGTTCGCCAATGGCCCGGGAGACCTAGGTTCAATCCCAGGTCGAGTCATACCAAAGACTTTAAAAATGGAACTTGATACCACCTTGCTTAACACTCAGCATTATAAGGTACGGTTCAAAGGTAAAGTGGAGCAATCCAGGGAATGGAGTAGCGCCCTCCCCTACACCTTGGTGTAGTAGCTATCGAAAAGGGAGCCTTCGGGTCACCCTCGACTATGGTCGCTAACTTTACTTTTACTTATTGTTATGAGAAAAAATTCCATTCTTTCTTTCTTTCTTTCTTTCTTTCTTTCCACAGAAAGCTGACTTTCTTTTTTTTCTTTCTTTGTCACGTTCATTTATTTTCTTCATTTGTTTCTTTGTATCTTTCTTTAATGAATGTCTTTCAATCATTTGATTTTTAAGGTCATTAAATATCTTTCCTTTTTGGGCTTTCTTTGTCTGTTGACTTGTTTTCAATA
>OY757936.1:53360444-53490444 GCA_963585895.1 Sepioteuthis lessoniana
CCTTCCTTATTTTTAAAATCGTGTGCAAAGTTTGTCTGAAAATTTCATTTGTTGATCATCTCTTTTCGAGTAAATTTTTGTGTACGACCAGAGCAAACAACATTTTTCTCAATGCAATTCATCCAATCTCTGTGCCTTTGCATGTTTGCGCAACTAACCGTTCTACAAAATCCAAAATGATTCATTTTCTCTTCGTTTAATGAATCTTTCAAAAATATCTTTAACCCAGATTAAGCGCCTATCTCAGTCACCATAAGAATGTTCGATGCTAACCGCTCCATGTCTAAATGTGCGGAAAAGTTCACAAATACGCACCGACACTAAAGAACACTTACAAGCCTAAATTATATGCGTCTTGAATCTTTTGGGGCTAATGTTGTATCATTAATTATTTCCTCATATAATACCATAATAAGCAGAAAAGAAATATTTACATTTAATATTTTAGTTGTTAAGTTAAACGAAAAATATGATCTGTGATAAACACGTCGTAAAATACATTTCAGATTTTTAAAGATTATTTATTTATTAATTTTAGGCAGAACTCTATTCATCTGTATCATATGAGAAGAATTTCTGTTGTTTTTCTAGGGTTGATTTTTACATGCCCCCAAAGACCAAGCTACAATATTTTATTTAGCAAAATATTATCATGAACACTGTCAACAATATGTATTTAAATCAACAGTCTAAGGTATGAAAATTGAATAAAGCGTTAAAAGCTCCTGAATTAAATTATTCTTTGTGATTATACAAACTATATATGGTTTCGATCCCAGCTTCAAGCATCCTACGTGTCTATCCACACTGAAGATTTGTGATACAACGAAACAGTCTCTGGATGACAATATATACGCTCCCTCACGGAGGTTGAGCACTCTGGCGTAGGAATTTACGGCTGCCAATTGCATATTACAAAGCTCTTCGAATGGATTGAGCACTCTGGTATCCGGTAAGGCAAAAATGTAAACAAAACGATAGCTACTACATAATGTCTTATAATTCCCGCGCTGACGTGGTTCGCTTATTGGCTGAGCGGTGTGAGAGTGTGGGGATTTAGGAATTAAACAATAAAACTCCCAACTGGTCGGCTGCCACATACAAAATGTGTAAACGCGTCGCCACGCATAAGGCTCCACGCATCCATCCGGTTTAAAATAAAAAAAAAAAAGAAAAATAATAAAAAGTAAAGTAGCCAATGGGAAGCGGTCGCGCCAAAATTAGAAGGATTTTGGAGTGGCGAATTTGGAGCCGGTGGAGAGAGATAAATATTCAGGTTTTCTGTGAACCGAGTCTTGTCAGGGAGTGTCCGTCTAACCAACAACATCATTTTGCTGTCTGGTGTTTTGGGCACCACGCTACGTCTTGGGACGTAGCGTTGGTTAGTCCATTCACCAAATAAATAAAGGAAAGTATGGAAGAAATGTTTTCGTCTCTTATCTGTTTCTATCTTTTCTTTTTGTATATTTCTTTTGAACTTTCTTTGGACAAGGCATTGCGCCGGCCAGTCAACGTGGGGTAAAATAATATAACCAAAATATGGAGTCAGATATCTTACGGCAACACAGCCTTGCGCTTAGCCCCTGACCTTCAAAAACCCTTTTAAACACCACAAGAGTAAGTCTAACGTAATGTTGGGTGTGTTTCGTTATCAGCTTCAAGCATCCTACGTATCTAGCCACACTGAAGAGTTGTGACACAAAGAAACATTGTGTCTGTAAATTACTCGATATATATTAATTAAATACTAAGAAAATTCAGCTTTTTTTTTTTTGCTTTAAAACGGATAAAAATAACTCAAATTTGTATTTAAAGTTAAAATTTAGTTTTATTTGAAAGATTATAATATTATAATTTTCAGTATAAAAAGCAGAATACCATTAAATATCTACTTCATTTTTATTACATTTTAAACGCTTAAATTCATTAAAAGTTGAGAGTTTATCAAACAAGAGGTTATTTAAATTAAAAAAGTTATAAAATTAAAAAACAAACTTTTAGGAATAAGATTATTTACAAAAAAAAATAAACCGATTTATGTAAAATATTACTTATACGTTGATACTTAAATTACTTACGATGTTATTTTAATTCAAGCAAAATAATAACTTGGCATTTTCTGCTTAACATTAAATATAATTTTTAATTGTGCGTAATTTTACCGCAAGAAATTATTAGTACGGAAGGCTAACCGCATAAGAATATTTGTACGGAAGGTCAACCACATGAAATTATTAGTATGGAAGGCTAAACACATAAAATTATTAGTACGGAAGGCCAACCACTTAAGAATTTTAGTACGGAAGGCTAACCACATGAAATTATTAATACGGAAGGCTAAACACAAAATTATTAGTACGGAAGGCGAAACACAAAAAATCATTAGTACGGAAGGCCAAACATATAAAATTATTAGTAAAAGTAAGTAAAGTTGGCGACCATAGTCGAGGGTAACCCAAAGGCTCCCTTTTCGATAGCTACTACACCAAGGTGTACGGGAGGGCGCTACTCCTTCCCTGGATTGCTCTACTTTACCCTTGATTCGTACCTTATAATGCTGAGTGTTAAGCAAGGAGGCATCAAGTACCATTTTTTGAGTCTTTGGTATGACTCGACCTGGGATTGAACCCAGGTCTCCCGGGCCATTCGCGAACACTCTAACCGCTAGGCCAATGTCCGGTATAAAATTATTAGTACGGAAGGCGAAACATATAAAAATTATAAGTACGGAAGGCGAAACATATAAAATTATTAGAATGGAAGGTGAAATCCATAAAATTATCAGTACAGAAGGCCAACCACATAAAATTATTAGTACAGAAGGCCAACCACATAAGATTATTAGTACGGAAGGACAACCACATAAAATTATTAGTACGGAAGGACAACCACATAAAATTATTAGTACGGAAGGACAACCACATAAAATTATTAGTACGGAAGGACAACCACATAAAATTATTAGTACAGAAGGCCAACCACATAAAATTATTAGTACAGAAGGACAACCACATAAAATTATTAGTACAGAAGGCCAACCACCTAAAATTATTAGTACGGCAGGCCAACCACTTAAAATTATTAGCACGGAAGGCCAAACTCATGAAATTGTTTGTATTGATGGCCAGCCACCAAAAATTATAAGTATGGAAGGCCAACCACGTAAAATTATATAGTACGGAAGGCCAACCACCTAACATTATTAGTTCGGAAGCCAACTACATGAAATTATTAGCACGAAAGACCAACCACTAAAAAACCCTCATCTTTTTAAGTATAGAAACACATATTAGTAATAGTTTATTTTTTGAATATATCTTAAATAAGGAAAATAAATACTTTAACATGTTTTTTTAATGTAATCCTCCAGTCCTTGTACCAATCCTTTGGTGACTGTACCAAGAGTACCTATTAAAATTGGTATTACCATCACTTTCATGTTTCAGGTTTCTTTTCAATTCCCTAGCAAGGTCCAGGTACATATCCTTCGTTTTTCTTTCTTTCATTTTTATTCTGCAGTCATCCGGGAAAGCGAAATCCACAAATCGGATTGTTCTCTTTTTTTTTTTTTTTTTTTTTGACTATTACTAGGTCTGGTCTTATGGCCGAGATTAAGTCTGTGCATCTCATTCTCTCGGAAAAATTCTGGGTTGTTCAAATACCATTTGTTCGTATAGTCTGATGTAAACTTCTTGTACTATTCCCCGTGGATCACCTTGCCCACCCAGTCGTGTCTAGTCTGATACTCTTTTGTGGTAATTGGCTGCATTAGCTTATTATTGGATTTTTAGTCTTGTGCCTATCACAACATAACCTACATTTGCTGTTTTGTTGAGTCTTATCAATTTTTGCTTTGATATAAATGGTTCTGATGGCTTTGTGTTTTGCAGCTATTAGAATAGATTCTTCTTCTTCTTATTATTATTATTATTATTATTATTATTATTATTATTATTATCATTAAAAAATGAAATAATACCACTGTTTAATTACATTTTTAATATTTGAATTTTACCTTGTATATCTATGGTTTGGTTTGGTTTCTTTATTTAATGGCATATCAAACTTTGTAGGTTATTTAATGCCAAAGCTATTCTACTAGAAGAACAGTTGTGGTACTATTTAACTCATAGCTGGGGGAATAAGGGGATTCATACCTTTCCAAAGGGTATTTGCCCGAAAGTGAATGTAATAGCGCGACTGGAGTACGAACTCACTTACTACGATTTCGCAGTCCATCGCTTTAACCATTACACCACGAGGACACCCCCTTGTATATCTACAATCTTTCATTACCTCATTAACGCTACATGTTACCTTTTCTGAAAATTATTACAATTTATAATCCATGATAAAATAAATTCATACAAAAAATTCAATTAAAATTGGTAATTCCCTGACTTTTGGAGATTCTTTTCAATCTGGATTAGTGATTGTTACAGAACGAAAGGTTTATGGCGGCCATGTTGATAGTACAATCTCCGTACGAACTATTACGGACGTGGACAACGCTGATGACATAGTGTTTCTGGCAATTACACCCATCAAGGCAGAATCCCTGCTGCGTAATCTGGAGCGGACAGCAGGCGGCATAGGCCTCCGTGTGAACGCAGACAAAACGGAGTACATGTACTTTAATCATAGTGCCAATATCTCCACGCTGAATAGTGGCTCTCTGAAACTAGCGGACAAGTTCAGCTACCTCAGAAGTTACATCCCATCTACGGAAAATGACATGAATACACGACTAGCAAAAGCATGGACAGCTATCAAAAGACGATCGATCATATGGAAGTCAGACCTATCCGATAAAATAAAACGCAATTTTTTCCAAACAGCGGTCGTGTCAATACTTCTAAAAAGATGCAACACTTGGACGCTGCCTAAGTGTATTGAGAAAAAGCTTGTCGACGATTGCACAAGGATGCTACTAGCTATATTAAACAAATCATGCAAAACAGCAGCTGTACAGCCACCAACCTCCCATCTTGAAGACCATTCAAATTAGACGAACAAGACATGTAGGTTTCTGTTTGAGGAGCAAGTACAAACTCATAAGCGAGTTTCTCAAATGGGCCCCTTCACATGGACGCAAAAGTGTTGCACGACCAGCTAGAACTTATCTACAACATCTCTGTACGGACACGGGACGTAGCCTAGAAGGCCTGCCGAAAGCGATGGATGGCGAAAGAGATGGATGGCGAAAGAAAGTTAGGGAAATTCCTGCGAACTGTATGACTCATTGTTATAAAGTACATATCAAGGGTAAAGTAGAGCAATCCAGCAAAGGATTCAGGCCCTCCCCTACACATCGGTCTTGTAGCTATTGAAAAGGGAGCCTTCGGGTTGCCCTCGACCACAGTCGCCAACTTTATTTAACTTTAAACTCGTCGTGTTTGATTTATCTACTTTTCCACGTAAACGAACGCCGCAGCTGCTGTTGCTACATAATACCTTATAATTCCTTAGCTGACGTGGTGCGCTAGTTGGCCGAGCGGTCTGATACTAAGTCTAACGTAAAGTTGGGCGGGTTTCGATCCCAGCTTCAAGCGTCCTACGTGTCTAGCCACACTGAAGAGTTGTGATACAACGAAACAGTCTGTCTGGGGATGACAACATATATATATATATATATATAAGTTAAAACAGTGATTTTTAAAAATTATATATATATATATATGATAAGTGGAAAAGGGGATAAATCAAGCACTTACAATCCGTTTAGTATTATATTTCGTTCTAAATTCAAGGAAGAATTTTAGTCTGAAGAAGTTCTTTCTAGAATAAAGAACGAAATATTACTACTAAACCAGTCGTAAGTGTTTGATTTATCTACATTTCCACTTATTTTTGTATTCATTCTAAATAACATCAATCATTTGTGGTTCATAATTTGTGATATGAATTTAGTTTCGGAAAAATTGTGATTAAAAATTCTTTGCCAGTCTAGACATAAAATCATTATGCACCAATATTCGAATAATATAACATCGGTTTCTATACTAGACCCAAACAACATACCCAACAAGAGACCCCAAAATATCTTCAAATCTTTCGGAAGCTGTGGAAATTTATTCGGAGAATTTGAAAAAAGGCACCAGTCTATCATGCAGAAGACTCAAGGAATTGTTGATCCCCAAACATCTCATAATTGCCGAACTATCTCCTTCAAGAGTTGAAAAAAGGACTTCATCTCAGCGTTAAGCAAGACCTTATATGACCCTGAATTGTTACTGCGACACTTATTTTAAAAAAAAGTGGAATTCCTGAATTCCCAGAATGCTTGGAGCATACCGATATCTTCAGTTAATTGATCCAAGGTTTGGCTTTACTGAGCAAACGCATATGGAACCATTCCACAAAGACAGGTATCCATAAATACCACATCCAATCCTCGGAAAGAACAGCGTCACTTGCTACTTTAATGGCATCAAATAATAATTCCAAACAAACCATCTTGCAGAAAATTGGCAGTCATTAGAAAAAAGAATTGCTACTGAATGCACCATCTGAACTTTGTTCCTTGGTATTTTTCTTGTAGTTTATATATATATATATATATATATATATATATATATATATATATACTCCTGATACAAGGTCAATTTTTAAGCGAATTTTAAAAGGTTTGTATTCAGAGATTTTCTTTTTCGGACAGATCCTTTTAATTCTTATAGGAATTACAGCCGTTGATCAGAAAGCAAGGAAGCAAAAAGGAGAAAAATCAAATAAGCCGCTCAAAAAACCAGCTACCAGGGGATTTATAATTTACGGATCACTACATCAACTCATGTCCAGGCAAGATGGGTGCGGGCAAGATGGGTACAGGCATGATGGTTGCGGGCAAGATGGGTGCGGGCAAGATGGGTCCAGGCCAGATGGGTGCGGGCAAGATGGGTCCAGGCAAGATGGGTGCAGGCAAAATGGGTCCAGGCAAGATGGGTCCAGGGAAGATGGGTGCGGGCAAGATGGGTACAGCCAAGATGGGTGCGGGTAAAATGGGTGCCGGCAAGATGGGTGCCGGCAAGATGGGTCCAGGCAAGATAGGTGCCGGAAAGATGGGTCCAGGCATGTTGGGTCCAGGCAAAAATCAACGGTATCGGCAAAATTACCTTTAAGGATAGAAAATTTAGGAGTCTAGTGATAAAAAAAGAAAACAGATTCATTTTTCAGGTTTAAGCCGAACTTATTCCATCAACTGAAGAAAATCCAATGAGCTGCCGGGGTAAATTGTTTGATAGTACACAATAAAATATTGGGAGAGTCCCCGTGGCATAACAGCAAAAATTTTGAACAGCACATTCGAAGTAAGCGGTTTCGAACTCCAATCCTGCTATTACGTTCACTTTCGGACTAATACCCTTGGAAAAAGTAAGAAATCCCTGATCACTCCAACTATAACTTAAATAGTATTAATGTTGCTCTTCTTCAAGGATGGCTTTGACATTAAATAAACCACGAAGGTTGATATGTCTTTAAGAAAAGAAACCAAACGAAATAATAAAAATATCATCAATACCGAGAAGAAAGTAAAGGAGTTGATAACTAAAATCAACCAATGTGGGTTACCTGGAAAGTTCAGGTACCAATACAGCCGCTTGCCAAGATTAATGTGGCTGAGGACAGTATATGACATAGGAAGAGGAACATAAATATCTCCATAAGTGATTGTTAATCCCACCCAGCTTTACATCAATAGACCTATAGAAGATCTGTCCAATCGTAGATTTCGCTATTTTCATTGATGGAAGACTACAAATGGCCAAGAGTAGACCCTCAATGATCTACCGAGATATAAGGGGCAAAAATATCAATAAAGCCGGAATAATAACTCGGAAAGGGTGAGAATGAATGGCCAAGACTACCATACAATTATTAAAGTATTTTTGGACAGTCTTAAGTTAGGATACAATGCCTTGGTACATTTTATTTCCAGCAGAGACCAAAAACCACAAGGAGAGACGAAATAAGGTTCAAGCAGAAGTGAGGAATCTGAAGGATCAAAAGAGGACATCAAGAAACGTTAAATAAGGGAAGATGGAAACTAGGAAAAAATGAAAACTTCCAAAAAAGAATTATCACTTAGGCCGATCTTTGGGGTCTGGAGCTGTTTAGCATAGCCTTCCTGTTAAGGGCAGTCTAAGAAACTCTAAATTTACTTGTATGCCTTCATAGATGCAGTACATGTGGTTGATCCATTGCGTAGGTCCTGTGCTTGAGGAACCATGACGCATGTCCTGTTGGGATGCAAATCATAACTGACCAAAGGCAAGTACGGGTGGTGATATCATAAAGCGTTGTTGACACTGGCACACATTTTGGAACGAAAACAGAGAAAAAAATATTCCAAGATATCGCCTTTGTTAAAGAAGGTGTAAAATATCGGGAGGAAATAACCAAATCCTCCCTAATTTCAGTAATCCAATGAACTGAAAATGAGAATTGACCCGGGAAGGTCTCCGAAATTGTGATATCGCCACCTTGAGTCAGATGAGTCCGTCTGGGCAAAAAGAGAGGAAAAGATAGAAAAATTGTCTGTACTACGAGAAGAGGGCTGCGAGAAGGCCGCTGAAAGAAAAAAACCCAGCAAAGAACAGGTTATGGTTAACGATTTAAAAGTTGAATAATGGTATACTTGTTTTTTTCCCTGTGGAGGTGGGCCTCTGGAGATTTCTGACTGAGACGGTATGGAACGTACTAATGAGGTTGGAATTGAGAAGCCATGAAAGAAGAACGGCTCGGCAAAGATTGGATGATTCAGCTGAAAGAGCCTTCAGTTGGTTGTAGTACAATATGAAGGACAGAAAAAAAAGCAGACAGGCAGTGATTTAGCCTCCGCTGCGATTCTCTATTTTCATTAAACAGTTAAACATATATATATAAGTTTTATGGGGCTTTATGCAAGCTCCAGAGGACCCCGCCGCTGATCGACCCTTGGGAAAGTGTTGTGGTTTGGGGTTGAAACACTCGTTGAACTTTAAACACTACCAAAAGACATTCTCATGAAGAGCTACTCTACGCTTACATCTAAAAATGACCAGTTATAACTAGTCTAGTTGAACCAGTTTCTATCCCATAGATGTATGGTTTAGCTTAGTTTCTTTGTTTAATGTCATATCAACCTTCGTGGGTTATTTAATTTTAAACTCATCCTTGTAGAACAACACTAGTGATAATATTCAGCCCAGAGTGAGCCAGTCAGATGGGGTTGTAGAATACGCCGACTGTCTCTCTGCAGAAGGGTGAGACCCCCTTCAAGTGAGTGTCCTGGATATAGCAGTAAACCGTCTGATGGTGAGGCTCCAGATCTGGAACTCTGGGGAAAGTTTTTATTGCTATTACTACCAGGTTCTCTACGATCCGGGATGGTAGTACAGTCAATGGGTCAAAAAATTGTTTAAATATTTAACTGTGTGCAAACAAGTGACTGATGTTAAAGCGAATTGTTTGTGTTACAAAGCAATACTTGAAACCATATGTGCAAATTAAACATATGGCGTTAGCAATATTAGAAGCAATTGAACTGTATGCAAAACAAAGAATAATACTAGATAGAATTATTCGTTTTTTTTTTTTTTTGTCTTTTTTTGTTTGGTTTTATGGCATATCAACCATAGTTGGTTATTTAATGCCAAATCCTGTTTATACACATTAAAATATAATTGGTAAAAACATTTTGTAGAAACACATAATTAAATGATCAAACAGTTCTATTTCTAACAATTCAATTAACAACAAGTCAAATTTAAATGGTTCCAAATATTTCTATGAACAAGTAACAATTCAATTAGACATCCATATTTACCGACCCCTCCGCTCGGGCAGGATATGACACGAGGTCAATTTTTTAAGCGGAGTTTAACAGATTTGAATTCAGAGTTTTCCTTCTCCTAGACTAGTTGCCTTACCAAGACTGAAGAACCTAGTCTGCCCTACTATTTTACCCATAGCTGGAGAGAGAATAATTGGATTCATACCTTTCCCAAGGGTATTAATGCTATGTGAAATGCAATCAGTCTCGTCGAGGATTTGAACTCGTGTCACCGTGTCCATTTCCAACGACGATAACCATTACACCACGGGCACATAAAGCCCCATAAAACTTTTATTAATAAGTTTAACTGTTTAATGAAAATAAAGAACCGTAGTGGCGGCTAAATCACTGTCTGTCTGCATTTTTTTCTGTCTTTCATATAGTACTAAAACCAATAGAAGGCTCAATTAGACATCAGTCAGTTGTTTACACACAGTTAGATGATCAAACAGTTCTATTTCAAACAATTCAATGTATCATTAGTCATTTGTTTTCACAGTTTAAACGATCAAACAGTTCTATTTAATCAATTGATAGGAACATTTTAAGTACTACCTCTCCGGGCCAAAGTGGACCTGGGAGCAATGACAAAGAAGAGATAATCCGCATTCCCCAAAGCTTCAGCATTACTGAAGGCTCATTATCAGATTGTTTATATCATATCTAGGACACTCGTTGGGTGGGAGTTCTTACCCCTCAGAAGAGATGCAGTCGGTTTATTCTACAGTCCCTGCCGACTGGGTTAAGAATTATTCATCTTAAACGTTTAACTAAGTTAAAAAAATTGAATAATTAGTATTACATAGCAATACTTGGAATCATTATATCATACATCCATGTTTTATAAAATTCTGAAGAAACGGAGCCAAAATGTAAATATACTGTATTTGGCGTCATAAAAGATGAATGATTAAAAAAAATATGTTGATGTCTTACGCTCATTGTAACGTATCCAAGAAGTTAATAACCCTCTAATCATAATACAAATGAAGAGAACGCAGTATGTATTGGCTCATAATCATTTAAAAGTTAAAAATGAGTCTTATATGCTGACAGATGCGGTAAATTACATATAACGTGAATTCTCTAACATCTAAGTATAAAATATCCCAAGACGTCTTGACTTTCCATAAAAATCAATCAATCAATCAATCAATACATTATTCTTACTATAACACTCTAAACATAAGAATTTATCTTCTAAACAGCATTTGTACAGCCACATACTTCCCATCTCACAAAATATCCAAGTATTTATTTACCCATCTGACATCTCATCAAGTCATATTTTACACGTTGTCATTTATAATTTGGAGTCACACACGGATCGAAACAAATGCGTAGCCATTAATAAATGCTTTGTCTCGTTGTCATTCTTATTTTATGGTGCCTAAAACGCCAGGCTATAAACTCAGCCCTGCTAAGTAGGTATTGCCAGAGGAGAAAGCTTTCTGGTATCAGGCAATCAACATAAAATCACCCACACCAAGCAAACCCCTGATGAACGTGAAATACAAACCATCCAGGTAAGGCGAACACGACAACCTGGGAACATCTAAAGAAACAAGGGTGGGCTTACTAGCAAAGTTTTCCTGTGGACTACCACGCATAGACACACTAGTGTTGTCCAACTAGCAAATACTGATATTTATCAGTTTTTAGCAGACACTGGGTAACGTTTGGATGACCTGGCAAAAAAAGACGAAAGAATGAGTGTATAGCAAGAGAGAGAGAGAGAGAGAGAGAGAGAGAGAGCATATCAGTATGATTTGACGATGATGATGATGATGATGATGATTTAGAAAATATTCTTAAAAGTGCAATGTTCTTAAAGTTATACGCATTTGTTTTTACTCCTTCCTTCTTTTCTTTCTTTTATTCTTTTTTTTTTTTTCACGTATTTTCCTTCCCCTTTTTTTCTATATTCTTTCACTTCAATTTTTCTTTTTTTTCTTTAATATCTACTTTTTCTCTCCTAACACCTTCCTCTTCGAATGCTTTTGTCTTCTTTATCCTACAAACCTTTTATTTTTCTTTTCTCGGTCGACCAGGACCATTTCCCGTTCTATTCATTACATCTCATCAACTACTTTCAACCTCCCACTTTTACCTCCCCCACCTTTTTTCCTTCCCTCCACCCCCATCGAACCATAACTCCCCCTCGTTCCCTGCAGAGGCAAACCCGCTCAAAGTCGAACAATGGTCTCTGCTGCCCATGAGTGTTGGTCACATTACTTCCGGTCAATATACTTAGGATGAAGTGGTCGAAGTGCCACCGACGGCTTTAGGGAGATTGAGCCTTGGGCTAGAGTAGAGGGTGGGAGGAGACTTAGGGTTTGAGTCGAAATATCGCCTTTATGGCGGGAAGAAGGACAGCTTTTGTCGGATGTATTGATCTGATTGCAAATGTGCACGCTACGACTCCACGCACGCTATGCCAGGGAGCCTTTTACGTGGATCCACTTCAAAAAGCGGGAATTTTAAAGAGCTACTAAAAATATAAAACCGTGAAGACTGATGTAGTCTCTTTTTCACGCTTTTCCTTGCCGTCTGATTGGCTGTCATTTGCTACCCCTGAGAATTTACACATTCACTGAAAGATTCTGCTATAGAAACAAGGATACTGCATGAAATGACAACTCTCTGTGTTGGCGAGGGGATCATCCATGGGAAAATGCATGGTTTGCTTTGTCTTGGTTTGTTTAAAGGCATAACAACCATTATTGGTTAATTAATGCCAAATCCTGTTTTTACACATGTATTAAATATAGGATTCGTAAAGTCATTTTGTAGATACAGTAAAATGACCAAGCAGTTCTTATTCCAACCGTTAAATTTAGCATAAGTCAAAGATTAATAGTTCCAAGTATTGATATATTTCAATAATAATTCAATTAAACATCAGTCATTTGTTTACACGCAGTTAAAAAAACAGTTCGATTTCCACCAATTCAATTTAGCATAAGTCAAAGATAAATAGTTCTAATATTGTTGTGTTTCCCTACCAATTCAATTAATCATCAGTCATTTGTTTACACGCAGTTAAAAAAAACAGTTCGATTTCCACCAATTCAATTTAGCATAAGTCAAAGATAAATAGTTCTAATATTGTTGTGTTTCCCTACCAGTTCAATTAATCATCAGTCATTTGTTCACTCACAGTTAATGATTAACAGTTCTATTTTAAACAATTCAGTTTAGCATAAGTCATATGTTATCAAAGTGTAAATGTTAAACAGTTATATTTCCCCATAGATAGGACTCTTTCAGGTGCTCCCTCTTCGAGCCTGAATGGACCTGGGAGCAATGTCAATAATGGGGTACTCCGCATTCACCAAATCTTCATCATTACTGAAACCTCATTGTGAGTGTTTAATGTCAGATCTTGGACATTCGTTAGGGGTGGGTGTCTTACTTCTCAACAGAGAAGCAGTCGGTGTATTCTACAGTCCTAGCCGACAGGGCTTAACTCTTCATGGGTTATTTAAAGATGAAATTTTATTCGTTTTGAAATGTTTAATTATAGTCATAACTCTAATTTGGTTTAGTTTAGTTTATTTGTTTAACGGCATATCAACTTCTTATGGGTCATTCAAAATCAAATTTGATTAATTTCCAAATACTTAATTGTAATCATAACTATAATTTAGTTTGGTTTTGTTTGGTTTAGTTAATTTAACGGCATATCACCTCCTTATGGGTTGTCAAACGGGGATTTTTTAAACTTTGTGAATGTAAATTATAAATGTGATTGTAAATCCAATTACCGAAATAATCCCCTCTTCTCTCTCTCTCTCTCTCTCTCTCTCTCTCGCTCTTTCACATTATCTCTGTCTCTGTCTGTCTCTGTCAGTCTGCCCGTTACTCTTTCTTTATTTCTTTCTTTCTTTCACTCACTCACTCACTCTCTGTCTGTCTGTCTGTCTGTCTGTCTCTCTCTCTCTATATATATATATATCATAAATTATGGTTGTTTAACTTTAGCATCTAAGTGTGCCTCTGCGAAAAATGAATGATCGCTATCTTGAACCTTGTTGACTAATCTTATCGTTTGTACCTGATTGTTAAATATATTTTTTCGAGTTGAAAAAAATCATTTGGCTCACGTAATGTAACCTGACACACCCAAAACAAGCTTTCGATATTTTAATAAGGATCAATATTAGCTAAAACATAAAATATATTGCTCATATCTCTCTCTCTATATATATATATATATATATATATATATATTGGAACTTTTACCCATATTGATTGATAATTATCAATATTATGATTGGTTGATTAGTTGGTTTGATTAACGGCATATTAAGAAATGGGTTATTTAATGCTGAAATAGAATTTGACACATATAGTGTCCGATTAAAGATGCCATATGTATTTAAGAAATGGTCTAATCAATAGAGTATGAACGCGTTAAACTAGATGCGTACACACGAATGTACATATGTACATGCATATATATATATAACAGACATTAAAACTGAGATATATGTGAATGGAAAAAGTATGTATGCAAAGAGATATTGAACAATAGCCAAAATTAACGCCATGTGCGAAATAGACATATAAAGTTCATAACGATAGAACATGGAAAGAACATAGGAATCTCGAAATTCGAAAACACGTAACGACTTCTTGTTCAGGCACGAAACCTTTTTATTAACTTTGAGTTAAAGGTTTCGACGTAAGGAGGAGAGACACAATCTCACTATGCCGTCTTATTCATCTGGCCCCTCTCTCGTGCGGCACCCACGGCGCGCAAATTCGTCTCGCCTCAGTGTGCCCCAAAAGTCGACCGTCTTTGTCCAGTGTCTAGTCTCAACTCCCTAACTTTTTTCAAATCTCCCACAAACCTCCGCTCGCTTCCGGTGTGTGACGTCACCCGCACGCTGTCACCCCGTTCCGTCATCTCGGGCTATTGTGACATCTCTGAGTGGCACATCCGCCCCGCGTGCGAGTTACTACCTACATCAAGGTTTTCACCTAACTAACCCATGTGCAGAGCCGAAAGGTTCTCAGCCTAACTAAACTCAAAGGCATGAACCGAAATCCCTTGGCCATTACGTTGCAATATGTGAGAGACCTGTGTACAGTCCAAGGTCTAGTTATATCAAAGACTCAAAAAGTGGTACTTGATGCCGCCTTGCTTAACACTCAACATTATAAGGTAAAGATCAAGGGTAAAGTGGAGCAATCCAGGGAATGGAGTGGCGCCTTCCCTTACACCTCAGTGTGGTAGCTATTTAAAAGGGAGCCTTGGGGTCACCCTTGAGTAAGGTCATCAACCTTACTTTTACTTTATTTAAGAATATCAATGCCTTAAAAGCCAGTGTATCAATGTCAATGAAACATTTTAAAAGGTAGAAACTTATCATTTATGGATATCAACACGTTAAGTGCCAATGTATTTTTGTTTCACAATCGTTTTAAATAGTATCTGTTGCGACAAAAAGTGGCACCCTAACATATACGACCATCCTCGGTAGTGTGTGACATTAAAGTAATGTTCAGTAATGTTTATTTCACACAATCATTGGATACAGTTAAGTGTCATATCCATGAAGTCCATTTCTTAGTGGGTGGTAACCCCTCGCTGGGAATACAATGCCTCACTAACAGAGCCCTGATTTAATGGCCAGAACATTGATTTACCGAATAAAATCTGACTTTTGTGGAGGTGTAAAATTACGGTACCCTTTCAAGGGGTTGAAATATTACCCCTTAACTATCAGCCTGAACCCGTGGTAACCTAACCGTGAAAAAAATGAATCAAACATAAACCACTCCATTTGTTCTGCTTGAAAGAAAATCTACAGACTGTTGATAACAGTCAGCCGAAATAGAGATAGACGTATAGTGATCATGGGAGAGCCAAAAGAGCAAGAGAGACTGAGACTTTGTTATCTTTTTACTCACTGGTGGTGTTGTGCTTTTCGGTGAGTGCCTGTCTACACTTCGTGTCTTCTACGTTGAGGCCCTAACATCGTCTGCTCTATGTCTATCTACATCGTCTGTGGCGTCTGTCTCGAGTCTCCAAAAATCCGTTCTTATAAACACATTCCTAAAATCACTAATTACTTGATCGTAAAGTGACACATCACTGCTAACTCCCAAATATCAGCTGATTAAACAAAATTGTTTATCGTTGAATGGTAAATATCAGCTGAATCTAAACAACTGTCCTTCGAATTTGGAAACACACACTTATTTTGTATTCTTGACATCCCTAAATAAAACAAATGCCCACTCAAGCTTTGACCTAAATCATAAATGAAATCCCGCAACTTCGCTTTAAATTTTAAGTTTAAAGAAATAATTTACTAGTAAAAAAATTAATTGAAATCCCTAATTATTTTACAGAAGGGCTCGTGGTGAAATGACTATCGTCTTGAGCTGTGGAAACAGTGATCAGAATTCAAATTTTTAACAAGACTTTTTTGTATTTTTCATAGCTCTAACAACATTGGGCCACGTATGAATCCAGTTATTCTTGCTCCATCCATCTATCTATCTATCTATCTCTTGTACATAGACTTATGAACGGGTTGAACTAGATACGTATACACAAGTATATATACTTACACACACACACACAAACACATATATGTATGGGCATATATATAAACATATATACGCGTATATTGAAACTGAGATAGTTGTGAACAGAATGTTTATATATATATATATATATATATATATTACCAAAACATATGAACACGTTGAACTAGATGCATACACACGAATGTACATATGTACATGCATACATATATAACCATATTTACCAAACCGCCCCCCGCTCGGGCAGGATATGACACAAGGTCAATTTTTTAAGCGGTATTTAACAGGTTTGAATTCAGAGTTTTCCTTCTCCTAGACTAGTTGCCTTACCAATGCTGAAGGACCAAGTCTGTCCTATTATTTACCCATAGCCGGAGGGAGAATAATTGGATTCATATCTTTCCCAAGGGTATTAGTGGAATGTGAAATGCAATTAGTCTCGTCCAGGATTTGAACTCGTGTCGCCGTGTCCATTTCCTACGACGATAACCATTACACCACGGGCATCTCCCATACACATATAACAGGCATTGAAACTGAGATATATGTGAACGGAAAAAATATACATGCAAAGAGCTATATAGAGAGGGACGAGATGAATAGGTAAAAAATAGGAATAATATTTATCGTCGTTGAACATGAATACGGCAACCCGAATTCAAGTCTGGGGCGAGGCTGTTTGCTTTCCCCATTCCACTAATACTGACTATTTTCTCCAGCTATTGGTAAATCTTACTGCTGACTTGTTTCTTGAACTTTGGTATCGGAAGCGATCTAGAAGAAAAATGAATTACCCATAGACGCACCAGTATAGACTGATTAAGAAGGACTTGCATTCATCAGTTCTGTGCGGACATTGGGTACAGTCTAGAGGACCTGTCAGAAGCAATGAATGATTAGGATAGAGAGAGAGAGAGAGAGAGAGAGAGAGAGAGAGAGAGAGAGAGAGAGAGATCTTGTGTAGCATCCAGCTCGCGCGGAGGTGTTGAATATCTACATGTATACTGAATTTAATTATTTTTGCTGGATCGTAACGGACTCCAAACTCAATGAGAAAATTGTTTTTATTTTTCATCCAGACAATTATGATTAGATATTAGAAGGATGCTCAACAGCAGAATGGATGTGTTGCTCTAAAATAATGTGCACTTACCGTTTCTCATGAACAACTAGTGCTTCCGATTGCATTATCGACAATAAGCGAAAAATCACAATGTTTAGTTGGCCGTAAGCGTCTCTGAATCAATTATTTGCTAGTCTTTATTTTATTCCACCTTTATTTTCCATTCGAAAACTGAGCAATACAATTTATTATGCTATCGACATATCAATATTTATAAACCCCTCCGTGTAAACAGGTTGCGACACAAGGTCAGTTTTTAAAGCGGAGTTGAACAGGTTTGAATTCAAAGTTTACTTTCTCCTAAACTGGTTACCATATCAAGTCTGCTCTACTATTTCCCATGGCTGGAGAGAGAATTGTTAGATGCGTCCCTTTCGCAAGGGTATGAGCACTATGTGAAATGCAAACAACTTTATCCGGGATTTGAACTCAGTCCGCCGTATCCATTTCCAATGACAATTACTCTTAAAATATGTATATCTCCAAGTACTATATGCGCGGGTGCAGTGCCGAAAGGAAGAGTAACCACATGGTGCGTTGGTGTCCGAAAAATATATAATGACGGCAGTTTTCAATCCCAAGTAGTGGTCAGAGAGACGAGACGTCACGCCGTTTTGGATGTTGGCCTGGTGGAGCCAGACAGCACCGAGGTGAAAGGTACCGGAAAGTCTAAATTTACAAGACTCGCTAATGTATAAAACGAGTATGATCTCAGAAAGAAGAAAAACGAAGATGATTTAATGTTTTAAGTCGGCTCTGTACCAGCCTACTGAAAGCAGAACGAAGAAGCACGCCTGTCTGAAGATATTCTTAGTGGTTCCCTGTATATCATTCTCTCTCTTCATGCAACTAATTTTGCCTCTATTTTGAAATAAAAAGATGAATATTTTTATAAAAAAGATTTATTGTCTTTTTTTCTTCAGCCAGTATATATCATAAAGAGGAAAATTATATCCGGAAAGGAAAAGACAGATACATAGTTGCAAAAAGAAATTCCGTTCACATTTTATTTCTAATGTTACAGGTTCTTTTTTGTTTTTTTGGACCAGTCTCATGAACATGAAGATGGGAAGTGTTTAGTGGATTTCATTGTTACGACAGAATTATGTTGTTGAGGATAAAATGTATAACTCGTAGCAGTATTACTTTCTATCCGGAGCAGCATCGCTTGATCAGATCCGAAAAACCCAGTCGCGCGTTTCAACGGTCGAACGTCAACTCTGTCTATTCAAAATCTTCAGGACCATTTCTTCCGGGTGCGACGTCAACCACCCACTCAATTCATT
The DNA here is from genome assembly GCA_963585895.1 of Sepioteuthis lessoniana. Lineage (NCBI taxonomy): Eukaryota > Metazoa > Mollusca > Cephalopoda > Myopsida > Loliginidae > Sepioteuthis > Sepioteuthis lessoniana. Next base: position 53,379,229 of record OY757936.1, read on the forward strand.
CCAACGGCCGTCCGGCCTCATTTCCTATCTGGGAGGTTTATTAAAACAGATGATAATTGTCATATCCTTTCCGTGCAGGCGTAAGAGTGCCCATCTGACTAGAGTACCTGAACACATGAGCATGAAAAGCCTCTCTATGTGTCAATTTCAGATGCACCAGTCTTTAAAAAATTGAACAGAAAACGAACAGTCAGCACTTGTCCAAATGATTTTTTCTAATAAGAAAGTTAAACATTAGTGAGATGGAGCTATCATGGATACTTGTCTAAGTTCATTTGCAGCACACAGGTAACAGTTTAAAATCATGAATGCATTTCGACCGCATCCTACATATATATATATATATATATATATATATATTAATTAAATCACCATGACCAGAAAATCCAGCAAACAGCCACATGCAACATACGAACAGGGAACAGCTGTTTCGACCTTATTGGGTCTCATCAGGACACGACCACCCCTAAGGCCACGCGTCCCCGAGTAGGTATCATGCATCCGCATGACTATAACGTACAGGGCAAGAATTAGATTATATATATTAGAGGAATTGATATTATATTAATTAAATTACCATGACCGGAAAATCCTGTCAACACAAAGATGCAACATATGGAACACTGAACAGCTGTTTCGACCTTATTGAGTCTCATCAGCAGTGCATACAATAATCTCCACCACTAGAGAACGAACCAGCAATCCCAGAATATAGAAACCGAACTTCTACAAATGGGTCACCAATTCACGCCACACATAAGCGATGCCAAATCAACTAGTCATGGTCGGAATGCGCAACCGCATGATCATAACACTGACAGACAGACACACACACACACACACACATATATATATATATATGTATATATAATATATATATATATATATATATATATATATGTGTGTGTGTGTGTCTGTGTCTGTGTGTGTACGTGGGTATTGAAGTGTGGGTTCCATGTATGCTCCTTATATAAATTTGTTAGAAATGACACGGCTTATAAATGGAAATAACTCTACCAACTCAAAGAAAATGTTGAATTTTTTTTTGTTATCATCAACGGATGTAGAGAAAAGGTTTCCTTGAAATATTAAAAAGGAAAAGATATTTATTTCTTTATGCTTCAATTACAATGGCCTAAGAGGTAATTACATTATTTTTTTTTTCAATGTTTAAGTTATAAGAGTTATTTTCATATATAGGCCATCTAATTTTTAACGAATCTATCTATCTATCTATCTATCTACAAAGTACATTGAGACGTTTTGTGTGAAATGAATCTATAAAAAGTATTAAGAGAGAAGCTATATTTAAGAAGATAGAGATGGACAATGAATGAAACATTAGTCTTTTACGTAGTCTCCTGTTTTGCCATAATTCGAAGCGTTCCTGTAAATTCGTTTTAGCCTGGGTTGGTCCGGTTTTATGGCAAATCGATCATTGTGGGTTATTTAATGCTAAATCCAGTTTATACACATATATTGAATATATATGATTTGGTTTGGTTGGACTTTATGGCATATCAACTATTGTAGGTTATTTAATGCCAAATTTTCTTAATGCATATATATTAAATTCATAGGATTTAGTTTGGTTGGGTTTTATGACATATGAACCATTGTAGGTTATTTAATGCCAAATCCTCTGTATGCATATATATTAAACATATTGGGTTTAGTTTAGTTGGGTTTTATAGCATATCAACCATTGTAGGTTATTTAAGGCCGAATCCTCTTTATGCATATATATTAAACACCTAGGATTTGGTTTCGTTGGGTTTTATGGCATATGAACCATCGTTGGTTGATTAATGGTAAATCCTCTTTATGAATATATATTAGATATATTTATGATTTAGTTCCGTTCAGTTGTATGTCATATCAACCATTGCAGCTTATTTAACGCCATATCCTCTTTATACATATATATAAGATATATAGGATTTGGTTCAGTTTAGTTATAAATCATATCAACTATTGTAGGTTATTTAATGCTAATTCTGGTTTATATAATATATATCAAATACATATAATTTAGTTTAGTTGGGTTTTATGGCATATCAACCATTGTAGTTTATTTAATGCCACATCCGGGTTATATATATATATATATATATATATATATATATATTAGATATATATGATTTGTTAACATTAGATAACAAAGTTAAACCCTTCCAAGAATTATGTATCACTAATGATTCAATTAAACATCAGTCATTTGTTTGCACACAGTTAAATGTGCAAATATTTCTATTTCTAAAAATTCAACTTGGCATGACAGTTATTTCCGCTTGATGACGATTAAATATGCGATTTCAAAAATCGAGTGGCCGTTGAACTATTATATAACTCGGTCAAGACAGAAGTCAAGACAGAAGTCAAGACAGTTGAGTTTAACGGGCAGTTGCAGTAGAGTTGGAGTGGGAGAGGGACGAGTTGTGGTAGGGAAAGCCACACCAGGCCGAAGGGGCCCTCGGGAGCCCTGATTGAATTGGGATCCAGAGAAGATGCTGATAAGATGCTGTAAAGAAAGCCACCACCCAGCAGAGTGGACCCCAGGGCCTCCGGTTGAGCATCTGGAGAACAAGAAAGACACAACGTTGACGGCCATAAGAGTGGGGGGCAAAATATTTCAGTTCTGTTCGGTCTCCAACACCCTCTCACACGCAAACCTTGAGCAACCCTTGCAATAAAGTGAGAGGTACATATATTTATAAAGAAGTCTTCCTGCGTGCGTTGTTTAGTTATTACGCCGGTATGTATCCTGCATGAATCAATATATATGTATATAACAGTTATTCCCTCGTAATTAATCCATCAAAACAGTTGCATTTTGATAATAAGGTTGCTGACTTATTCATACATCTCGTAACACATGTTGATTCAATATGTCTGTAGCCTGACAGTGTGTTTATCTCCATTGTGATCTAAAAGAGCTTCTTTTCGACTGATGATCATATAGGCCAGAAACTAGTACGCATCAGGCGCCTTTAACCTCCTAGTCAAGGCCATTATAACTTGGCACTTTTTTCGATAGTGAACACTATTTATAAAAATAGCCAACTACGTCACTAATACACATGAATATCTGTGCCTGTTTCCGTACGCATGCCAAAAGCAAAACAGCATATACTATTTCAACTCTCAAGATCAAAGTCATATGTGCATTATACGTGCTCATAGAAAACATTTTACACAGTCATGGGATATCTAATTTATGCAAAGATATTAAAAACCAGTTTTCAAAAACTCCGCTTAAAAAATGACCTCGTGTCATATCCTGCCCGAGCGGAGGGGTTGGTAAATATGTACATTCACTTTCAGACTATTTGATTCATAGATGGTACCTTAACATATATTACTATTCCGGGTTAGAGTAGACCTGGAAGTAACGGCAAAGAAGGGCTACTCCATATTAACCAGAGCGTCAGAACTGGATCCTCTTCATCAGATGCTGTTTAGTGTCATATACAAGACACCTTTTTTTTTTAAACGGGGTCTTAGCTCTCAGTAGGGGGTACAGTCCGTATATTCTAAGCTCTGATGACAAAGCGAAGTAAAAATTTTAGGTTGAAATTTAAACAATAAAAAAGACTGAGTGCCCGTGGTGTAATGGTTATCGTCGTAGGTTCAAACCCTGGACGAGACTGATTGCATTTCACATAGCACTGATACCCTTGGGAAAGGTATGAATCCAATAATTCTCCCTCCAGCTATGGGTAAATAGTAGGGCAGACTAGGTTCTTCAGCCTTGGTTAGGCAACTAGTCTAGGAGAAGGAAAACTCTGAATTCAAACCTGTTAAACTCCTCTTAAAAAAATGACCTCGTGTCATATCCTGCCCGAGCGGAGGGGTTAGGTAAATATGCTAATTGAGTTATTAAGAACAAATTGTTTTGTGACGTTGATAATGCAAAAAAAGAAAAAAAATCATAAACATTCACATTTTAAGCAGGAACCAATGGTGTTATGGTTAACGTCGTAGGAAATGGGCAGGGCGACCCGAGTTCAAATTCTGATTTAAGCTGTTTGCATTTCACATAGCACTAATACTCTGTGGAAAGGTATAAATTTAACCAGTTTCCATCCAATCATTGGCCCAGCGGTTAGAGTGTTCACCAAAGGTTCGGGAGACCGGGGTTCAATCCCAGGTCGAGTCATACCAAAGACTCAATAAATGGTACTTGATGCCGCCTTGCTTAACATTCAACTTTATAAGGTATGGATCAAGAGTAAAGTGGAGCAATCGAGGAAAAGGAGAAGCGCCTTTCCTACTCCTTGGTGTAGTAGCTATTGAAAAGGGAGCCTTCGGGTCGCCCTTGACTACGGTCGGCAACTTTACTTATTTGGGCAGACTGTGCTCTTTATCTTTGGGATCATAACCGGTCCGGGAGGAAAAAAATAACTCAAAATTCAATCCTTTTCAAAACTGCTTTAAAACATTGGTCCTGTGTGATACCCTCTCTCGAGGTTGGTAAATACAAATAGTCTCATCTGAATCTATAAATATGTAGTAAAGGTCTTCATTTTCTTGCAGTTTCAATAAAGCACTATCTGGGTATTTTATATAAAACCTGAAACTTAAATGTATCGGTTGTTTTCTGGGCAAAATTGCAAATTGAAACCCTACGTTGAAAATAGTATACCGCAACGAAGCACATGTAGTTCAGCCAGTAGAATTGCCAATTTTTACAGATATATGTATATATGCATACGCTTGTGTGAGGTGAACATATGTCAATAGATAGATAGATAGATACGATCAGAGTTTAAGAGTTAGATACGTCAGTACTAACATGAGTATACTGAGAGAGATAAGCTACGTGGTGCATTCAATAAGTTTCCATACTTTTTTGTACAGGCATTTAAAATTGTCGTAGACTCTTAAGAATTCACAATGTCATTACTATACATCTTATGAGATGACTGACCAATTTTTAAGATTCCAGGTTCAAATGAACAGCTACAGCTGGAATTCGAATACACCCTACTAAAGCCTGATTGTCACAGCTGGTGAATTTCAATAATTCAATCTGGACGTGAGGACATTTTAGAAGAACGGTATGCAATAAAATTGTGTTTTAAACTTGGAAAAAATGCCGCAGAAACGTATGGATTACTTCAGACTGCTTTTCGACCATTTTACATGGATCGAGCATCAGTTTTTGAGTGGCATAAGAGATTCAAGGAAAGCAGGGAGTCTGTGAGGGATGATGAGAGGTGTGGGAGGAGTAAGGAAGTCAATAGACCAGAATTGATTGACCAAAGGGTTAGGGTAAAGGTTAGGGTTACTATGTTGAGGTTTTAAGGGAGTTCAGGAAGAGATTCCTAGGAAAGAGGCCAACACTCTTCAAATCGGGTCAGTGGCATTCCCACCAGGACAATGCACCAGTACACAACTGCATTCTTGTCACTGACCAAGATGGGCATCAAGACAATCCTCAACCTCCCTATAGTCCAGACCTGTGACTTTTGGATATTCCCTAAGCTCGGAGGCTATCGTTATGAGACAATTGAGGCGATGAAAGAGGCTGTGATGAAGGTCATAGACACACTCACACAAGAGGACTTCCATGGGACCTTCCAGAAGTTGTTGGAACAGCACAAGTGCATTGCAGCCGGCAGAGGTTACTTCGAAGGGGATTTGAGGTCCATGTGTGTACTATCAATAAAAGTGCTTATACGAAAAAAGTCTGGAAACTTATTTAAGGATCCTCGTACCAAGCTAACTAAATAGATAGATGCAGAGTGGAAAACCTAGCAAATATGAATAATACTGAGGAGGGTAAAATATACTTAGATAGCTAGCTACATACATACATACTTTTAGAATTAAAGTTGTTGCAACGTCAGTACTGATACGAACATACTGAGAGGAGGGTAAGAATTTAACGAGATAGATAGATAGATAGATAGATAGATAGATAGGTTCAGAGTTGAAGAGGTAGGTAAGTCTGTACGGATATGGACATGCTGATAATGGTAAGAATGTATTAATATAGATAAAGCGAGAGAGATAGATATTCACATATACATTCAAGCATACACACAAAGACACACACACAAATATATATATATATATATCATCATCATCATCATCATATCGTGCTGGCAGCACGGATATCCCTGACCCTCTCTCGCCACTCCTCCCTATCGTTCATCGCCCTAGGCAGGTCTTCAGGACAACATCCTGTATCCTCACATAGCTGCTGAATGTACGTTCGTGTTGGTCGTCCTGCTTTTGCGCGGCCATGTGTGGGGATCCATAAGAGTACATCTCTTATGAGTTCATCTCTGCTTCTCCAGCAATGTCCTGCATGTCTGGTTCGCCTAACTTGAATAGTTTTCGTGATAGGGGGCAGGTGGCCGTACAGTTGGTGTCTTGTGGGGTGTTGCTGCCAGGACTTGTTCAGGATTGCACGCAGCATTCTTGTGTAATTGCCATCTAGTTTCTTCTCCAGCCGTTTTGTTAGCGTCCATGTAGTGCATCCATATAGCAGTATCGATGTGACCGCTGCCTGGAAGAAACTGCGTTTCATTTTATCGGTTAGGTCTGATTTCCATATAGTCGATAGCCTATTGATAGCTGTCCATGCTTTCGTTAACCTCGTTTCGATGTCCTTTTCGGTTGATTCGACGCTGCTTCCTCTGTGTATGTGTGTGTGTGTGTGTGTGTGTGTGTGTGTGTGTGTGTGTGTGTGTGTTTTATTAATTAATAAAGACACATTTTGTCTGTATAATTTATTTAAGATCCTTCCAAGTTTTCTAATAAGTGTCTTGGTTTCAGGTTAGGATTGGTAGATGAATTTCCCAAAATTGTCCCGAGCGCTTTCGGACCCTTCATAGGCCATCTTAAAAAAAAAAAAACACACCTTACACAAGCAAACAACTTCAGATGATGACCTTTGAAGGGTCCGAAAGCGCTCGGGACAATTTTAGGAAATTCATTTACCGATTCCGACCAGAAACTAAGATACTTATCAGGAAACTTGAAAGGATCTTAAATAAATTATATAGACACAATTTAAATCAGGTTAGGGGATAAGGATATGTATACCTTTCCTACAGGTACTCGTCTGAAAGTTAACGCAACAGTGTCAATGGAATTCGAACTCACTTACACAGAGCTGCAGTCCAGCACTTGAGCTGTAACGGTATGCGAGCTCCTCCTCCTAACACACACGACACAGACACAGACACACACACACAGACACACACACACACACATATATATATATATATATATATATATATGTGTGTGTGTGTGTGTGTGTGTGTTGTCAAATTAAACAGACTCTGATGAATAATAATACAACGACTGCATCTCTGCAGACGAGTAATCCCATCCAACGATTGTGCTGAGTATGACATTAAAAAGCCCGATGGTAAGGCTCCAGATATGAAGGAGCTTTGGGGAATGTGCAGTACCCCTTCAATGCCATCGCCCCCAGTAATAGCACATGATAGGGTCTTATCGATGGGTGAAATAGACGGAAATGGTATACTTATGCTAAACTAAATAGAACTGCCTATATGCATAAAAAAAAGATTTGGCATTAAATAAGCTACAATTGTTGATGTGCCATAAAACCCAACCAACCCAAACTAAACTAAACAAACATTGATGCTAAAAAAATGTTGATATTGATAAAAAAGGATAGATATATGATGGAAAGTTCATGACAGGAAGCTGAGCTAAATATTATAAATACTTACACAGATAGATATGATATGAATTTTTAAATATAAATTTTGTAACGCTAATTTCATCACACAAATTTGAAATCAAATGCTACTAACGGAAATAGAATGTTTAAAATTTTCCGTTTGAATCAGTAACTTACTTGACTTGATGAAGGTCAAACTACCGAAACGTTGGCAAAGATTTCTATAAATAAAAACATTCACTGAAGAGTTTCAATTTTTTCATCTGTATACGTTTTTTAGCGTTGAATTTATTTCCACTATTTTTCATATATATATATATACACATGAAAATATACATATGAAATATATGGTTTGGTTTGTTTGGTTTTATGGCATATCAACCTTTGTAGGTTATTTAACGCCAAATCCATTTTTATGTAAATAATCTGTTCTTTTGAAAACAGTTCAGTTTAGCATAAGTACACAGTTTAATTGTCAAAAACATTTCCATTTCAAACTATTTAAGCAGTTATATGTAATAATTCAGTTAAGTGTAAATACAGATTTAATGTCGAAAAACAGTTCTATTTGAAATAATTCAGTTAAGCATAAGCACGCAGTTTAAGGGTAAGTATGGTTTAATTGTCAAAAACGTTTCTATTTTAAGCTATTCAGTTTACTCAATTCATTTTAGCATAAGTATGCTGTTAGTTCTATTAAACCCATAGATAGGACCCTATTAGGTGATACCACTCCAGCGGTTAGAGTGTTCGCCAATGGCCCGGGAGACCTGGGTTCAATCCCAGGTCGAGTCATACCAAAGACTTTAAAAATGGAACTTGATACCACCTTGCTTAACACTCAGCATTATAAGGTACGGTTCAAGGGTAAAGTGGAGCAATCCAGGGAATGGAGTAGCGCCCTCCCCTACACCTTGGTGTAGTAGCTATCGAAAAGGGAGCCTTCGGGTCACCCTCGACTATGGTCGCTAACTTTACTTTTACTTTTACTCCGGGCCAGAGTGGACCTGGGAGCGATGGCAATGAAGGGGTACTCCGCATTCCCCAAAGCTCCAGCACTGCTGGGACCTCCCAATCAGATTGTTTAGTGTCATATCCAGGACACTCATTAGGGGGGTCTTACCCCTCTGCAGAGGTGCAGTCAGTGTATTCTACAGGCCTAGCCGACTGGGCAAATGAAATATATCTTTTTCATACACAGATTTAAATGTCAGACAGTTTTATTTCAGACAATTCAGTTCAGCATAAAGTTTAGATGTCAAAAACTGTTCTATTCCAAGCAATTCAGCTTAGCACTAGTACGCAGTTCCAATATCAAAACAGTTCTATTTTAAACAATTCAGTTTAGCATAAATACGCAGTTTAAATGCAAAAATCAGTACAGTGAAAGGAGCACGGTTTTGTTCTATTTAACCGATAGATAGGACCCTTATCATATGCTACCACTCCGGGCCAGAGTGGACCTGGGAGCAATGGCAATGAAGGGGTACTCCACATTCCCCAAAGCTCCAGCATTGCTGGAACCTCACCATCAGATTGTTTAGTGTCGTATCCAGGACACTCGTTGTGGGGGGGGTCTTACCCCTCTGCAGAGAAGCAGTCGGTGTATTCTACAGCCCTAGCCGACTGGGCAAATGAAATATATCTTTTTCATATATATATATATATATATATGTGTGTGTGTGTGTGTGTGTGTGTGTGTGTGTGCGTATTTGAGTGCGTGTGTGTGTGTGTGTGTGTGTGTGTTTTAACAGAATGAGATTGATAGGTGTGAAGGGAATGAGATGAATATTATATATATATGTGTGTGTGTGTGTGTGTGTGTGTGTTTTTCTTATATATATATATATATATATATATATGTGTGTGTGTGTGTGTGTGCATGTGTGTGTGAGAGTGTGTGTGTGTGTGTGTAAGAGAGAGAGAGAGAGAGAGTGTGTGTATGTGTGTCTGTGTGTGTCTGTGTGTATATATATATATATATATATATATATATATATATATATAGGCATATATGTATGGTCAATAGATTTTAAAAAGGAAAAAAGCCGCAAGGAATTGCGGGTACATCAACAAGTATTAGCCGCCATTTATATATATATATATATATATATATATATATATATATATATATATCCATGTAGATGTCCATATGTACACACACACACACAAACTCTCACACATGCGTATATTTATGTGGGTCGGAATTTGGGCTGATAGATTCATAGATCTTTTGATTTTTCTACCAATGTAAAGGTATATGTCATCAGTAATGATGACCCTGTGCCAGTCTTATCAAATATAACTTCCAATATATTCTACCGTACGGATCAAATCGCTATTCACTGCCGTTTTTGCAAGTCTTCACATGAACACACACGCATCTATCAAGACACAAAAGATGTTGGAAACACTAATGCAACGAATTTTAAATTTATCTTGCTCTAAAAATCAGTGAAAGACCCTCTTCTGCTCCAAGGCCTGATACCTTATTATATTTTTTCTCCATTCCTTTTTCGGTTTACCCTTGGGAAACTATTTTTGTATGACGAGGCTTGTAAATGGTCAATACTTCGATCAGGCTTCGATTAATTAATACGCCTATTAGCTGTATGAGTTATAACGTGTAATCAGTCCAGTTTTTTTTTTTTTCAAGCATGCTTGTTTTTAGATCCGTCTGACTCCCTCCTATATATACTCGTCAGTGTGTTCAGATCTCTTTCAATGGAGTAGAATTTTAAAATATGATCATGTTTTTATGTTTATGACTCAATGGATCAGTCATTTTCTCTCTTTTTTTCATTATTTCTCTCACCTATTTCAGTACCGATTTCTCTCAGTTGACTTAAATATATCTATCTATCTATCTATCTATCTATCTATCTATCTATCTATTGCCACTCTTTCCTTATCTATCTATCTATCTATCTATCTATCTATCTATCTATCTTTTGCCACTCTTTCCTTATCTATCTATCTATCTATCTATCTATCTATCTATCTATCTATTGCCACTCTTTCCTTATCTATCTATCTATCTATCTATCTATCTATTGCCACTCTTTCCTTATCTATCTATCTATCTATCTATCTATCTATCGCCACTCTTTCCTTATCTATCTATCTATCTATCTATCTATCTTTTGCCACTCTTTCCTTATCTATCTATCTATCTATCTGTCTATCTATCTATTGCCACTCTTTCCTTATCTATCAATCTATCTATCTATCTATTGCCACTCTTTCCTTATCTATCTATCTATCTATCTATCTATCTATTGCCACTCTTTCCTTATCTATCTATCTATCTATCTATCTATCTATGTCATTCCTTCCTTTTCTTGTCCCATCTTTTCTAATCCTTTGTACTTCAGATAGACACCCAAACACCGTATCATCTTTTGTATTGGAGCTCCCGTCGAGAATACCCAACTGTACTGCCTGCCGCTTTCACATTTCTGGCGGGATGATTAAGTTATAACCTTGCTTTCCTAACAAACATTTCCAAAAAATCTGAAACGAACAAACCACATACGCGAAATAAATCTCTATCTCAGTCTGGCCAAATTATCAAACGATCTATTTATCTCAGTCTGGTCATGTCATCTATTTATCCCATCCTACCCACATTTATTCATCTTTCCATGCTCACCAGTCTTATTCTATCTATCTATCTATCTATCTATCTATCTATCTATCTATCTATCTATCTATCTATCTATCTATCTATTCAATTTGTCCACCCAGTCAGAAAAGTTTAGAACATCCCAATTTCTTGTTGATAGATAGATAGATAGATAGATAGATCCGGTATGAACTGACAATTGTAAATGGATAGATAGGGTCAGATACGGAATGAGATAGATAGATAGATAGATAGATAGATAGATAGATAGATAGATCAGGTACAGAGTGAGATTGATAGATAGATAGATAGATAAGGAACAAGTGGCATAGATAGATAGATAGATAGATAGATAGATGGATCAGTTACGGAGTGAGATAGATAGATAGATAGATAGATAGATAAGGAACAAGTGGCATAGATAGATAGATAGATAGATAGATAGATAGATGGGCACTGTTCTGACCTTTAAGAAGTGAATTTCAACTTTGTTCAATCAAGAGCATTGACAATGAGCACCTACCATAGCATAATGCTTAGTGAGCTAGTCAAGATGACCATTGTCAATGATTTCGATTCTAATTGTATGTCCCATACTTCAGGCAAAGTTTAGTCAATCACAGTTTGAATGTTGTCAAGTTGACCTGAAAGAAACCGTTATCTATAACAGTTACGATATAGAGACACAGATTAGAATCTTTTTTTTTTTTTTTTTGTATTTTAATGATTAAAGTGGCTGTTGTAGGATTTCAGCCAAGAAAAACGATAGCTTGTCTCAAACATATAAGTCTTCATTTAATATTTCTAATCTTTTGATATGTCGTATATCAAGGACTCTCAACTCTCCCTAATACTCTTTCAACTACATTAGTACAGCTTATCTACATATCTTATGTGCTTTAATCAAACAGGCGACATTTCCACACTAGGCGGTAGCTCTCTGAAACTAGATGACAAATTCACCTACCTAGGAAGCAGTGTCTTATCAACCGAAAAAGACGACACGCGACTAACAAAGGCATGAACAGCTATCAATAGACCATCGGTCATATGGAAGTCATACCTGACCGATAAAATGAAACGCAGTTTCTTCCACGCAGCGGTCGTGTCGATACTGCTATAGTGATGCACTACATAGACGCTATCGAAACGGACGGAGAAAAAGCTTGACTGCAACAACACAAGAATGCTGCGAGCAATTTTGAACAAGTCCTGGAGACAACACCCCCACAAAGCAGCAGCTGTACGACCACCTACCCCCCATCACGAAAACTATCAAAGTTAGACGAACCACACATGTAGTACACTGCTGGAGAAGCAGGGACAAGCTCATAAGTGCTGGTGTCCTATGGACATCTTCACATGACTGAGCAAAAGCAGGGCGACCAGCTCGAACCTACCTACAGCAGCTCCGTGAGGATACGGGATGTAGCCCTGAGGACCTGCTAGAAGCGATGAACGATAGGGAGGAGTGGCGAGAGAGGGTCAGGGATATCAGTGCTGGTGGCACGACAAGATAATGATGATGATGATGATGATCTACATATCAATAGTATGTATTCTTTTCATGTCATTGCCGTGTCAATACAGTTAAGTTTGCTCACTCTAAAAAAGTGAATAACTTTTGCATTGTTTTACACGAGGAGATAAGTAAGAAACTTGAGCGACCGTTGTCGAGGGTGACCTGAAGGTTTGTAACATACCCATGATACGGATATGTGAAATAGACATAATGTTCATAAAATGTTCATAAACATATATAGGAATCCGAAAACACGAAATTGGTTCAGGTACGAAACCTTTATTCACCTTTTTGAGTTTAAAGGTTTTTCGACATGAGGAGAGCGAGACGCAATCTTTGTATGCTGACTATTTTTACATCGTCAGCTCTCAACCCAACCAACGCGCGGCACCCGTAGCGCACAAATTTGTCTGGCCTTGCCCAATTCTCTGCTTTTTCTTAAATCCCCAAATCCTCAGCCCATGCTTCCGGTGCGTGACGTCACCATATCCCTTGGTCTCAATTCCTATCTGGGATTTTTATTTTGACATCTCTGAATGATACATCCTTTCCACGCGCGCATGAACACCTGCGTTAATGTTGCACCTAACTAACCCATGCGCTAAGCGAAAGGTTCTCAGCCTAACTAAACCGAAAGGCAAGATATATAAAACGAAATCCCTCGGCAATTATATTACATGTTCCCTTTTTAATAGATACTACTCCAAGGTGCAGGAGAGGGTGCTACTTGTTTTCCTTGGATTGCTCTACTTGTCTTTGAGCCGTACCTTTTAATGCTGAGTGTAAAGGAAGGATTCATCAAGTACCATTTTTGAGTCTTTGGTATGACTCGAACAAGGATTGAACCCTAGTCTTTCGGACTAAACATAATTCACTCCGTTTGTCACAAATGTATGAATTGTTTTCTTCACACTCAAATAATTAAAGCTATCGGTTATGTTGCTGAGGTACATGTATGTTTAAATTAACTTGATCGATTATTACCCTGATTTCTGAAAGAAAAAGAAAACTTATTTTTTTATTGAATTTTTTTTTCGATAAAAACAAAAAACAACTTCACCCTTTCCCTCCCAAATAAACAAATGAATACAAAACCCTTTGCTGATATTTAGTATTCAATAACTTAAAAACATGACTAAATGAATGGCCGACCAATTATATTGAGTGTAATGAAATAGTTTTTTATTTGACTCTTATCTTTCAAAACAAAGTGATTTGAACTAAATTGTATGTTTATTTCAATACTCATGGGCAGTTATATATATATATATATATATGTTAAGGGTCGTTAAAAAATATCTAAACATCAACCAGATTTTAGATTTGTTACACATATCTCACATTTATGCGAGATTCGTCAGCACAGAAATTAAGAAAGAAATATGAATTAATTTTTCAAGTTTTAAAAGAAGATTTAGTATGTTGCCACAGCAAAAGTGTTCAGTCATGGGTCTTCTTTCTGGATGAGGCTTACAACCTTTTGAACAACACACGTATATATATATATATATATATATAAGTTAACTAAATTTATATATATATATATATATATATATATATATATATATACATAGTTAACTAAATTTGGTGACCGTAGTCGAGAGACACTTGAAGACTCCCTTTTGAATTGCTGCAAAACCAAGGTGTAGGGGAGGACGTGTTACTTTTGCTGATTTGCTCCACATTACTCTTGATACTTCCCTTATAAAACTGAGTGCTGAGCAAGTAGGTATCAAGTACCATCTTTTGAGTCTTGCTATGACTCGAGCCAGGGTTTAATCCTGATCTCCCAGGCCATTGACAAACACTGTACCCTCTAGGGTATATATATACGAGGTGCATTCAATATGTTTCCATTTTTTTGTACAGGCATTTAAAATTGTCAAAGACTCTTGAGAATTCAGTATGTTATTGTTATACATCTTATGAGATGACTGACCAATTTCCATGATTTCAAGTTCAAATGAACAGCTACTAAAGGAATTGGAATACACCCTACTAAAGCCTGATTGTCACAACTGGTGAATTTCAAAAATGCGATCTGAACGTGATGAAGAAAGACATGCAATAAAGTTCTGTTTAAACTTGGAAAAAATGCAACAGAAACGTATGGAATGCTTCAGACTGCTTTTGGAGCATCTTACATGAATCGAGCATCAGTTTTTGAGTGGCATAATAGATTCAAGGAAGGCAGGGAGTCTGTGAGGGATGATGAGAGGTGTGGGAGGAATAAGGAAGTCTGGAAACTTATTTAATGATCCTCGTATATATCAGACTTATAAACAGACTAAATTTATTCATGTTAAAAGATAAAAAAATGAGCAACTAACCGGTTTCGGTCCCACCTGGCCACAGTTAAACTAAGACAACGATTAAGAAAAATTGGGGAAATAGAATCTGTAATGTTTGGCAAAAAATAATATATATGAGAGGGGAGTGGATTGTTAAATTGCAATCAAATTAAGACCCAATAAACATTCCCTCTGCTTACAGAGGGACGGTTTATGGGTTAAAGTGTATATGGTCTCTAACACTTTAAGATGGAAATCTGAGTGCGACCTGCTTAAAATAGTAAACAGATCCGCACTGTAGGTAGATGCACATTCTAGGTTATTTATAAGGTGTTCTGCTATTGCAGACCCATATGTGTTGTTGATATGGTTAGCAAAGTAGTTTCCTAGCCGTATTTTTGTAGGCACATGCTGTTTGACTCAGACCAATACTATCAATGGTAGGATCTTCACAACATCGAGTCGCTAAGTGGTTAGACCGAATATTACAACCAGTACTTTTGCATGACAGTACGCATTGCATTAAGGATTCCTTTCAATTTGCTAGTTTTATTAAGAATTTTAGTGTATAAAGAGGATTCCTATTTCCTTACCAGTGTTTATCGCAAACCTACTCTCACGCTGGGATTCATTTTACCCCAAAAAAGCGTAAATTGAATTTAATCAAGACTTTTGTACATAAATTATTAATGATATGCACTGAGTCAAAACTTGACTGTGAAATTGATTTCATCGCTAAGACACTTTGTAACAATGGCTTCCCTGAAGACATTTTTCGTTCAGTTATCAAGGATAAGATTGCTCACTTTCATAAAAATAAAGTGTATCTCAGACTACCCTGGCTGGGTGAGATCAGTGATTGTTTTGCTGATCAAATTTCTGTATGTATAAGGAGATGTTATTTTGCCTCCCATCTACATGTTGTGTATCGCACGCGTACTGTTTTGCCATCTGATCGTAAAGATGTTCTCTCCCTGCCCCCAACATAGCAGTGCTTTAATATATTTCTTTAGATGTACTTACGGGTAAGCAATACATCGGGAGAACTGGCCAACGATTAGACGCGTGAATCAAACAGCATGTGCCAACGAAAATACGGCTAGGAAACTACTTTGCTGACCATATCAACAACACGTATGGGTCTGCTATTGCGGAACACCTTATAAAATAATGAGAATGTGCATCTACCTAGAGTGCGGAACAGTTTACTATTTTAAGCAGGTCCCACTCAGATTTCCACCTTAAAGTGTTTGAAACCCTATACATTTTGACCCATAAACCGCCCCTCTGTAAGCAGAGGGAATGTTTATTGGGTCTTAATGTAATTACAATTTAACAATCCCCTCCCCTTTCATATATATTAATTTTTTCCGCAAACGTTACAGATTCTATTTCCCCAATTTTTCTTAATCGCTGTCCTAGTTTAACTGTGACCAGGTAAGACCGAAACCGGTTAGTTGCTCATTTTTTATCTTTTAACATGAATGAATTTGGTCTGATTATAAGTCTGATGAAATTTTGTACCCCCAATTATATATATATATACATATATATATATCAGAAGCAAAACCCAGTGGCTAGTGTTCAAATGAATACATTATTCGTTTTGTGAACAGCTTTCCGGCTACATGTGTACAGTAGCTGACAAAATTTTGTCTCAAAGACGGGAATATTTATTGGATGGGGTTGATTGAGTTCGTTCTAATGGCATATCAACCATTATAGGTATTCAATACCAAATCCTGTTCATACAAATATTAAGAATACATGATTTGTAAACAAACAGTTTGTAAACAAACATTTTAAAACCAGTAAGAGCACATTTGTACCGAGTTAAATTCTTTCATGTATTGCTCTGTAACTAAGGCAATTCGATTTGATATCAGTTATTTATTTGCACACAGTTAAATGGATATACACATGATTTGTTGATAATGTTATCAAAAAAAGATTGAACTAATTTGTTTGACACAGTTACATTGTTTCAAGTATTGCTATTCAACCATAATGATTCTATTCAACACCATTCATTGATTTGCACATAGTTGAATGGTTCCACTTATTGCTATGGGATACCAATAATTCGATTTAAACACTCATTAAAACGATTTTATGTGTTCTGATGTAACTCGAATGACTATTCTAGAGTTCATCAATTGTTTGTACGGTCTCTAACACTTTAAGATGGAAATCTGAGTGCAACCTGCTTTTGGAGGTGCCCGTGGTGTAATGGTTATCGCCGTAGGAAATGAACACGGCAATACGAGTTCAAATCCTGGACGATACTGATTGCATTTCACATAGCACTAATACCCTTGGCAAAGGTATGAATCCAATTATTCTCCCTCCAGCTATGGGTAAATAGTAGGACAGACTGGGTTCTTCAGCCTTGGTTAGGCAACTAGTCTAGGAGAAGGAAAACTCTGAATTCAAATCTGTTAAACTCTGCATAAAAATTGACCTTGTGTCATACCCTGCCCGAGCGGAGGGGTTGGGTAAATATGATAAGATAACTTTACAGAAGACTCAATAAAAATAAAATCAAAATTAAAATTCAACTTGTTCCCAACTCCGGATTTACTGGATTGATGAATACCTTATATATTGGTATAATGGTTAGAGTGTTCGCGAATGGCCCGGGAGACTTGGGTTCAATCCTAGGTCGAGTCATGCCATAGACTTAAAAATGGTACTTGATGCTACCGTGCTTAACACTCAGTATTATAAGGTAATGATCAATGGTAAAATGGAGCAATCAAGGGAAAGAAGTAGTGCCTTCCTGTGCACCTTGGGGTAGTAGCTATCAAAAAGGGGCCTTCGGGTCACCCTTGACTACAGTCGCCAACTTTACTTATATATATATGTGTGTGGTTGAAAATGTCTGAACTCAGAGTATGCTAACGGAGATTTTGAACAGCTTTTACACTGCCTTCAATAGCAATTGTGACATCTCGTTCGTCAATAAGAACAGCTAAATAAAAAGCGAGGGATAAAATCGTTGTCTGGTATTTTTAATGAAATATGCTATCAACGGAATCTGCTACCTAAAACCACCCCCACACATATATGTACAAATATCCGTTAAGGTATAAATGTAAACAAACGAAAGCTACTACTTAATACCTAATAATTCCCGAGCTGACGGATTTCGGTTGTTGGCCGAGCGGTAAGTCTAACGTAAAGTTGGGCGGGTTTCGATCCCAGCTTCAAGCGTCCAATATGTCTAGCCACATTGAAGAGTTGTGATAGATACGACGAAACAGTCTGTGTGTGGTTGACAATATATACGTTCCCCCATGGGGGGAGAGCACTCTGGCGAAGGAATTTACGGCTGCCACTCGCATAATGCAAAGCTCTTCGAACGAACTGAGCACTCTGGTATCCGATAAGGTATAAATGTAAACAAACGAAAGCTACTACTTAATGCCTTATAATTCCCGAGCTGATGTGATTCGCTTGTTGGCCGAGCGGTTTGATACTAAGTCTAACGTAAAGGAGGGCTGGTTTTGATCCCAGCTTCAAGCGTCCTACGTGCCTAGCCACATTGAAGAGTTCTGATACAATGAAACATTGGATGACAATATATATATATATATACGAGGGTCATTCAAATAAATTTAAGCCTTCCTCTGAAAGAAGCACCAAAGCTGAACATTTTTGCAGTGGCAACGCATTATTAATTCAAATGTCTAAATTTTTAGATCGGTCATTGTCTTCTAAACTTTGCATTGGTCTCAAATCTATATGTTATGGAATAGCCGAGGGATTTCGGTTCATGCCTTTGAGTTTAGTTAGGCTGAGAACCTTTCGGCTCAGCACATGGGTTAGCTAGGTGTAACATTGAAGCAGGTGTTAACGCAGGTGCGCGCGGGTGGATGGAAGTGTCACTCAGATGTCATGATAGTCCGAAACGAACCGAGGTGACAGGATGCGGGTGACGTCACGCACCGGAAGCGCGCGGAGATTTGTGTGAGAATTTGAAGAGAGAAAGAGTCGAGTACCAAACGCCAAACGAGAAGGATCGATTTTTGGAGCTCGCAGGCGCGAGGCAAACTTGCGCCCTATGGGGGGCCGCACGAGTTGGGGGCCAAATGAATAAGACAGCATAGAAGATTGTGTCTCTCCTCCTTATGTCGAAGCCTTTAACTCAAAGTTAATAAAAAGGTTTCTTACTTGAACAAGAAGTCGTTACGTGTTTTCGAATTTCGAGATTCATATGTTCTATCGTAATCAACATTCGATGTCCATTTCACCCATTTCGCACATGGAAATTTACTAAGCTTTTTGCTCAGATGTGGCACAAGGCCATATGAAAGGGGCACCCAATGAGACTCGAACTCACTCGTGTAGGTTTGCAAGTCGAGCTTGCTAATCAATACACCACCAGAGGCGCCTTTCGCACATGGCCATATTCGTGTATCTGACTACACAATATATAAAGAATTAGACATTTGAATTAGTAATGCGTTGCCACTGCAAAAATGTTCAGCTTTGGCGCTTCTTTCAGAGTAAGGCTTAAATTCATTTGAATGACCCTCGTATATATATATATATATATATATATATGTGTGTGTGTGTGTGTGTGTGTGTATGTGTGTGTGTATCTCCTCAGGTTCATAGTCCTCTTCTGTCTTCGATTTTTGTATATATATATATATATGTATATATATATATATAATGGTTAAAACCAACCCCATTGGACTTTACAAATCAATGCATCAGTCCTCTACTTCCTGAAGCAAAACTGTCAAGTAAATATCACATATTTTTCGATTAAGTTTTTCTTTCATTCCAACCAAATGTTGATAGATTTCCTCATTGAATCTGGTGATAAAAGTAATAATAAAATATATTTTAAAGTGTTTAACCATCCAAATCGTCACAACATGGAGTTAAATATCTCCTTACTTGTTATTTCAAATACTACAAAACTGTCAAAGGAAAAGAAATATCTATAATACCGTGTTTAATTGAGTAAAATCCTTTTTTCTAAACCATCAATTCTCTACGAAAAATACTGAAGGTCATAATGTGTGGATTTAATTGTTTTTGTGGTGAAATGCTTTTGCGATCACAAGGTGGAATCGACCTATAAGCTTCAATTTTTAGCGATTTGGCCGAGTACGATAGTTATTTTTATCTTATTTTTTTACTTTTTGGTTAAACCCAAACTGGATAGAGTTGTTCAGAAATAAAAGATAAAAATATTCATGCTTTATCGCAGATAAACACGTCCGTTTCTACCTTCTTTTTTTCTCTTTTTTTTTTAGACATAAAATGTTGCTTTTCATATATATAAACCATAATTGTATTTTATTTCCATTTAAACATAAAACAATCAAAACGTATATTATAAAGCGTTATTTTTCGCTCGTTCTTGTACCATTAAAACTCAGTAACAAAAATCTAGAGGTGGGTTAGTGCCCGTAGCGTTGTGGCTAGTATGTTACATTGCTAGTTCAAACTCTAGTCATTCTGCTACTTTCACTTTAAGTTTGATTAATTTCACTTTAAGTTTGATTAATTTCTTAAAGTTTGATTGTAATCAAGATTATATGTTTGGTTGTAAGTAATATCTACGAGAGTCGGATAGTCGCCGTGACACATTGATTATCTTGCTGAACTGTGACCTCGTAGAAAGCGAATTTTAACTCCATTTGTACTACGATGCTCTACCTCAGACCAATACCTTACCTGCCCTTCTATGGGCTAAATTGCACCACTAGGGTTTTTCTACAAGGGTGGCTTTGGCATTGCATAAACCTCAAAAGTTGTCATGCCATTAAACAAAGAAACTAAACCAAGTCAAAATATACAAGCATTATTAGTTTGGTTTAGTTCTATGGCATATCAACCATTGTAGGTTATTTAATGCCAAATCCATTTTTATACATATAAACAGTTCTATTTCAAACCACTCAGTTTAGTATAAGTACAGTTTTTTGTTTACACAAGGAAGAAGAAAAAAAGAAAGTTGGCGACCATAGTCGAGGGTGACCCGAAGGCTCTCCTTTCTATAGCTACTACACCAAGGTGTAGGGAAGGGCGCTACTCCTTTCCCTGGATTGCTCCACTTTACCCTTGATCCGTACCTTATAATGCTGAGTGTTAAGCAAAGAGGCATCAAGTACCATTTTTTGAGTCTTTGGTATGACTCGAGCTGGGATTGAACCCAGGTCTCCCGGGCCATTGGCGACAAACGATTCAGTTTAGCTTAGGTACACTGTTTAGTCCTATTTAACTCGTCGATAGTATCCTATCAGGTGCTCCCAGAGTGGACCTGGGAACGATGGCAATGAAGGTGTTGTCCGCATTCCCCAAAGCAGCAGCATTACTGGAGCCTCCCTCTCAGATGTGTCATATCAAGGCTGGGGGAGTCTAACCCATTTTCAGAGATGCAATCACTGTATTCTACAGCTCCAACCGAATGGGCCATGCATTATCTGTAACACAAAGTAAAATAGCCAAAATCCATCTAGAAGGGGTACTTTTATTTTTAGATTATATATTCATATTTTTCTGCTTAAAAATTTTGTAATAATTGATTTATGATAGAATTCGTTTTGACTGCCTAATATTAAAAAAATGGTAAAATCTTGATATTTTAGGTGTAGATTAATTGTCAACGCGTCTAATGTTGTTTTATGCATTGATGTTGGGAAAACGTGTTCATTGGACTTTCATAATTACGTTTTTTGTGTAGTTGTTGCAGATAAATTTCTTTTACACATGGCTCTATCATATACGACTAATTTTAAATAGATCTATCTCATCATTCATTGGACCATAACGGTTCTATCACTTCGGGTTAAAGTGGAGTAATAGCATTGAAGAAGTTCTCAACACTTCCAAAATTTCCAAAACTGGAGCCTCATTTTCAGATGCAGTTTAGTGTCATAAGAACGACACCCTTTTTGGGAAGGGGGTTACACACCTGAATGGGTTATGGTTAGCGTATTCTAAGCCCCACGGACTTGGTGCTTTGGTTTAGCTGAAAATTAATTTTTTATGAAATTTCTTTCTTTCTCGCTTTCTTTGGTCTCTCTTTCTCATTTTTATTGCACTTTCTTTCTTTCTTTCTTTCTTTCTTTCTTTCTTTCTTTCTTTGCATTTTGTTTCTCTCACTCTTTTTTCATTGCTATGTCTTTCTTTCTTTCTTTCTTTCTTTCTTTCTTTCTCGTTTAAATTGCTCTTTCTCTCTTTCTTGCTTTCATTGCATTTTGTTTCTCTCTTTCTTTCTTTCTTTCTTTCTTTCTTTCTTTCTTTCTTTCATTGCTCTTTCTTTCTCGCTTTTACAGCACTTTCTTTCTTTCTTTCTTTCTTTCTTTCTTTCTTTCTTTCTTTCTCGCTTAAATTGATTTTTCTTCTGCACTTTCATTGCATTTGTTTCTCTTTCTTTTTTCATTGCGCTCTCTTTCTTTCTTTCTTTCTTTCTTTCTTTCTTTCTTTCTTTCATTTAACTTTCCTTCTTTTTTTCTCTTTTTTTAATTTTCTTCTTTCTTAAAAAAACACCTAACATTTTCTTTTCTTCTTTTGCTTTCATTCGTTATGTCTCCTTTCTTTTCTTTGCTTCACTTTTCCTTAAACTTTCTTTCTTTCTTTCTTTCTTTCTATCTTTCTTTCTTTTAAAATTTCCTCTTTTTCCTCTTTCTCCTTTTCTTTTCTTCTTCCTTCCCTTTCTAAATGTTTGTTTCTCTTTTGTTTTCTCTTCTCCAACTTGTTTTTTCCATTAGACTTCATTTTCTTTCATTCATTCTTAGTATTCTTTTCCCTTGACTATTTCCAGTTTTTTTCTATCCTCTTCGTTCAACACGTGAAAACCTCAACACATAAAACACACAAATTGGAAAGCAGAGCAGTCGAAAACACAACTAATAACATCAGTTATTCTTCAGTTGTTTTCCGGCCTTTCGACAGATATCAAAGAATTCCATGAGAAAAAAATGTTGAATTGGATATCCAGAGAACATTCCAGGTGTTGATTCCAGAACAAATTTCTCGGCTTATTTGCTTTTTCAATTTTAGTTTTCTGATTTATCTTTGTCTACTGAAATCTCGGGATTCACGTCTATTCTCAGCTGCCTACCTTGTATTTATCTATCAGTCTTACGCAGTACATATCTATCAAAATTACTCTCTCTTCATACTTTTATTATTATTAATCCTTATATACATCTGTCTCTCAGATCCTGCCTCCATATGATTCCCTATCAGTGGTAGTCTGTCAACATCAACCAATTTTGTCTGTACTCATTTCTTCCGAGAATTATTATCAATTTTAGTCTGTCCATACTTTTTTTCAATGTTTGTCTATCTATCCACGTTTAGATTTCATCACTTTCTTTCTGTCAATTTTACTCTGTTCAGGTATGTCTGCCAGTTTTATTCCGTCCTGACCTTTCTGTCAATTTTTATTTGTTCAGATTTTCTGTAAGTTCTGCTCTGTCCAGATCCATCTGCGAATAATATTTTTCTTCAGATCCATCTGTCAGTTTTATTCTGTTCAGATATATTTGTTCGTTTTATTCTATCCTGAGCTGTCTGGCAATTTTACTCGGTCCTGATTTGTCTGTAACTTTTATCCTTTCTAGGTCTTTCTGTCAATTCAGACTTAGTCCAGATCTATCCATGATTTTTGATATTTTCTTATCAGTCTGTCAATTTTACTTTGTCCCAATCCATCTCTCTCTTTTTTTCTTCACATCAATTTGTTAATTCTTTTCTGTTCAGATCTTTCTGCCAGTTTTACTCTCTGTAAAAATGTCTGCCATTGTTGTATATTGACCTTCGACCCGGTCAAACATGCCATTCCAAAGTGATGCACCGGAAGAAGGTGACACATTCCGATGGCAGTTATGGGAAGAAATCGCATAGGCAGGCTTGGCTGACAATATGGGACAAGGTAAAATCCCATGCTACTGTCATAGACTGATGCACCGGAAGAGAGTGACATGTGAACTGCATGATAGTTATTTCCGCTTGATGACAATCAAATATGCCATTCCAGAGATATTGAGTGGGCGATTGAACTATTATATAACTCGGTGAAGACAGGAAGTCAGTCAGTTTTGGAGACCCGACGAGTTAGAGACAAGATGCGATAGAAAGAACAGCATTCAGCGAGAGGGTCCCCAGGCCTCCGGTTGAGCAGCCCTGGAGAACTGGAAAGAAACGGTTATGGCCAATGGGGCTGGGGAGGTCAATATGTTGCAGTCTTTGTTCGGTCTCCAACACCCTCTCAAGCACAAACCTTTTCAAATAAAGTGAGAGGTATATTTTTTTTTAAAAGAAGTCTTCGCTCGTCTTTATTATTGTGTCGTTATGATTCTTTCTGCATGAATCTGCATATGACTATACAACGCCATATGTATAAGTCTATCAGTCAGTTTTATTTTATCCAGATCAATCTGTAAATTTTACTTTATCAAGATCTATCAGTATGTTTTATTTTTATGGATCAGTCAGTCAATTCAATTCTGTCCAGATATATTTGTTCGTCTAAGTCTCCCCTGCTCCGTCTGTCAATTTGATTCACTCAAGATCTGTCTCTCAATTTTAATCTGGCATCATCAGTCTGTCAGTTTTACTTTTACAAAATCCATCGATCAATTTCATTTTCTATTTATTGATCATTTACTTCTATTCATTTCAGATTTTCTCCGTTTTATTCTGTTTAAAATTTTCTGTCAGTTTTACTCTCTCTGTATATATCTGTTACTTTTAATATGTCACTCGATTTTACTATTTCAAGGCCCATCTAATGATTTTTATATATTACACATCTGTCTGTCAATTCTATTATGCCCAGATGCATTTGTCAGTTACACTCTCTCATAATCTGCTCGTCAATTTTAACTCAGACACATCTGTCTATCAATTTTACTTTGTCAAGTTTCATCTGGCAAATTTATTTTCTACTGAAGAGTCTGTTAATACTTTGTTCTCCGTACGTGTTTCTCTGGTTTTTTGTCAAGATTTAGCTGAGAATTTTACACTTTCCATATCCGACTATCAAATTTAATCTGTTCATATCTGTCTGTCAATTTTATTTGGTAAAGATCACTCTGTCAATTTCACTTTCTACACATACGTCTGTCAATTCTATTCTGTCAATTTATCTATTTTATTTTGTCCAGATCTAGCTATCAATCTTAGACTTTCAGGATCTACCAATTGATTTTAATATGTTCATATCTGTCATTGAGTTATACTTTGTAAAGATCACTGGGCCAATTTCATTTTTGACAAATACGTTGGTCAATTCTATCCTGTCAATTTCTCTATTTTATTTTGTCCATATCTAGCTATCAATGTTTGACTTTCTAGGTCTACCAATTAATTTTAATCTTTTCATATCTGTCTGTCAATTTCACTTTGTCCAGATCGCTCTGTCAATTTCACATTCTACGGATACGTCTGCCAATTATATTCTGTCAATTTCACTTTCTACAGATACGTCTGCCAATTATGTTTTGTCAATTTCTCTGTTTTATTTTGTCCAGATCTAGCTATCAATGTTAGACTTTCTAGATCTACCAATTAATTCTAATCTGCGTCAATTTTTTTGTAAAGATCACTCTGTCAATTTCATTTCTGACAAACACATCTGTCAATTCTATTCTGTCTAGATCTGTTTCACCGTTTTATTCTATCCAGATTTTTGTCAATTTTATTCGGTCCAGTTCCATCAATCTTCGTTTCCCCAAAACTATCTATTAGTTTTCTGCTGAATGGATATTTTTATCAATTTTTGCCCGTTGCAATCTGCCTGTTTGAATTGATCTATTTATCAGCCTTTCTCCAGAGATATCAATCAATAGGTTCCTCGGCTCTCCAATAGTCTGCTTGGTATTCGAACAGATCACAACCGCCTTAGGTCTGGATGGTCTTATTGTTTTCTTGGACGTTTAGTTCTCTTTGTCTCTATTCAAGCTTTTAAAAATTTATTCCAAGTGTTCAGGTTATTATTGATTCCACTGTCACCTACAAGTATTTTCTGATTTTATCCTAAATATTGTCTGAAATTTTAAGACGAGACATAGTCATTATTCTACTGTAAATCTTTAGGATTATATGTCTGAAAAAAATTACTTGATAGACTGATCTAAGCAGACTAAGATTAGTAAACTCTGATAGACAAAACTTAATACAGATTTATATAAGTATTGGCTAATAAAGATTGATTGCTATTAGACCGATGTGGGTAAAGAAACTTGATTGACAGAAATGGATAAAATAATATTTGACTGATGGATTTGGACTGAATAAAACTGACAGGGGTATCTTCTGTGAAATTTCATCATCAATATTGCCTGGAATGAGCTATTGTCATTATCTCACAAATTATTCAAATGAGAATCCTCATGTGACATTTTCGGATCAAATATGATAAGGTAGAATAATGTGGGAGCTTTACCCATCTCACCTTAATGGACTTTTCTCACCGTTATTTGTACTGAGAGATTTCGCTGCCAGAGAGGCAGATCAATATCGGTGTTATCCGAACAGTACGAGACCTCTTACCTTTTCTATGTAACTCTATCTTTCTTGTGTAATATAATCTGTTATCTAATATCCGTGTTCGCGTTTTCATTAGTGACCCTTTCCGGGCCACTACATTAATAGATATCAATGAGGGTAACACTTCACACGTGCAAGTGAAATGTAGAGAAATCTTTCTTCATTAATCGCGGTTTTGACTGCAGTTTGATAGCCACTCTATAAACACTACTTCAAAGGAGAGTGTAGAAACTAAGTGATAGAAAGATGAATTATGCTTTCATGGTCAAATTTCACAGTTTTGTCCCTCCACGATCACAGATATGTATTCATATATAATATTTATGGACGCTTCACGTTGAGTAAAGTTTAACGATCGAGTCTATCAGGTTTTTAATTGTGATACCGTAGTTGAGGATGACCCGAAAGCTCACCTTTCGATTGCTACTACACCAAGGTGTAGGGGAGGGCGCTACTCCTTTCCTTGGATTGCCCCACTTTACCCTTGATCTTCAACTTATAATGCCGAGTGTTAAGCAAGGAGGCATCAAGTACCATTTTTTGAGTCTTTGGTATGACTCGACCAGGGATTGAACCAAGGTATCCCGGGCCATTGGACAACACTTTAACCATCATGCCAATGTTTGGCTCATTGGCCTAGCGGGTAGAGTGTTCGCAAATGGTCTGGGAGACCTGGGTTCAATGCCAGGTTGCGTCATACCAAAGACCTTAAAATGGTATTCGATACCTCCTTACTTAACGCTCAGCAATATAAGGTAAGGATCAAGGGTAAAGGGGAGAAATCGAGGGAAAGTAGTAGCGCTCTCAACTACACCTTGGTGTAGTAGCAATTGAAAAGGGAGCTTTCTGGTCGCCCTCGACTACGGTCGCCATCTCTACTTGTTAATTACTAGGTGTCCGATACTTCTAACTTTTATCATATCTAAGATAAGGTTAATAAAGAAATATTTGTTTTAGTTTCTTCGTTTAATGCCCCATCAATCTTGGTGGGTGATTTAATGCCAAAATTATCTTTGAACAGTTGTGATATTATTAAACCCACAGGTTGGTAGGGGATAAAGTGGTTTCAGTATATTTCTCGAGGGTATCAGTCCTTACGCTTATTTTCGGAAAAATACTCCTGGGAAAGGTCTTAATTGTCTTATTTAACTAGTACCGTTACCATTCTTCTACGAGGATGGTTTTGGCATTAAATTGCTCATGAAGGTTGATATGGCATTAAATAAAGAAACCGAAAACGATACTAAAACACAGTAACCCCTACCTAAGAGTCCCCAAATAAGTAGATGTTACACTTCGCTAAATACAAAGCGACTTCGTTGTTTCTTTAGAGACGAGAGTTTATAACATTCTGCAACATTTCACCCAGAAGTCGTCATCGATACGAGAGAGAAAGAGAGATTGAAAGAATTACTGATGTTCATTAGAAACGCTAAGAGTCTCGTTCCTGAAAGACGAAGAGTCAAACAACCGACTTCATTACTTCATCCAGTCATTCAATCAGGGTCGATCTCCCTTGGACCCGAATCTATACGACCAATTGCAAACCTATCTGACCGTCCCAAATGACTGTCCACTAGATCACTCTACTTATATATTATCCATATTATCTCGTCAAATGATATAATCAGCACACGTGCCATTTACTTTTAGTGTTACGGCATTTTATCTTAAGTCAGCCGGCATCGCATCCAAAATGCTTATTTTAAACATCCTGTCTACAACCGATTTACAAACAAATCACTATTATGACAAGACTGACGCGCGTATGACATGTGCATGTACGCCCATCCTGACCTTTAAAAGTTGAAGTCTGCAACCAGGCACTCATTTCTTTCAGTTCGTACATAGTTTACTTTCGAATGCGACTTACACTTCCACCCAAAGTTTTTTTGGTTTGGCTTTGGTTTATTCAGTTTTATAGCAAATCAACGATTATAGGTTATTTAATAGCTGATTTTTTATACGTATATATTAAATATATGATTTCCAATCACAATTTGTTGCGAACATTTTTAAACGATCCTGAACTCTTTCTTTTCACACAGTTAAATGGTTTCACTTATTTCTATCGAAAACAAATAATTCTATTTACTATTTGTTGGGTATCACCTACCTTTTCAGCATAATGAGCTGTTCCATCTGCCATTGTGGCAGTAGTGGAGATTAGTCTGGCGATAAGCCTACACGTCAGTTTTGGATTGCGTTTATTTTCTCTATTGAAAAGTAAGTTACTGTTGAAAATTGTTATTCGTTATCTGTAAATTTTATATTGTTATTGCTTTGTGACCCCCCTCAAACAATTGTTACTGTTGTTTGTTTGTGAGGAGGGTCAAACCTCGACTCGAATTGTTGTTTTAACTCTTTTTAAAAAAAACGAACACCATTTCTCATACCGGATTTTTCATTGTTTTTCATCGTTCTTGATCTTAACCACATCATTCGGATTCATCTCCTCCTAGCTGTGTTTCACAGCCATGGAGGAGGCTAACTCACCCGAGGACATATTTACAACGAGACCCTCCCCAATGCCGGAAGAAGCACCTTTTGACTTGTCGTCATCTGCAAGTACTATTCCACCGGCCCAGAAACCAAAAGAAACAACAGTCTCTTGGTCGTCACACTGTGTGAACCAAAAAAACCCCCAGTGACTACGCAAGAGACAGGGCAGAAAAATATGCCAACTATTTTAAGGAAGGCGAAATCCTTCCTATACCGGAACTTGTTAAAGAAGTGGAACCTAAGACCCTGTCCTTCGTAGTCACTGATCATAAGACCAAGAGACTAGCAGGACTTAAAAAAGAGACTTTCGAAGACTTACTAAAAAGCGCAAACATCCCAGGTAAGTATTTCTGCCGCAGGAGCTTTGCAACCTGGGATGTTTTACTCCCTTCAGAGGAAGTAGCCAAGAAACTGGCCGGTGGTAACATTACGACACGCTTCTTCCGGCTGCAACCTGAATATCGAGGCAAGCGAAGAATAAAGATCACCGTATGTAATGTCTCAATGCAATTGAGTGGGGACGTTCTGGCCGCCTACTTAAGCATATATGGCGGCGTTGAACAAGTTTCTCAAATAACATCTACACGAGGAACTGCATACGGTGATTATGTCTTTATCATGTGCCTCGATAGGGGAGGGTTTAACAACGTACCTCATAAAATTAAATACCGAGATCAAACGATGACGGTGGTCGTTGAGGGCAGGAAGCCCTTATGTTGGGCCCGTAACAAAATCGGACATTTTTCTAAAAACTGCCCTCAAAAAACAACGACCACCGCTACAACGACTACTACCACTACCACCACTTCAGAGATCATAACAAACAAGTCACCCACCAAAAACATCGAAAATCACCAAGAAAACCCCAACAAAAAAGACGAGGAGGGGTGGACTCAAGTGACAAGAAAAAAAGTGGGGAAAAAACTCCCAAAAAAACGTAATAGCCCCTACAGCTACCACAAAAGACTCAACAACTATAACCATCGCTACTCCTACTCCTACTGATACTACTACTAAAACACAATCATCAACATCGACCACTACAACAGAACAATCATCAACACCAATAGAACCCATGGACATGAGCATCAACTTAAAAAGAAGAAGGAATAGCGAAGACTCGCCAACAAAAGAGGAGGAAAAAAGAAACCCAAAAAAACCAACACAACAACAAACACCCTCCCTACCTCAACCTAAGGGGGAGGGGAAAAAGAAAATATCAAAGTCACCAGCCACAAATGAGCGAACAGCTCAAATAATTCCTCCCCTCCCACAAAAACAAAAAATCACTCCAATAAACCCAATCGAAATCCCACTACCCCCCTCACTTTCCCCAATCACAACTCCGAAAATTTTCACACGGTCACACTCAGTGACAAGACTCTCACCTGACCCACAGACAGCATCAACATCATCATCAGGTCAAAGACCAAGAGCACGCTCAGCTTCAACAGAAACCCGCCATGCAATGACCGCTTTTCTCTTCTGCGAAGACATTTTAAAAAACCCAAATCACGACCACATTTTAAAAACCTCATTAAAACCATTGCGCTCATTTAAAAAAATAAACAACAAAGACGTCACTAATCCCTACATATTCAAGGACGCTCCAATGTTGACCACATTCGTCCGTTCGGCTGGCAATCGGACTAAAGAGCTATGGAACTTTATTGACGAAGCCAGCCGGGCGGACGTAATGCTGGCCAACACAAAAAATGCAATGTTAAAAAAAATGCTTCCTTTTTGTTCGGGCAGGGTCCCGATTTTAGTTCACCCATCATTTTATAGGTCCCTAAAGCTGAGGTACCCTATGGATGTCGGGGGAATTACCAGGGACGACCGAGTTAGCACTGAGCTCGGCACCGGTTCCCTGCGTCAGGCCGTCGGCATCTTCACCCCGAAGGATTTCCGGCCCGTAGTCGACACTGAGTAGGGTAAGTTGGATTGATGGCTTTAAACCTTGCCAGTTTGAATGTGAGGGGACTGAGGGATTCAAGCAAGTGTACACGCTTGCTTGCTGAACTCAAGAACCTAGGAGTAGATGTTGCTGCAGTGCAGGAGACTCACTTCACTTGCAGTGCCGACTGTCGGGTGCTGGAAAGCGATTTTAACGTTTTCTCAGCATACGGCAGCCGCACCAGCGCTGGGGTCTCTTTGCTAGTTGGACGCAGCCTTGATGCTGATGTTGATGTTGTTTTTGCAGGTGACGGGGGCCGGTTGGTTGTGGCCGATGTTGCCGTGAAAAGTTTCAAGTTTCGTCTGGTTGCAATTTATGCGTCCAATATCGCTGCGGAGAGGGTTTCCTTTTTTCGTCGGTTGGCGCCGTTCCTGGACGATACGAAGCAGCTAGTCTTAATGGGTGATTGGAATGCGATCCTTGATCCCAAGATATATAAGGTCGGGCGGGGAGCTAACAGATTGGGAAGGTGTGAAAGCAGCCTTGTCGGCTTCGTGACTCGTCACGGTCTCGTCGACAGGTTTCGTCTGGATCACCCAGGGCGGGAGATGTGGACGTGGCTAGATAGATCGCCCTCTGCCAAAGTAGGTTCCTACTTGGAGAGAGTGTTAGTGAGAAGAGCTGACATTGATTTTGTTAGTTGTCCCACGTTCCACTTGATAGTGTGGACTGACCATAAACTCATTAGAGTCAGTCTGCGGTTAGCAAATAGGCCTAGTCTAGCCGGCTACTGGAAGTTCAATACCTCCTTACTGGAGATACGGGACTTCCGGGATCGGCTGGAATCCCTAATTCAGCGGGCGTTAGTGGGGGCGGTTACCGGGAATAGGTGGTGGTTTCTCTTAAACATAGGATTAGAGATTTCGCCACCAAGTACGGTCGACAGCTCAACTTAGACAGGACCACGGAGGCAAAATCTATAGATGATAGACTTTCCCGGGCGGTGGCTGGGGGGGACTCCCTAGGTGTAGAGCTAGCTAGGAGGGACCTTGAGCGTGAGAGTAGCGAGCGCTACAAGGGATCAGTAGTTAGATCTAGGCTAAAAAGAGTTCTCAAGGAAGCTGTGAAATCGAACGCGACTGCGCGTGAAGAAGAAGTGCGAAGGTTCCCCGATCGGTACATCGCATCTGTCAAGACCCCGGACGGGCGTCTGCAGCGATCGGGTCGTGAGATACGTGACGCCTTTTGGGCGCACTTTCGGGATCGCTTTGCCCGCTGCACTGATCTCCCGCTCCGGGAGTTTCGTAGCTATCTCGCCGACTTCCCCCGCCTTGGGGCGGCTGAAGCGGCTGGCTGCGAGGGTGTGGTTACTGAATGCGAAGTCCGTGATGCGTTGAAGCAGGTCGGCCTCAACAAGTCGCCGGGACTAGATGGTTTGCCCTACGAAGTGTACTTGAGGATGTCGCACATGTTTGTACCTATTCTGACGGATATGTTCAATCATTGGTTCGCCCAGGGAGCCATCCCTGGTAGCGTCACCAAGGGCGTAATCACATTGCTGAAGAAAGGTGGCAGGCATGTTTGGGAGGGTTTAGATGATTACAGGCCCATAACTCTGCTTAACACAGAGTTAAAGATTTTGGCCCGGGTCTTAGCGAATCGTTTACAGCTTGTCATTAGCGATCTGATCGACCCCGAACAGAGCTTTGCTGTGAAGGGAAGATCGATCCAGGACAACCTGCACTTGATTCGCGAGGTCCTAGAGGGGTTAAAAGACGACACCGAAGCCGCGCTGATCAGTTTAGATCAGTCCAAGGCCTTCGATAGGGTAGACCATCGGTTCTTGGCGTCTGTTTTGGAGACTGCCGGATTCAAAGCGGAGTTCCGCAGATGGATTAGCATGATGTACCACAACCCTCAGGCAGTGGTGCAGGTGAACGGAAGGCGTTCGGGGGTGATCGCGATCGAGCGTTCGGTCCGGCAAGGCTGCCCTCTGTCTCCTCTTCTCTATGTCCTCGCGTTGGAGCCCCTCCTGCGCCGGCTTAGGGATGAGGGGACAAGTCCGGCACTGCGCGGTATCCCATTCGTTGGCCGCCTTGCGGCCAGGGTTTCCGCGTTCGCTGATGACGTCACAGTCTTTGTATCCCGCCGCCAGGATATAGAGGCTGTGAAAGAGGCGGTTGTCGAGTATGAGCGGATTGCAGGGGCCAAGGTCAATTTTGACAAAAGCGAAGGTTTGCGGCTTGGTGCTTGGAGGGGTAGCAATACTCTTCCAGGGCCCTTCCGCTGGAGTGACGGACCCATCCGCATCCTCGGGGTGTGGTTTGGGCCCGACCTCCAACTGGAACGAAATTGGTCGGAGGTACATGCTAATGTGAATGCTCAGGTGGGAATCTGGCTTTCAAGGAGGTTGTCCTTAAAGGGCAGGGCTGAGGCGTGCGCCGCGTACGTCTTCCCCTTGATCCTTTACCGATTGGCTGTACTTCCTCTGCCTAAGGCACATCGGTTGGCACTGCAACGATCCCTCTCCAGATTTCTCTGGGGAGGTGCAAGGCCGATGGTCCGTAGGCAGGTCTGTATCCAACGTACTCGCAACGGGGGTCTGGGTATGCCTGATCTGGAGAGCCACTGGCTTGCTGAAAGACTTGCATATCTGGGCCGTGTCTTGACGGGGGACTCAGTGTGGAGACGAAAGGCGAGTCGGACTTTTCCTCGCCTCAACTGAGACCCAAAGGCTGAAGGTCGACGTAGGCCTTTGGACGAAGCACTGTTTGTCCGCGAGTGCCGAAAGGCCCTTCGTAACCTTCTTGGGTCCAGTGACCTTTCATGGCCTCGGAAGGAACTGTATCGGGAGCTAGTGGTGGGTTCCGCTTCTGATCCTCTCAGCGAGCGGCACGGCTGGACGGCGGAGGAGATCCGCTCTCACTGGAATTGGGCGCCAGGATCGAGCTTCTTGAACAACTCCGAGTTCTCGCTCACCTGGCGACTTGCACGGAATGCGTTACCCCTTCGCGACTTGAACTACAAGGCGGGCCTGGCAGACATGCCTGATTGCCCTCGCTGCAGCAGTGGGTTGGAAGAAACGGCTGAGCACGCCTTCTACTACTGCGAGCGAGTCCGCCCGTTTTGGGATCACGTCGGGGAGTGGATGGCTCGCATCGAACCCAAAAAGTTTGTGCTGCTCGACGTTGGTTACGTCGTAGACAACGTTCTTCCTCCGTTTTACGGTGAGAAGCGTGTGGTGTTTCTCACGATCCTAGCTGTAGCCCGAATGGTGATTTGGACGACGCGAAACAAGGGATTGTATGACGATGCAAACTTTTCTCATCGTGATCTGGTTTTGTATTTTCGGCATCAGCTGAGGGTCAAAATCAGATGCGATAGAAAACGCTTGGATCGCATAACATTCAGCAAAAGGTGGGTGACTGCAGCGAGCCTGGTCGTACGAAAGGGGGCAATGTTGGAGTCATCCTTCCCTCCTCTGCCGGCCAATGGCGTCTACGGTACGGGTCCTTAGGGACCCCATCCCTGGTAAGTAGAATTGTTTTTTCCCCTTGTAACCTAGTTAGCAGTATGTTTAGTGTCATTGTCCCCGTCATCTAGTCGTTAGTTTCTCAAGATCTTCCCCCTCCCTATTATTTTTGTACCTCAACCCGAATCCCAGCCCGCTTTTATTGAAGATCTTGAACATTCATATGTAAAAAATCATATTATCTGCATCTATCGACCCATACCGCGCCCGACCCTTTATTTATTTTATCTCTGTAGGTTAGGATTCCTGTCCCACCTAGGGTAGGTCGGGCTTGTTTCCGGTTTCTTTCGACCCGGAAAACAGTCGGCCTCCAATTTTATAGACGGGGGGATGGGAGGGAAACCAAATGGGGAATTTTTCCTTGTTTTCTTTCTTGTATATATATTTTTCGGGGTTTTTTCTCCCATTCCCATCACTTCATTGTACATAAATCATATTTTGTAAATAAAAATCATATACCACTTACGGGTTTTAAGTAGGCTTTATCATAGAGCAAATGTGGTATTTTGGTGTCTGCTGCGCACATGATGAGGGATGAATGGTTATATATTGTACTGTTGAATGGGTCGGCGAATGTGGCTAGCTAGGCTCTCTTTAGAATACATAGAAAAGCAAGACCGCTCCCTTCCCCTCCCCAAAAACCTTAAGACCTTGTGCCTTCTTTGTATTTTTTACAAAGAAATAAAATAAGCCTACGAGTCAGACCAGAAGAGCCGTTCCTATTATTGAAGTATATCATTACTCTATCACTAATCCTATGCTCTTATTACTAACAGTCTCTCTCTTGTAAATACTCTTTCCTGTAAATATAACTATTTTCCTCACATATCGTGGTTCGTCTTATTATTACTACAACTTGTGCTCCCTAACCTGAACACAGCACTATTAATCAATATCAATTCAATTCAGCGGTCATTTGTTTACACACAGTTAAATGTAAAAACAGTTCTATTTCAAACAATTCAGTTTAGCATAAGTACACAGTTTAAATGTAAAAATAGTTCTATTTCGAACAATTCAGCTTAGCATAAGTAAACAATTTAAATGCAAAAATAATGTTATTTCAAACATTTCAATTTAGCATAAGCACACTGTTTAAATGTAAACACATTTCTATTTCAAACAATTCAGTTTAGCATAAATACACTGTTTAAATGTCCAAATAGTTCTATTTCAAACAGGTTAGCATAAGGCCATAGTTTAAATGTGAAAACTGTTCTATTTCAAACAATTCAGTTTAGCATGAGTACACAGTTTAAGTGTCAAACAGTTCTATTTGACCTATAGATTATGTCCCTTTACACACTAAATTTACAGTTGTTTCACCTCGTGCTCCATCGGTTTAGGGGCTGTATTCCTACGTCTTTAGTTTTAGTTGGACCCTGTTGTAACCTCACCGTGGGAAAGGGTGATGAACACATGAAACTCTGTGTTTGTTCACTTGCACAAAAGTTAATTTGCTACTACACTTTTTACGTAGTTGTCGGGAGAAAGAAACAGTGTATGAAAACTGAGTTGTCCACGTTAACTGGATAGAGAGAAACATGTCATGAGAAGAAAGAGAGCAGAGACCGACCTTGAATTTTCCTTCTGGTTTTCTCTTGTAGTTCTAAGGTGCTTATTCGCTGGTTTCGTCTTCACAGGTTCGTGTCTGGTGTGAGACCCCTTTTCGGAGCTTTCTCCCAATATGGGAGTCGTGATTTTCCTATCTTTTTACATCTTTGTGATTGGTGTTCAACTGTTTTCTTTACCTCGTCAAACCTAGCCTACTCTGGTCTTTACTTTGTCACGTCTTCTAGCCTAGTCTCGTCTTTACGTCGTAACGTCCTCTAGCCGTATTTACCCATATTTACCAACCCCACCGCTCGGACAGGATATGACACAAGGTCAATTTTTAAGCGGAGTTTAACAGGTTTGAATTCAGAATTTTCCTTCTCCCAGACTGGTTGCCTCACCAAGGCTGAAGAACCCAATCTGCCCCACTATTTACCCATAGCTAGTGGGAGAATAATTGGATTCATAGTTTTCCGAATGCTATGCGAAATGCAATCAGTCTAGTCTAGGATTTGAATTCGTGTCACCGTGTCCTACGACGATAAACATTACACCATGGTAACGTCCTCTACCCAACTCCCGTTTTTACCTCGTCAAGTTTTCTAGCCAACTAACTTTCAAACCCGAGTCGTCCCATAATTTCCCCAAAATGCTTTCTCCTTTTTTCTTCTTTTTCCTCTTTTGCCTTCTCTTTCTTCCTTGTTTCATTCCACGATTTACAGAGTCAATTAACATGACAAACTTTCATCACCTCGACTTTCGGTTACTTTCACTCAAATATAATTAAAACATTTTCCACAATTTTGTATGTGAATTCGATTTTAAAAAGACACAGCAAAAGTCTTTTGGTTTGGTGCAGTTTTTTGTGTATCATTAGTTATTTCAGTAAAAAATAATGGGAACAAATCATTTGTCGTAGCTATTGGTCAATAATTGCAGCCGTTCGACCGAAAGATTCCAATGAAAAAATCCGAGGAAACTTAAAGGCTCTAGTATATAAGAATCATACAGCTTTTACCAGTTTTTTGCTCTTTGATAAATTTTGCTGGGAATTACTCAAACCAACTATTATTACACTTTCAAAATAAACATAAACGTCAATAAGATTATAAATATTCAATAAAATATTGTTTGAAGTGTACAGATATATTGATTATTCCAGGGAAGACTAATTATCGTGAATTAAAGACAACGGCTCATCTCATAATTCAAGGGGGGGGTCCTCGTGGTGTAATAGTTAAAGCGCTGGACTGCAGAATCGCAGTAAGCGAGTTCGAACTCCAGTTGCGCTATTACTTTCACATTCGGACGAATACCTTTGGGAAAGGCATGGACCCCTTTATCCTCCCAGCTATGGGTTAAATAACATCACTGCTGTTCTTCTGGAAGGATTGCTTCGGTATTAAATAACCTAAGAAGGTTGATATGCCATTAAAAAAAGAAACGAAACCAAACGATAATTCAAGAGAATAAGATAAAAACAACCAAGATAAGGATATCTGCTTGTTAAACTTGTAAGAATGTTTAGCATCACTTACGAATACTAAAGAAAACACGTGACGGTGGACAAACTATTAGTATTAGATTGGAATATTGAAACCACACAGCCTTAAGCACATTATTAATATTGGTTAGGAATACTTGAATCGATGTAACTGCAAGAAAATTAATATTTGATAGGATTACATGAAACCATACATAGATTATTAGTATTAGATAGGAATACTTGAAACCACACCACCGTGCACAAATTATTATTATCAGAAAATATATTTGAAACAATACAACCGTGAGCATGTTATATGTAATAAGAATAGTTAGTCAAAGTTATGATTGTCTAAAATTATTGTTAAAGTTAGTTACTTGGAACCTTGTAATTGTTTAAAAAAAAACAGATTTCGGTTTTTGGTTTGGTTTGGTTTGGTTTTTTGGCACATCAACCATTGTAGGTTATTTAATGCCAAATCCATTTTTTATACATTAAC
Source organism: Sepioteuthis lessoniana (assembly GCA_963585895.1). Classification (NCBI taxonomy): domain Eukaryota; kingdom Metazoa; phylum Mollusca; class Cephalopoda; order Myopsida; family Loliginidae; genus Sepioteuthis; species Sepioteuthis lessoniana. The sequence goes on from OY757936.1 coordinate 53,417,323, forward strand.
AGTTCTATTTCAAACAATTTAGCTCAGCATAAGTACACAGTTCAGTTCTATTTGACCCATCGATAGGAACCTATCAGGTGCTATCATAGTAGACCTGGGAGCAATGTCAATGAAGGGATACTATACATTCCTTAAAGCTCCAGCATTACTGGAGACTGACCATCAGATCGTTCAGTGTCATATCCAGGACACATGTTGGACGAGTCTTCGCCCTCTGCAGAAATGCAGTCGGTGTATTCTACTCACCATATAAAAGATTGTCATGAGTATAAATTAATATTTTTTTCTTATTTCTTATAATTTCAATATAAATGTAAATAAGCAGATCTATTTGAATCATAAACAGGTGGCCCCGTCGGGTTGCAGAATACACCGACTACATCTCTGCAGAGGGGTAACAAGGATATGACACTAGACAATCTGATGGTGAGGCTCCAGTAACGCTGGAGTTTTCATGAACGTGGAGTACTCTTTATTGCTAGCTCCCAGGTTCACTCTGGTCCGGAGTGGTAACACCTGATTGAGTCCTATCAATGGGTCGAATAGAACTCTTTAGATGTACTTATGTTAAACTGAATTGTTTGAAATAGAACTGGTTTGACATTTTAACTGCGTACTTATAATAAACTGAATTGTTTGAAATAGAACTATTTTTGACATTTAACTGTGTGTAAAGAAAAATACTTATGCTAAACTGAATTGTTTGAAATAGAACTTTCTTTACATTTGACTACGCGTAAAGAAAAAATATTCTCATGCTAAACTTAATTGTTTGAAATAGAACTATTTTTGATATTTAACTGGGTGTAAAAAAGTACTTATGCTAAACTTAATTGTTTGAAAGAGAACTATTAATACATTTAACGGTGTTGAAAGAAAAAAATGTACTTATGTAAAATTGGATTATTAGAACTGTTTATATGTATAAAAATGAAATTGGCATTAAAAAACCTACCATATTTGATATGCCATAAAACCAAACCAACCAAAATAATATCTATTCAGTATATTTGTATAAAGATGATTTGGCATTAAATAACCAACAATGGTTGATATGCCATAAAACCAAAAAAAACGAAATGATATCTAGGGCTCTGAAAGCTTCTGGAGTGTCGCCACACGCCGACGAGTTTCAGAACTGAAGCCGTCTCACGAGGTGCAGTTTTGTGTTGTATCTTTGACGCCTTTAATGTGTGCAGGGTCTTACCTCTCTATAGAGAATGCAGTCGGTATACGTTTCTGTTGAATGTTGTAGAGAGTATCATGAAATGTCAGCAACATTTCTATTTCTGTCCGAATATCTAGTTAAGAGTCAAATTGATCTATTTGAAATATATTCATATTAGATAAGATATTGAAACCCTAAAACTATTCGCAAATTATTAGAAATTGATATAAATACATGAAAGCATATTGTAAGTTGGCTGACTGTCGTCGAGGGCAACTCGAAGGCTTCCTTTTCAAAAGCTTCTACACCTAGGTGTTGGAGAGAGTGACAATCCTTCCTCTGGATGGCTCCACGTAGCCTTGATCCGTACCTGAGTGTTAAGTAAGGAGGCATCAAGAACCCTTTCTTGAGACGAACTGGAATTGAACCAAGGTCTCCCTGGCCACTGGCGAACACTATAATCGTTATGCTAAAACCATTTCTTGAGGCGAACTGAGACTGAACCAAGGTCTCCCAGACCATTGGCGAATACTCTAATCATTATGCTAAAACTATGTGAGTGTGTGCAAATTATTTGTATTAAGAAGTGTTTATTTACTAGGAGATATTATGTGCTAACAATTAATAATTAAATTTAAATGGGTATCGTAAATTGAAGCATACGAGTTGACCTTTTAAAACTAAAAAGTCTCTATAAAACCAGGGATGGACATATACGGCAGGGCTAAAATCCTCAGTGGTCAGTAAGTTGAAAGGTTCTCCAAACAATCAATATACAACATCATCATGATCATGCCGTGCCGCTAGCACGGATATCCCTGACCCTCTCTCGCCACTTCTCCCTATCGTTCAACTCCTCTGGCAGGTCTTCAGGGCTACATCCCGTATCCTCACATAGCTGCTGTATGTATGTTCGAGCTGGTCGTCCTGCATTTGCCCGGCCATATGTGGGGGTCCATCGGAGTACATCACTTTTGAGCTCATCCCTGCCATAAACATTCAATTAAAACCCGTTTTTGAACAACGTATTAACACAGAAATTAATATAAAAGGAAAAAGAAATGTAATACAAATCAAATATTGTATGAATACTATTTCACATACCGTTTCCAACAGTTGATACACTGACACTAAACGCTCAGCGGTACGTCGCCGAAATCAGATGGCTAATCAGACAATTGCGGTGTGTTGTTTATCGGTTCAATTTTCTGACAGCGTTATAGATCGAGAATTCATTTCAATTTAAGCTCAAAGATTTGCACATTTCATCTATTATCCCAATCTGACACGAGGTATGTTTAAATACTTAATTAATACTTAAAAATTAAAATTTATGAAATATATGAAAATTAATATATACATCTCAAAAACAAAAAGATTCTTAAAATAAGTATCTTTTTGTTCAAGGCTTACACTGACCTAAAAAGCTGGTTGATAGTTCCTAAAGGTTAGTTAAGTGTGAGACAATTGTTTTTGATTTTAAAGGTGAGCGAATTTATTTAAATGTTCGTTTGTCAACGAACTTCATCGATAATGATGAAACGGGTCATTTCGTAAAACATATTTTTCTAGTCCTTATCTTAAAGGTCATTATCAAAAGGGAGATCTAATTTTGGTCCACCCTAAGTAAAGGTGAGCTGGGCATTGCTTATCCAGTTAGCTGAGCCTGAGAATTTTTAGTTCAACTACATTGTCCTAAACCTGTTCCCATTGGTCAAAGCATCTAAAAACGGTTTTCCAGATACCTGTGAGATATAATCCTGAACTAGAATTGGCTGACCAATTGGAATATGACTCCTAATTGTCTCTTACTGGACCACCAATCAGAAGCCTTTTTCGTCCAGATATTGATCTATAAAAATAAGATGGTAAAACGAATCATGAGAGAGGATGAGGGAAGGGACCAAGAAGAAATTCAAGACAGCCAAAGAAGCATCCCTTCCATTGTAGACCTGATGCACACCGAACAGCCTTCAGACTTAACAAAAATTCAAAGTCCCAGACTTTAGAGACATTAGTGTCATACTAACCGCACCTCATCTTCACTCTTCCTCTCTCGATATTCTTTCTTCTTGTTTTTTTCCAGGAAAGCAAACATCGTTTGCTTGTTATTGTCTCACAAACGCGTTTCAATAAAAACCATTTTTGTTATTTGTTAACAACGGGTTTTCTCTATTCTTTGAGTTGCTTGACTATCTAGCCACACATATTACCTGGCCGTCAGAAGAAGATCCGGCTGCATGTGTTAGGTCCACTTCGTGTATCTTTCAAACACAGCATGGGCACGGAAGGATTTGACAAAGCAAACAGTCGGAAGCAAATGTGGTTGTCACAAACACAACAGCCACAAGTACTGGCCAGAGCTGTATTTTTCTAAGTACATACACATAAAATGAACATTGTATTTTAATCATTTTTATTCTGTTTCTTACGATTATTAAATTGCTTGTTTCTTAATGTCTGTTATTGTCACATTTCATTTGTTTACGTACTCGTAAAATTTGTGTTGTATTCGTGGAAATAAAACCTAAAAGTAACTCCCGTAAAATACGGAAGGTACTTAGACCCCTACATCCTAAAATGATTGCCCAATCAGTCATTCTTTTTAATAGCTGATGCAGGTCGTTCCTAAGGACATTTTTGAAACGTACTGTTTTGTCCAGGAATTGAATTGGACTCGTTGAGTCCATTTTCTCCGGTGATATCCTTTAAACCATGAGCGCTCCCAATAAAGTTCCCCATATCGGCTTGGATTGTTGAATGCTCAAATTGCACTTTTGCAGAGGAGTAAAACTACCCTAACGAGTATCCAGGGTATGACACTAAACTGCATTTCTGGAGCTTTTTGGAATATTGAGTACTCCTTTACTGCCATTACTTCCAAGTCCACTTTGACCTGAATTCTTGGTACATTTTAGGGTTCCAGCAATTGATCAAATAGAACTAATCAATCATCTATTAAGGATTGTTATTGTTAGTTCTTTGAAACCATGCAGATATTTATATTAGATATAAATACTTGTTAAACTAAATTCACTAATATTAAACAGCAATGCATAAAACTATTTAACAGTATGATAAAAATGATGAATATTGGTTAGAATTATTTATGTTAAATAGGAATACTTGAGGAATATACTTGCTTAGCTGGCGACGATTAACTTAGCAGATTCAATGCTATCCCAAGATAAAATTAATAAAGTGGTTTTCACTGGAAAGAGAAATATAAAATATGATGGCGGGAAAATAATTCATTGCCTATGGAGAGAGTGACAGATATTTCTGTTCGCAGATAAGATCAACAAATTATCGGAAAAAAACGGCAGTATGTAACTTCCTATAACCTGCTATGAACAGAAAAATACGTGGGCGAAGGAGATATTCATATATCCGCATGGGACTTGAAAAGACAATATAAGGTCTGTAATTTTGGACTGAAGGCAGAGACCTGCTGGTCGCTCAAACGAAGGGGAGAGATCTGCTAATCTCTCAAGCAAAGAGAGAGACCTGCGGGTCACTCAAGCTAACTTGTCGTGTGTGTTCTCCGGCTGTCGCATTACTTCACAAAAAGGGTCCCGACCACAGAAGAAAGATATGTGCAAACTCTCTCTGACTGTATTCCTACTACGCACAATCGTCGCTGTCGAAGAATGAAAATATAAATTATATTTTTATATATTTATGAGTCGTACGTTGTTTGTCCTGCTGTGCGATATGCGACACTTGATACTATTTAATTGTATGCAAAAATGAGCTCTAAAAACTCGTTTAAAATATTTACCAATAAACTATTCGCCGAGAAACTGTGTATATATATTTAATTAAGTAATTGATTTTTATAAACTATTCTATAATTCTGCTGGTGTGAAAAATTCCAGATAGTACAATTTGCAAATTAATAAAAAAAAATACACACGATGGTATCCGGGAAAAGTTCCATAAAAAAGAAAACTAAAAGAATACGTATTAGTCGAAAATAATCAACCAATAAGGCACCCTCACCAAAAGAAAAAAAATCCAACAGAATTCCTTCAGTTAAAAGCATGTGTGCTCAATACGGTAAATAGACCAAAAATTCAAAGTCCCAGACTTTAAAGACATTAGTGTCATACTAACCGCACCTCATCGTCACTCTTCCTCTCTCGATATTCTTTCTTCTTCTTTTTGCCAAGCAAACAAACGGTAAATATACCAAAAATACATTTTTTTGCTAATTTCATATTTTCTACTTGGTTTTGATGAATAAAAATGTTGTTTGGTCCAACCCTCCTTTGGTCAGAAATGTCCTAATGATTCGTTTCGGTGAACCCTTGGCAGGTTTTATTTTGACACTGCAGACATTCATATATATACACAGACACATATATACATATATATATATATATATATATATAAAGGAGCTGGGGCATTTAACAGAACTTGTATATATATATATACAAGTTCTGTTAAATGCCACTACCTCTGTAACATAGCCAGCTATTCGGATCTGTGAAACGTACATAGAATGTTCATAACATATATACATAGAATATAGGAATCCCGAAACACGAAAAACACTTACGACTTTTTAGTTCAGGTACGAAACTTTTTATTACTTTTGAGTTAAAAGGTTTTTCGACATAAGGAAAGAGGCACAATCTTACTATGCTGGCTTTTTCATCTGCCCCCCCCCCCCCACCAACACGTGTGGCGCCCTCCACAAGGCCACTGCGAGCTCGCGAAAGTCACCCTTCTTCTTCGGACTGCAAGACTCAACTGACTTTTTCAAAATCCCCCAAATCCCCCAGGCGCGCTTCCAGTACATGGCGTCATTCACATCCCCTGGTCCTGGGATCTTTATTTTGACATCTGTGAACGACACATCATCTCCTCGCGCGCGTCAACACCTGCGCTCAAGTTTGCACCTAACTAACCCATGCACTGAGCCGAAAGGTTCTCAGCCTAACTAAACCCCAAAGGCATAAAGCGAAATCCCTCGGCCATTATATTACACCTCTATGATTTTCAAGAGAAGAATAATACTCATTTTCTACAACACTAAATATAAAATATTCAGCCTAAACTCGAATCAATGTAGCATACTAATTTACATATTTATTTCAAGAATGTTTCTCTAAAAATAACATAACGTAACAACTACACTGGTCATACAGCAACCACGCTCTCTATTCTAACTGACAATACAAAAATCATAGATAAAAATAACAATAAAAACCTTTTACAAATCCACGAAGCAATAACTACAAAATTAAAAAAAAAACTATAAATGAAATATCATTCACGACAAGTATAAATATTAAACGTATTAAACAACTAACCACCTATCCTAACAGAATGAACCAACCCCATCAATAACTCATTAAAAAAAGCCACTCCGAATAAATATAAAACTCACAATTTTTTAAACAACAAACAATTCAACACTCTCGCCGAAGAAGACCAACGAAATGGTGGATAGTGCTTGAGCTAATATAAGTTTTTTCAACACCATCTCGACCCGGAAATACGAAGAATAGTAAGAAGACTTGAATGTTTTCACTAGAAGATCATAAAAAATGGCAGTCCTTGATATTAAACAAAACATGTCAACATAAAATTTGGTGCCTAAATATATATATATATATATATAAAAGTAAAGTTGGCGATCTTAGTCGAGGCCAACCAGAAGGCTCCCTTTTTGATAACTACTACACTGAGGTGTAGGGGGGGCGCTACTACTTTCCCTTGATTGCTTCTCTTTACGCTTGATACGTAACTCATATTTCTGAGCGCTAAGCAAGGAGATATCAAGTACCATTTAAAAAAATTTTTGGTATAGACGCGACCTGGGATTGAACCCAGGTCTCCCGGGTATTTGGCAAAAGCTCTACCCACTAGGCCAATCAGCTGGTTTTATATAGATATATAATATGGTATTAAATATCCCAAAAGAAGGCTTATCTGCAACAGAACACCAACTAACGAATCATGTTCCGTAAAATGTACGACTGCAATGAAACAAGTCTACAATTTTTCTTCCTTTTAAAAATGATATCGTCTTAATCCTTGAGATACATATTGACCTTTGACTGCATGTTTGTTAGGGATTGTAGCTGTCTCTTAAGCTAAACAATGAGCGGCGGAAATGAATCACGCTAATAGCACCGGAAGGAAAATATGTGGGCGTCAGAAAAATATATAATGACATAATTTTCAACTCCAGGGTCAGTCCGTGATTAGTCAGCTTGCGTCGGCAGTCTGCAGAACAGTAACGTCAGGAACTGGTACAGTATCAGTCTCCTGTGAAAGAAGTGAAGCTCTCTTAATATGTGTATCCTAAAGTGGTGTCAATCATGGCAGTCCGTCGTCTCTCTGTCTCTGTCTCTGTCTCTCTCTGTCTCTCTCTTTCTTTCTTTCTCACACAAAATACGACGTTTTGAATGAAGGAGCTTATACTTTTATACACAAGTGTTGTTATCACCTGTGCTTTGCGCCTCAGGCTATTTAACGTTTGCCCTCAATAACTGTAAACTCTGAAGTTCTGCGGGGCTTACCTTGTTATTGTTTCTAGTATTACTACGAATTCATTACGAATAATACCTTTCTGTTTGTCAGTTGTTTGCTGCCTCCGTTTAAAGACTTCAGGCTTCAGGTATCTCCTGAGGATGTATCGCAAGGAGATAGATCTTGTACCGAGTCGGCTGAGAGGTATCAAACTATAGTGAAATGAGTTACAATTGCAAGAGCATTATGCCTTCTGAAATGTCATAGCTGTAACTAATCTTACCCATGTATCACTAACACAATTGGCCGGGGCTGTAGAATACACCGACTGTATCTCTGTAGAGGGGTAAAACTTCCCCAAGGATTGTCCATGATACGACACAAAAAAATTTGAAGATGAGGCTCCAGTAATGCTGGAGCATTGTAGAACCTGGAGTACCCCTAGATCCACTCTGGTCTGAATTGATTATGCCGAATAGGTTCATATCTAAGCGTCAAATAGAACAATTTGACATTTAAACTGTGTAATTATGCTAAGCCGAATTGTTTGAAATAGAAGTGTTTTTACATTTAACCGTGTGTAAACCAATGATTGATGTTTAATTGGATAGTTTTTGATACATAGCTATACTTGGTACTATTTAACTTTGTTGGCTTAAGCGAAGCTGAACTGTTCGAAATAGAATTCTTTGATCATTTAACTGTGTGTAAACAAATGACTGATGTTTGATTAAATTGTTAAATCATGTTAAATAGCAATATTTGAAAACATTAAACTGTGTGCAAACAGATGATTAATAGAAAATAGAATTATTTACATTAGATAGAAATAAGTGAAATCATATAACTGTGTGCACAAAAAATGAAGTCAGGTTCATTTCAAAACATCTACAAAATGTGTTTCAGAATCACATATTTAATATAAATGTATCGAAATGATTTGGCATTAAGTAACCTACATTGGTTGATATGCCATTAAATCAAACTAAAACACACCGAACCAAACTAAACCATATATCGCTACTAGCACCCGTGCGGCAGTCATTTAAAATCTGGAAGATCATTCTACCAATTCTCCCCCACCCACGGAGGTTGAGCACTCTGGCAAAGGAATTAACGGCTGCCACTCGCAAAATGCAAAGCTCTTCGAAAGTCTACCATAAAGTAGGGCGGGTTTCGATCTCAGCTTTAAGCGTCTAACAAGTCTAACCACGCTGAAGAGTTGTGATACGTTAGCGTGTGTAAGGAGAGGAATCTGAAAATATGGAGAAAATAGAAAAAAAAGTAATCATAAAGTGATGAATTTATTTCGAAGGATAGTCAACGTTAAAATGTTTCGGTTTTAATGAACTTTCATCAGGAGTTTAAAATAGTGAAACAAGTCTTATTGTATTTTTTAAAACATCCATCATTATTCTATAATCATTTGTTTCACCATCTTAAAGTCACTTCTTGTATAAAAGTTAGCACTTCAATTTCAATTCAGTTCCCCCTCACACACAGTCATCCACAGACAGATCTGTTTCGTTCTCACAGAACTCATCAGTGTGGCTAAACATATAAGCTTACCGTAGCTGGGATCGAAACCCGGTTGACTCAAACACCAATCCGAGACTCTCATCCACGAGCAACAAGTAGCAGCGGAGTAAATTTTAAACGGTTATAAATTACAATTACTATTGTTTACATACATCCGATTAACGGCTACCGAGACCTCAGTTCATATATATGAAGAGCCTTGCAATAAACGCTAATGGCAACGTGATTACTTCATTCGCTAAAGAACTCAACCCTACGGGGTAAGGGGAGTATATATACATATATATATATATATAGAGAGAGAGATGTAACCGGCCCATTTTAATAATGGTTAGAGTGTTTGCCAATGGCCCAGATCAACTCATACTAAAGACTCAAAAAATTGTACTCGGTGCCTCCTTGCTTAACACTCAGCATTATAGGGTACGGATCAAGGGTAAGTGGAGTAATCGAAAGGAAGGAATGACACTCTCCCCTATACCACAGTGTTGTAGCAATTGAAAAGGAAGCCTTCGGGTCGCCCTACGATCCCAGCTTCGAGCGTCCTACGTGTCTAGCCACACTGAAGAGTTGTGATACAACGAAACAGTCAGTCTGATGATGACAATGCATATATATATATATATACATCCCCGAAAATTAAGTATATCTTATTCTCATTTTGGTAGTGATATTTTAGAAATCTTGTCCAGTGTCTCCTCTACTTTTCAAAGTCGGCAAATTAACATTTCCAAATCACCTACTGCTATCTTCTAGTGTTCCCTTTCTGCCTGGTCACGCCAATTCAACACCAATTTTAAATTTGAATAAAGAAGCAGTTTTTTTAAAGAAACTCTTTCCGAAATTATAAGTATCTCTCCTAGAAGTAATAGCAAGGGAGTAAATCTGGCTGACTATTTAGTAGATTTCACATTGTAGTGAGATGAGACCCCATTTTCAAAAAATATTACACTTACAATTATATGATGGTTACCATTGTACGCCATAATGCCAACTAAAATTATATAACTGCTGCCCCTGTGCCAAAACATATCTCCCATCCACTATCCACTGGTAGTCATTCAAAGACTGCAATTTTAATCTGGGTGATTGTACAACCGGGTCCTGTATTTGAACTTTTAAGACAGAGGTTTTGCCTCAAACCACCCTCTCTGAACCTTGATCAAATGGCCTACATTTTTATTTTCATATATCTTACTTGACGTTTAGCTGTATATTAATTATGAATAGGATACAAAAATACATGCCTTTCTGCTCAAACACAGAACAATTTTATTTTTAAAGCATTTTTACAGGAAATGTATGCAAACTGTTTATTTCTTTGACGTTTTAATTGATTGTTAATTAGAAGACAAATGGAAATTTACTACAAAAAAGGGACATTAATTTCTTTCAAACATATTAAATGGCTAATTATCTTCATGTGTTTGAAACATATGAGGTACTTAACGGAGGATATGAAAAAAATCGTGTACGCACGCACACACACACACATACACATACAAACATGCACACGCTCAATTCCAAGAAAGAAAACCTAGTGAAGAAGCTGTGTTCACCGACTGTGAGTACAAATGTCTCAAGTAGGGAAGTGAAAGCGAAAGTAGAAGGACAGACAAGTGAAAGCGAAACCGAAAGTGAAAGTAGAAGAACAGACAAGTGAAAGAAATATGAACGGACGAATACGTGCTTATCAGCTGTGCACATCTGTCTTGTACAATCAGCAGTTCATCTATTCGCTTGCCTCTTTGCTCGTTCGTTCGTTCACTCGCTCGCATCACCCCGACCAGTAACAAATAGACCAGGCAGCCGCTGTTAACAGAAATCCCAGGCTGGCTGGCTTGCCCTGATATCACTGACAGCACCGTAATAACAATGGTAACGACACGAGGCACAAACACCATAAATATAATTATATTAATAGAATAAAAGAAAACTTGATCATCGTTAGACTTCATTTCCTCCCTTGTCGTATTTTATTGAACTGTGGACGGATCTCAAGTGTTAATAGGAAGGCCAACAACAATAGAGGTTCTTCTGCAGATTTAAAGGTTTCAAAATGAAAAAAAACATGGTTGACTGCACTCACTGAATAGTAATTTACTAGCGGCTTTACTGTTCGCGATTGTTATATATGAAGAGTAATGTTTCGTGATTTACAATCCATAATAATAACACAAGAAAATTTAAGCGGCATTTAGGAATGAATCCAAGAGACAACCGCCTCTTCAGTGTGGCCTAGAATGTGTTGATTGCATCTCTTGCAGAGGAATAGGATTCTCTCTCCTAAATAAGTGGTTATGACACAAAACTTCACCTGGTGAGAAGACTCAATATTTTGAGATCTGAGAGTTCGAAGTACCCTTTTGTTGTCCTTACGTCATAGTCGAGTCTAATCAGGAGTGGGAGTACCTGTTGATATCTACGGATCAAATAGATCTGTTTGAAAATTAATGGTATTAAATGAACATTCTTGGCACCATAAAACTGTGTACAACTTATCTATTTTAACAATAGTTACTTGAAGATATATTAGTTTATTAATGATCTATTAGTGAGTAGAGTGTTTGCCAATGGTCCGGGAGACCTGGGTTCAATCCCAGGTCGTATCATACTAAAGACTTTTAAAATGGTATTTGATACTTGATACCTCCTAGCTGGTAATTGATACCTCTAGCTTAATACTTAGCAATATAAGATACGTATAAAGGGTAAAGTGGAGCAGTCCAGGGAAATGAGTTGCGCCCTCAGTGTAGTAGCTATTGAAAAGGGAGCCTTCTGGTCACCCTCGACAACGGTCGCTAACTTTTACTTTTATTAATATAATTATTATTTTATTTTCAGCTTTACTTTAGGTTCCTTACAATCGTTTATCGGGTTTTTTACCCAAGACCTAGCATGAGTAAAGGTTGCGATTTTTATGAGTTCTATGTATCTATCTTTTTGTGGCTATTTTTGGTGATTTCTTTCGGTAACATTGACAGTACATCCTCAAAAAAGAGGAGCAATTTTGAAAAGTGCCACTTTTGCAAATGAGCCGTTCCAAAAGTCAAATGTTATTATTATTTTACTCCTTTTCGATTTTTTCACAATCGTTAGCCGATGGAAGTGTCCGTGGTGTAATGGTTATCGTTGTGGGAAATGGACACGACGATACGAGTTCAAATCCTGGACGAGACCGATTGCATTTCATATAACACTAATACCCTTGGGAAAGGCATGAATCCAATTATTCTCCCTCCAGCTATGGGTAAATAGTAGGACAGACTAGTTCTTCAGCCTTGGTGAGGCAACTAGTCTAGAAGAAGGAAAACTCTAAATTCATACCTGTTAAACTCCGCTTAAAAATTGACCTTGGGTCATATCCTACCCGAGCGGAGGGGTTGGTAAGTATGGTTAGCTGATGGTTTCTTAAAGGAGTTTGAGTGAGGGCAAATCTCCTTAAAACTCCAGGACTCTTCACAGTGTTCTGGCTGATCTTAATAATGCTATAGTCTCGATGGTCTCCGCTTGTTCTCTGATATCCAAGTCTTCCAGTCTCTATACGAAACCTTTGAAGTTAGTTCCGATCGAACCAATAACATTTGGGATCACAGGTTGTGAGTTCTCAAGCAATATCGAAGTATTTATCTCTCTTTTCATTTTATTTTAATTGTACTCTGTGGTCTGCCGAGACGGTAAAGTCTACTACTCAGCCGGTTCTCTTTTTCTTTGTTGTTGTTGTTGACTATCTCTTGGTGTGGTCGTCTGGCAGACATTAGGTGATCTGTTTGTATCTCAAGATCCCAGAGTATTTTGTGCGTCTCATACTCCTGGACGCATTCTAGGTTGTTGGTGTTGATGTTGTTATTTGTTGCCTTACATCATATTATCGTTTAAAATTTTTGAAACCATATAATTGTAAACACGTTATTTGTAAAAGAAAAGAATACTTGAAAGCATATAGCTATGGTCAAACAAATAATAATTATTAATGTTAAATTGAAATTGTTTTTTGAAATCATAAAATGTGTATACATTAATTTGTATTAAAATAGTTATTTGAAGCTCTTATTGCTTACTAACGATTCCATTAGAAAACTTAAAACTAGGTAAGTGCTGGCAATGGAATGATTGACTTTGGCATAAGGTAAATAAGTTGATAAGTCACAAAACCAACCCACCAACCAACCAACCAACCCACAAATATTTCTTTTTAAGGTAACAACTTTATCAGCGTATAATCAAACAATAACCATGAGTTAAAAACGTGTGCTTATGTGTGTGTATATTTTCTGTCAGTTTTTGTGTGTGTTTGTATGTTTCTGTCAGTCTTTTTATGTATGTGTGTATTTCTATCAGTCTTTGTGTGTGTATGTGTGTATGTCTGCATTTCTGTCAGTTTGTGTGTGTGTGTGTGTGTGTATGTTTGTATATTTCTGTTAATCTTTGTGTGTGTGTGTGTGTGTGTGTGTGTGTGTGTGTGTGTGTGTGTGTGTTTCTGTCAGTCTTTGTGTCTGATTTGTGTTTGTATATTTCTGTTAATCTTTGTGTGTGTGTGCGTGTTTCAGTCAGGCTTTGTGTATGTGTATGTGTGCATATTTCTGTTAATCTTGTGTGTGTGTTTCGGTCAGGCTCTGTATGTGTGTGTGTGAGTGTGTGTGTATGTGTGTGTATTTCTTTTAAACTTTGTGCGTGTGTTTTTGTAAGCCTTTGTGCGTGTGTTGTGTATGATTGTATTTCTTTCAGGTTTTTTGTGTGTGTATATGTATTTCTGTCAGTCTTTGTGTTGTGTGATTGTATTTTTAAGTGTGTGTGTGCGTGTGTGTGTTTATATGTCTTTGTGTGTGTGTGTGTGTGTGTGTGTTTCTGTCATTCTTTGTGTGTGTGTGACTGTTTGTTACTGTCAGTCTTCGTGTGTGTTGGGTGTGTTTACACATCTGTTAATATTTGTGTGTGTGTGTGTTTTTGTCTGCATTTGTGTCTGTGTTGTGTGTGCATGTGTTTCTTCCAGTCTTTGAGTGTGAGTGTGTGTGTGTGTGTGTTTCTGTCAGTCTTTGTGTGTGTGTATATTTTTTGTTTATCTTCGGGTGCGTGTGTGTGTGTGTTTTTATGAGTCGATGTGTGTGTGTTTTATGTTTGTGTGTGTTTTTCCGTCAGTTTGTGTGTGTGTGTGTGTGTGTGTGTGTGTGTGTGTGTGTGTGCGTGCGTTTGTCAGTCTTTGTGTGTGTGTGTGTGTTTCTGTCAGTCTTTGGGTGTGTGTGTGTATGTGTGCGTGTTCCTTTCAGTCATTGAGTGTATATGTTTGTCTGTTTCTGTCCGTCTTAGTGTGTGCATGTGTGTTTGTTGTGGGCTTGTGTGTATTTACCAACCTCTCCGCACAAGCAGGCTGTAACACAATGTATAGACGATTTAAATTCAGAGTTTTCCTTCTCCTTGATCAGTTACCATAACAAGGTTGAAAAGCCCGTTCTGCCCCTCCTATTTACCCATAGCTGAAACGAGAATAACTGTATCCATACCACACTTTTCCTAAGAGAAATAGCCCAATTGAAAATGCAATCAGCCACGTCCGAAATATGAACTAGTGTGGCCGTGTCCATTTCTTACGACAATATCCATTACACCACGGTCGCTTCCTATGGTTGATTGGTTGGCTGGCCCTTTTGTTTTACGGCGTATCAAGCCTTTTCAGGTGCCCGTGGTGTAGTCGTTATCGTCCTTGGAAATGGACACGGTGACACGAGTTCAAATCCTGGACGAGACTGATTGCATTTCACACAGCACTAATACCCTTGGGAAAGGTATGAATCCAATTATTCTCCCTCCAGCTATGGGTAAATAGTAGAACAGACTAGGTTCTTCAGCCTTGGTTAGGCAACTAGTCTAGGAGAAGGAAAACTCTAAATTCAAACCTGTTAAACTCCGCTTAAAAATTGACCTTGTGTCATATCCTGCCCAAGCGGAGGGGTTGGTAAATAGTATGAAGCCTTTTCAGGTTATTTAACGCCGAATCAAATTTCAAACAATCCTGGCTAGTACAAATATAGTTTCTGTTTACAATCAGTTAAATTTTAGAACAGTTTTGTTTCAAGAAATTCAATTTTGCACAGTTTAGTTCTATTTAAAAAACAGGTCTATTTCAAACAGTTCAGTTAAATATAAGTACAAAGTTTAAATGTCAAAACAGTCCTATGTTAGTCTAACAGTTCTAATTCAATAATTCAGTTTAGTATTAGTATAGTAATTTTTATACACAGTTAACTGTCAAAACATTTATATTTCAAACAATTCAGTTTAGCGTAAGTACAATTTCAAAGTCAAAAACAGTTCTATTTTAAACAGTTCACTTTAGCACAAGCAAGCATTTTAGTTCTATTTGACCCATAGATAGAAACCTACCACGTGCTACTTTTCCGGGCGAGAGTTGAGTTGCGAGCAACGGCAATGAACAGCTACACCGCATTCCACAAAACTCCAGTAATACTGGAGCCTCACCATCAGATTGTTTAGTGTCATCCAGGACTCTCGTTGGGGGGGGGTATTACCCCTCTGCAGAAAAGTAGTTGGTGTATTCTACAGCCCCAGCCGACTGGGCAATCCTAAGTTATGTGTGAATGTGCGATCAATATATGTTTGTTTGAAGTTGTATGTGTGTGTGTGTGTGTGTGTGTGCGTGTGTGTGTGTGTGTGTGTGAGAGAGAGAGAGAGAGAGAGAGAAAGTGCAATTCCGTGTACTTAGGTATCTCTATGTATGCCAGTCAGTGTATGTGAAGTTTTCAGTCAGTATATGTGTTTTTGTGCGTATGTATTTGCGTTTGTAAATGTGAATGTGTGTTGGTTTTGTTTTGTTTTGGTTTGGTTTTATCAACCTATGTCAGTTATTTAACTCCAAATCCATTTTTTGTAAATAATCAGTTCTATTTAAAACAATTCAGTTTAACATGAGTACACAGTTTGTCAAAACCATTTCATTTCAAACTATTCAGTTTATTCAAGCAGTCATATATAACATTTCAGTTTAGTGTAAGTACAATTTCAATGTCAAAAAACAGTTTAATTTCAAATAATTAATTTTAGCATAAGCACGCAGTTAAAATGTAAGTACGGTTTAATTTTCCAAAACATTTAACTTTCAAGCAATTCAGTTTAATCAAACAATTCAGTTTAGTATAAGTATACCGTTAGTTCTATTTAACCCATTGAGAGGGCCCTATCAGGTGCTACCACGCTGGGCCTGAGTGGACCTGGGAGCAATGGCAATGAAGGGATGCTCCTTATTCCCCAAGGCCCCAGCATTACTGCGACCTCACCATCAGGCTCTTTAATGTTATATCCCGGACACTCGTTGTGGGGCTTTAACCCCCTCTGCAGAAGTGCAGTCAGTGTATTCTACAGCCCCAGCCGACTGGACAAATGTGTGTTTGTGTGTGAATATGCATTCGTGTGTATGGGTATGAGTGTGAATTTGTGTTTGAAAGTGTGTGTGCGTATTCTTATGAAGCTTAGTAAATGACTGTGAGAGTACGTGTTTATGAAAGTATGTATGAGCGAGCGTGTACAAGAAGTTTTGTGAAAGTTTGTGTATAAAGGTGCATCTATGAAAATGTTCAAGTGTGTTCCTGAGAAGCTTTGTGTGTGAGTGTGTATGAAAGTATGGCTGAGTAGGTGTGTATATGTGTATGTGTAAAGTGTCCTGAGAGTGTAAGTATCAGCTTCTGTGCTCATGTTAAGGGTTGTAGTATTTTATCATGTTCTGGCATCTAAAAGTGGCATTGTCTATGTGTCAATGACATAGAAACCCTGATCCACTGAAAAGAAGATTCTTCGTCTGCCTTGGGACCGGCGGTAGGAGAATATCGACTTTCACCCAATACTTGCTGACCCTTTTTCCTTATCTTTATGGCAACTAATGTTGTTTCCGAGCAATTGTTAGAAAAATCCCCCTGGAAGAGGCATATTACCATATAATCTTTTACCACCTGGGTGGTAGCTGTGAGAGCGCAGTTTACTTAAGTGTTTTCACCCCCACCCTCTTTCTAAACTAACGAGGCATGTAAGAAATAAGAACGTAGATTAGTTTTTAGATAAAAGCCATACGCTAAGACGTAGTCCACTTCCGTCCAGGTCAGAGTGGATCTGGGAGTAATGGCAATGAAGGAGTAGTCCACCTCCCTCGCACCAGCAGTACTGGATCCTCATTATTCTTTACACAGTCCAAACAAATATAAACACATTTTAAACCGATATATTTGACCTATAGATGGATTGGTTTCGTTTAGTTTAGCTTTTTGTCATATAAACCATTGTTGGTTATTCAATGAAAACCCTCTTGATATATATATATATATATATATATATATTAAGAAACATTTTTAAACGACCATAATCTCATTCTTTTGAATATAGATAAACGGTTCCAAGTATTGCTATGTATCATCAACAATTCAAATAAACATCAGTCATTTGTTTACGCACAGGTAAATCTTCAAACTTCTATTTCAAACAATTCAATTGAGCATAAGTCATTTGTTTGCACTCAGTTTAAATGTCACCCAAATTTGATCCTTAGATAGAACCCAATTAGTTGCTCTTACTTCGGGTCAGAGTGGACCTGGCAGCGATGGCAGTGAAGGAGTACTCCGCATTTTTCAAAGCTCCAACATTACTGGAACCTCACGATCAGATTGTTCTGTGTCATATCCAGGATAGTATTGGATGGGGGTGTCTTACCCCTCTGCAAAGATGCAGTCAGTGTATTCTACAGCACCCAGCCGACTGGGGTACCCATAGATGCAACCCTAACAGATATTACTACTCCGGACCCGGGTGGTTCTAGGAGTAATAGAAATGAAGGGTTTCATCACAGTGTTAAGATCTTCAGAACGAAAACCTTCGCATTAGATGGAGTTTGGTAAGGTTTTTTTTTCAACCCTCTGCCCGAGATACAATCAGGGTATTATACAGCCCGAGCCGAATGGGAATTTGTTTACAAAAGATCTAAGTCTATAAAACTATTTACCGAACGAAGACATCTTCGAAAAAAATTGAATGTGGTATATAATACAGGTTGCTCCCAAAAAAAGTGATATAATTTGAGATGTAAATATCGGAGTAACGATATAGTCTAGACTATTTGTGAGCAAAATGTGGTCCGGGGGCTCCTTTTGTTTCACATTGCTTTTTAAATGGCCTGCCTAAATTCATGGGAAAAATAAAAAATATTTTTCGTATTGACACAGAAAGCAAAATGTTTGATTTTGAATTTATCCTATTTACCCAACCCCTCCGCTCGGGCAGGATATGACACAAGGTCAAATTTTTTTAAGCGGTGTTTAACAGGTTTGAATTCAGAGTTTTCCTTCTCCTAGACTAGTTGCCGCACGAAGGCTGAAGAATCTTGTCTGCCCTAGTATTTACCCATAGCTGGAGGGAGAATATTAGGGTATTAGTGCTATGTGAAATGCAATCAGTCCAGGATTTGAACTCATGTCGCCGTGTCTAATTCCTGCGACGATAACCATTACACCACGGGCACCTCCTAATTTGATTTTGAATTTATGCATTATGTATCTTTATATTAAAGAATCTTTTTTAAGTATTTTTATATTAATATTACCTTAAAATCAAAAGTGAATAATTAAATTATTTAATTGTGAAATTGTGAGACATGTGGGTGTAATTTAAAGAAAAATTTTTGATAAAGTTTTGATTAATGGATTATGAAATATTCATTTTTTACTTCGATAGACTTATCATATTTGGATTGAATACGTGGATTATTTTTAAGTATCCATTTTTTCCTTTTAATAATTCCATAATTCACCATGGCAGCTGCATGTTTTCTTCTAAATTATATCACAGATAATATTATTCCAAGATTTCTATCTTTCGTTGCATAGATCTTTTTGTCGAAGAAAAAAAGCAACTGTTTTCTTATTTCTAAGGCAGTTCTTACGCGCATGGCCTTTTTGTAAAAATAGTTCAGCTAATATTAAAGAAAAAATACCTTTAATTCTTTTTTAAAAGTACGGCCCACCTGATGATCATCATTGTGTCTTAATGTGGCCAGCATCTAAAAAAAAGTTGCACTCGTCTGACAAATGAAACTAGACAGAGTTAATTCGGAGTAAATCAAGATTTAGTAATCAAAATTTGAATAGTGAAAAATGATATGGATTTCTTGGACGATTTCACAAGTTTTCAAGTATCTCGTCTGATACTAGTGGTCCTGCAGATCCTTTTACTTTACACAGACTGCATATTTCTTTGAAACTTTTGTACCTCGCACAAATCTGCATTTTAACGGGTGCAATTTTAATAAAATCTTTGCACGAATACCCAGTCTTGTTCACCTATGTTTGAGCATACTCTAACACACAAAAACCCATTGCCCATTCAGCTGGGCAGTAGAATACACTGACTGCGTCTCTGTAGAAAAAGAAATGAGTTAGAGTGTTACTTACGTCTTGCGGGCTCCGTTTCGGGGGATATATTGGCGGACATGAATGTCTATCAGCTTCTTATATTTATGGTCAGAGTTGAGAGAAGGAGGGGTGAGAGTGAGAGGTGATTACAACCTATATATTCAGGTTCAGTCACCTTTTCCTCGTCATTCTAAATCGTAATTGTTAGCAAGCTCGACTAGCAAACCTACACGAGTGAGTTCGAGTCTCATTGGGTGCCCCTTTCATATGCTCTTGTGCCACATCTAAGCAAAAAAAAGCTTAGTAAATTATCATTCTAAATCGTGTTACCAAAGAGACCAGACCGCTATTTTTCTACTCCAGAAATTGGGATAGTCCTGTTACCAGACCTTGTTGGGCGGGTCGCTTAAAGAGCAATTCTTTTTTGCAACCCCGATTGCTGCCTGCACTTTAAGTATCGCCCTGCTCCAATTTTTTTTTCCGACGGTAAGAGTCCCCCAATGAGTGTCCTGGATATGATACGACACAATCTGATGGTGAGGCTTCCGTAATGTTGGCGCTTTGGAGAATACGGAGTACCCCTTCATTACCATCGCTCCCAGGTTCACTCTGACCCGGAGTAATAGCACCAGATAGGGTCCTACCAATGGGTGAAATAGAACTAAACTGTAATTACGCTAAACCGAAGAGTGAAATTAACTATTTTGATAAGTAACTGTGCGTAAACAAAAAACTGTACTATGTCTATACTGAATTGATTGAAATAGAATTGTTTTTGACATCTAAACGGTGTACTTATGCTAAACTGAATTGTTTGAAACAGAACTATTTTTGCATTTAACTGGGTGTAAAATATGTACTCATGCTCAACTGAATTGTTTGAAATAGAACTGTTTATTTGTATAAAAATGGATTTGGCATTACGTAACCTATAATGGTTGACATGCCATGAAACTAAACCAAACCAGACAAAACAAATACCCATTTCTTTTCGAATAAATGGAATTTCTATAGCTGACAAAGGACCACGAAAAAACAAAAAAGAAACAAAAACAAGAAAAAAAACCCCAAAAACAAAAAGCCCTGAAATATTAAATATAGAATTTTGTGTTGTTAATATTTTAGATCATTTCAACGATAATTGGTCAAGTTATTTGATTACGAAGCGATATCAATTTTTTTTTAAACACCGTGTTTACAAAATATCTTAGATTTTCCAATTTATTTCGTATTTTGCTTCGTTTACTTGTTTAGAAAACATTTGGTAAATTGTGCAAAAAATATTGCCGGGTGAGTCTCTTTGGCATTGTGGCTAACGTACAGTATTGTGGCTTCGAAGTAAGCGAGTTCGAACTCCAGTCACGCTATCACGTTCACTTTCGGACTAATACCCTTGAGAAGCCCTTCATCATTCCAGCTACGTGATGAATAACATTAATGTTGTTCTTCTGCAGGGTTGGATTTGGTAGTGAATAACCCACGAAGGTTAATATGCCATTAAAACAACGAAACCAAACGACCGTTGTTTCTTTCTTTATTTTCCGTCTTTCTTATATTTATCTGTCATTTTTTCTTTTCATCTTTCTTCTCAATCCTTTTCATTCAATCTTTCTTTCTTTTTCTTTCTTTTTTTCTTTTTTTCATTCTTTCTTTTAAGTTTATACATATACATTTGACTTCGTCTATTTCCCCCTTATCCCTCTTACTTCTTCGGGTTGATACACATTTATCTTTCCACACTTACGAGTCTGAATCTATCTATCTATCTATCTGGGGATATCCCTGTGGCGTTGTGGTTAACATGCTGATGTTCAAACGCGAGTCGCACTCTCAGGTTCAGTTTCGGACTAATGCCCTTGGGAAAGGTATCAACCTCTTTGTCTCACCAGCTATAGTTTAAATAGTATCACTGTTGTTCCTTTATAAGGATGGGTTGACATTAAATAAACCACGAAGGTTGACACACACACACATACATACACACACACATGTATATATATATATATATATATATATATATATATTTATATATATAGTATTATTTGGTCAAGTTAAACCGGATTTGGGAGTAATTCATCTGGACAAAAAAAAAAAAAAAATATTCAACAGTGAACATTTAAATTTTCCTGCTAAAGAGCTCAATGTAACTGACATTACAGAGCAATAATTTCTTTAAGAAAAAACAAAAACCGGTCAAATTAGGATGATAAAAGTCCTGTTATTTTTGGTGTTTTTGATTTATATCAAAACCCATAACAGGATGGAAATAAATTTATAATCCTAATGTGACCGTTTTTTGTTTTCTCTTAAAGAAATATATATATATATACAGTGGTGGAAATAAGTATAAGACACACCATTAAATTGTTAATAATTTTCTTATTACTACACAATTCATCAGAAAAATTTGTGTGGTACCTAAATCCGATGTCTATTAGTATACATATTTGATTTTATAACAACTTTCAAAAAAAAAAAAAAAAAAAAGAAACAGTTATTATGAAAATACGTTTTTGAGGGTGGAAATAAGTATGAGAACATTTTGAAAATTTGTATTTAACAGCAAAATTATACAAAATTCAATATTTACATTTATTCCCTTTCAATTGTAATACTTCAACAGACTTTTTGGGGATTGAATCAATAAGTTTTCCAAGAGTTTCAGATAGAATTTCATTCCAATAGTGTTTAATGCAAGATTTTAAAATTTCTCTATCTTAAAATTGACGTTTTTTTATACTCTTCTTGACAAAATTCCCCACAAATTTTCTTTTTAATATTTTTTTTGTTTTAAACCAGGCTTTCGTGAGTTTAGAAGTGTGTATGACTGCGTTGTCCTGCTGAAAAATGGAATTATTGGTATCTTGACGATTCATAAATGGGAAGACTTTTTTTTCCCAACACATTGATATATCAAGCAGAGTTTTATTCCCCTTCCATCACTATTAAATCAGCCTTTTCAGACGCAGAAAACTCCCCAAACCATAACAGACACTCCTCCAAATAGTCTTTTTTGTAAACAGCTCCTTCTCCTTTCTTAAATCATGCCAATAACACTAGGAGTCGTCGGGCCCACCCAAATTAAAACTTTTCTCATTAGAAAACACCACGGTTTCCATTTCTCCTTTGTCCATGTTACTTTTTGCTTTACCCAATCTAAGCGCATCTTCTTGTGTTAAGTAGTTAAAGCAGGAGCTGTCTTCCTTTTTTGATATACGAGATTTTTCTTGGAGTAATGGGTAAATTCTGAGATTTTTTCAAATCTCTTGAGCTTGATTGTCCTTTAGATTGTTACGTCTGGCTGCATTTGTAATTTTAGGTGGACAAGCTAGACGTTTTTTGGTGCTATACGATTCAAGGACCTTTTGATAATTTCTCACATCTGTTCGGAACCTCAACACTTCTCTTGCAATGAAACTTATAGATTCTCATTTTAGTTTTTAGGCTAAAATTTGCCCTTTTTCACTTTCATTAGGTGGAGAGTTCCTAGGCTTTTTTGCAGTAACTGTATTCAATTATAAAATGTTTAAATGTGACTCACATAACTTAAAATCATGATAAGAGCCTTTTTTATAATCTGCGCATACGCTTATTCTTCTTTTGGCATTCGGAAATAAACGAAATGTGCAATTTTCCAAAACTATCTTATAATTATTTCCACCCTCAAAAGCGAAGTTTTCTTAATAAGATTTTTTGGTGGAATGTTGTTATAAAATCGAATATGTATACTAATACCCATCGGATCTAACTACTATACACAAACTTTCAGAGAAATTTGTGCAGTAATAAGAAAATTATTAACAATTTAATGGGGTGTCTTATACTTATTTCCACCACCGTGTATATATATATATATATATATATATTTATATATATATTAAATTACACACACACACACACACGCACACACACACATATGTGTATACATATACATATAAGTATATATATATTAAGGTATACAGACACACACACACACACACACACACATACACACACACATATATATAAGTATATATATATTAAGGTATATATACACACACACACAAACACACACACACGCATACACACACACGCACACACATATATATATATATATACATATATATATATATATTAAGGTATATATATACACACACAACCACGCACACACACACACACATATATATATATATTAAATTATATATATATATATATACACACACACACACACACGCTTACACACACATATATATATATGTATATATATAAGTATATATATATATATTAAGGTATATATATACACACACACACATAAATATATATATATAAGTATATATATATTAAGGTATATATATACACGCACACAGACACCCGCACACAGACACACACACACATATATATATATATATATATGTATATAAGTATATATATATTAAGTGATATATATACACACACACATGCACACACACACACACACACACACACACACACACATATACATGTATATATATACAAGAGTATATATATTAAGATATATATACACACACACACACGCGCACACACACACGCACACATACATATATATATATATATATATATATATGTACACACACACACATATATATATATATATAAATTTGGGAAGAGAGAATTATCTTCTATAAACAACTTACATGGGAATTAATATAAAATTATATATATATATATATATATATATATATATATATATATATATATATATTATCCAAGGCCAATTGTGCCGATGGTAGGAACGATTCTATTTTCGGATTTTCTTTCTACAATATCCATGTTATTCAAAATACAAAATAATAATAAATCAAATTACAGAGCACATATTTCCATATAAAGGGAAAATTACTCATATTCTTTGTAATGATATTTATTTCAGTAGACCCTATATTTTTTAAATATTAGATCTGTATCTTCAGACAAAGAAATAATGAGAAAATTCTGATGAAGACTTAGAAAAACCCACAAAATTCCGGCTACCCTATCTCCCGAATCCAAATTTCATGTTTTTTTTTTTGTTTCTTTGTTGTGTTCTGGTTAGTGAACACAAGTAGTAGTAATAATAAGACAAACCATGATATGTGAGGAAAATAGTTATATTTACTGGAAAGAGTATTTACAAGAGAGAGACTGTTAGTAATAAGAACATAGGATTAGTGATAGAGTAATGATATACTTCAACAATAGGAACGACTCTTCTGGTCTGACTCGTAGGCTTATTTTATTTCTTGTATGTGATACAAGAAGGCCTTATGGTTTTTGGGGGAGGGGAAGGAAGCAGTCTTGCTTTAACTATATTTTCTAAGGGAACCTAGCTAGCCACATTCGCCGACCGATTCAACAATACAATATATAATCACTCGTCCATCACCATGCACGCAGCAACCACCAAAATACCACATTTTCTCTATGAAAAAGTCCTACTTAAAACCCGAAAGTGATGCATGATTTTATTTGCAATGTATGATTTTTTACAAAGGGTATGATGGGAATGGGAGAAAAAACCCCGAAAAACATATATGCACGAAAAACAAGGAAAAAATCCCCCGTTTGGTTTCCCTCCCATCCCCCCGTCTATAAAATTGGAGGCCTACTGTTTTCCGGTTCGAAAGAAACCGGAAACAAGCCGGACCTACCCTAGGTGGGGCGGGAATCCTAATCTACAGAGATAAAAGAAATAAAGGGTCGGGCGCGGTATGGGTCGATAGAAGCAGATAATATGATTTTTTACATATGAATTTTCAAGATCTTCAATAAAAGCGGGATGGGATTCGGGTTGAGGTACAAAAATAATAGGGAGGGGGAAGATCTTGAGAAACTAACGACTAGATGACGGGGACAATGACACACAACATACTGCTAACTAGGTTACAAGGGGGAAAAAACAATTCTACTTACAAGGGATGGGGTCCCTATGGACCCGTACCATAGACGCCATGGGCCGGCAGAGGAGGGAAGGATGACTCCAACGTTGCCCCCTTTCGTACGACCAGGCTCGCTGCAGTCACCCACCTTTTGCTGAATGTTATGCGATCCAAGCGTTTTCTATCGCATCTGATTTTGACCCTCAGCTGATGCCGAAAATACAAAACCAGATCACGATGAGAAAAGTTTGCATCGTCATAAAATCCCTTGTTTCGCGTCGTCCAAATCACCATTCGGTCTACAGCCAGGATCGCGAGAAACACCACACGCTTCTCACCATGAAACGGAGGAAGAACGTTGTCTACGACGTAACCAACGTCGAGCAGCACAAGCTTTTTGGGTTCGATGCAAGCCGTCCAATCCCCGACGTGATCCCAAAACGGGCGGACTCGCTCGCAGTAGTAGAAGGCGTGCTCAGCCGTTTCTTCCAACCCATGTCTGCCAGGCCCGCTTTGTAGTTCAATTCGCGAAGGGGCAACGCA
This sequence comes from Sepioteuthis lessoniana, assembly GCA_963585895.1. NCBI lineage: Eukaryota > Metazoa > Mollusca > Cephalopoda > Myopsida > Loliginidae > Sepioteuthis > Sepioteuthis lessoniana. Next base: position 53,443,335 of record OY757936.1, read on the forward strand.
AGTCGCCAGGTGAGCGAGAACTCAGAGTTGTTCAAGAAGCTCGATCCTGGCGCCCAATTCCAGTGAGAGCGGATCTCCTCCGCCGTCCAGCCGTACCGTTCGCTGAGAGGATCAGAAGCGGAACCCACCACTAGCTCCCGATACACTTCCTTCCGAGGCCATGAAAGGTCACTGGACCCAAGAAGGTTACGAAGGGCCTTTCGGCACTCGCGGACAAACAGTGCTTCGCCCAAAGGCCTACGTCGACCTTCAGCCTTTGGGTCTGAGTTGAGGCGAGGAAAAGTCCGACTCGCCTTTCGTCTCCACACTGAGTCCCCCGTCAAGACACGGCCCAGATATGCAAGTCTTTCAGCAAGCCAGATCAGGCATACCCAGACCCCCGTTGCGAGTACGTTAGATACAGACCTGCCTACGGACCATCGGCCTTGCACCTCCCCAGAGGAATCTGGAGAGGGATCGTTGCAGTGCCAACCGATGTGCCTTAGGCAGAGGAAGTACAGCCAATCGGTAAAGGATCAAGGGGAAGACGTACGCTGCGCACGCCTCCGCCCTGCCCTTTAAGGACAACCTCCTTGAAAGCCAGATTCCCACCTGAGCATTCACCTTAGCATGTACCTCCGACCAATTTCGCTCCAGTTGGAGGTCGGGCCCAGACCAAACCCCGAGGATGCGGATGGGTCTGTCACTCCAGCGGAAGGGCCCCGGAAGAGTATTGCTACCCCTCCAAGCACCGAGCCGTAAACCTTCGCTTTTGTCAAAATTTACCTTGGCCGCTGCAATCCGCTCATACTCGACAACCGCCTCTTTCACAGCCTCTATATCCTGGCGGCGGGATACAAAGACTGTGACGTCATCAGCGAACGCGGAAACCCTGGCCGCAAGGCGGCCAACGAATGGGATACCGCGCAGTGCCGGACTTGTCCCCTCATCCCTAAGCCTGCGCAGGAGGGGCTCCAACGCGAGGACATAGAGAAGAGGAGACAGAGGGCAGCCTTGCCGGACCGAACGCTCGATCGTGATCACCCCCGAACGCCTTCCGTTTACCTGCACCACTGCCTGAGGGTTGTGGTACATCATGCTAATCCGTCTGCGGAACTCCGGTTTGAATCCGGCAGTCTCCAAAACAGACGCCAAGAACCGATGGTCAACCCTATCGAAGGCCTTGGACTGATCTAAACTGATCAGCGCGGATTCGGTGTCGTCTTTTAACCCCTCTAGGACCTCGCGAATCAAGTGCAGGTTGTCCTGGATCGATCTTCCCTTCACAGCAAAGGTCTGTTCGGGGCCGATCAGATCGCTAATGACAAGCTGTAAACGATTTGCTAAGACCCGGGCCAAAATCTTTAACTCTGTGTTAAGCAGAGTTATGGGCCTGTAATCATCTAAACCCTCCCAAACATGCCTGCCACCTTTCTTCAGCAATGTGATCACGCCCTTGGTAACGCTACCAGGGATGGCTCCCTGGGCGAACCAATGGTTGAACATATCCGTCAGAATAGGTACAAACATGTGCGACATCCTCAAGTACACTTCGTAGGGCAAACCATCTAGTCCCGGCGACTTGTTGAGGCCGACCTGCTTCAACGCGTCACGGACTTCGCATTCAGTAACCACACCCTCGCAGCTAGCCGCTTCAGCCGCCCCAAGGCGGGGGAAGTCGGCGAGATAGCTACGAAATTCCCGGAGCGGGAGATCAGTGCAGCGGGCAAAGCGATCCCGAAAGTGCGCCCGAAAGGCGTCACGTATCTCACGACCCGATCGCAGCAGACGCCCGTCCGGGGTCTTCACAGATGCGATGTACCGATCGGGGAACCTTCGCACTTCTTCTTCACGCGCAGTTGCGTTCGATTTCCCAGCTTCGTTGAGAACTCTTTTTAGCCTAGATCTAACTACTGATCCCTTGTAGCACTCGCTACTCCTACGCTCAAGGTCCCTCCTAGCTAGCTCTACACCTAGGGAGTCCCCCCCAGCCACCGCCCGCGAGAGTCTATCATCTATAGATTTCGCCTCCGTGGTCCTATCTAAGTTGAGCTGTCGACCGTATTTGGTGGCGAAATCTCTAATCCTATGCTTAAGAGAAACCCACCACCTATTCCCGGTAACCGCCTCCACTAACGCCCGCTGAATTAGGGATTCTAGCCGATCCCGGAAGTCCCGTATCTCCAGTAAGGAGGTATTGAACTTCCAGTAGCCGGCTAGACTAGGCCTATTTGCTAACCGCAGACTGACTCTAATGAGTTTATGGTCAGTCCACGCTATCAAGTGGAACGTGGGACAACTAACAAAATCAATGTCAGCTCTTCTCACTAACACTCTGTCCAAGTAGGAACCTACTTTGGCAGAGGGCGATCTATCTAGCCAGGTCCACATCTCCCGCCCTGGGTGATCCAGACGAAACCTGTCGACGAGACCGTGACGAGTCACGAAGCCGACAAGGCTGCTTTCACACCTTCCCAATCTGTTAGCTCCCCGCCCGACCTTATCTATCTTGGGATCAAGGATCGCATTCCAATCACCCATTAAGACTAGCCGCTTCCTATCGTCCAGGAACGGCGCCAACCGACGAAAAAAGGAAACCCTCTCAGCAGCGATATTGGACGCATAAACCGCAACCAGGCGAAACTAGAAACTTTTCACGGCAACATCGGTCACAACCAACCGGCCCCCGTCACCTGCAAAAACAACGTCAACATCAGCATCAAGGCTGCGTCAAACCAGCAAAGAGACCCCAGCGCTGGTGCGGCTGCCGTATGCTGAGAAAACGTTAAAATCGCTTTCCAGCACCCGACAGTCGGCACCACAAATGAAGTGAGTCTCCTGCACTGCAGCAACATCTACTCCGAGGTTGTTGAGTTCAGCAAGCAAGCGCGTACACTTGCTTGAATCCCTCAGTCCCCTCACATTCAAACTGGCAAGGTTTAAAGCCATCAATCCAACTTACCTTACTCAGTGTCGACTACGGGCCGGAAATCCTTCGGGGTGAGGATGCCGACGGCCTGACGCAGGGAACCGGTGCCGAGCTCAGTGCTAACTCGGTCGTCCCTGGTAATTCCCCCGACATCCATGGGGTACCTCAGCTTTAGGGACCTATAAAATGATGGGTGAACCAAAATCGGGACCCTGCCCGAACAAAAAGGAAGCATTTTTTTTTGCATTGCATTTTTTGTGTTGGCCAGCATTACGTCCGCCCGGCTGGCTTCGTCAATAAAGTTCCATAGCTCTTTAGTCCGATTGCCAGCCGAACGGACGAATGTGGTCAACATTGGAGCGTCCTTGAATATGTAGGGATTAGTGATGTCTTTGTTGTTTATTTTTTTTAAAGAGCGCAATGGCTTTAATGAGGTTTTTAAAATGTGGTCGTGATTTGGGTTCTCTAAAATGTCTTCGCAGAAGAGAAAAGCGGTCATTGCATGGCGGGCTTCTGTTGAAGCCGAGCGTGCTCTTGGTTTTTGATCTGTTGATGATGTTGATGCTGTCTGTGGGTCAGGTGAGAGTCTTGTCACTGAGTGTGACCGTGTGAAAATTTTCGGAGTTGTGATTGGGGAAAGTGAGGGGGGTAGTGGGATTTCAATTGGGTTTACTTGAGTGATTTTTTGTTTTTGTGGGAGGGGAGGAATTATTTGAGCTGGTCGCTCATTTGTGGCTGATGACTTTGCTATTTTCTTTTTCCCCTCCCCCTTAGGTTGAGGTAGGGAGGGTGTTTGTTGTTGTGTTGGTTTTTTTGGGTTTCTTTTTTTCCCCTTTTGTTGGCGAGTCTTCGCTATTCCTTCTTCTTTTTAAGTTGATGCTCATGTCCATGGGTTCTATTGATGTTGATGATTGTTCAGTTGCAGTGGTCGATGTTGATGATTGTGTTTTAGTAGTAGTATCAGTTGGAGTAGCGATGGTTATAGTTGTTGAGTCTTTTGTGGTAGCTGTAGGGGCTATTAACTTTTTTATGGGAGTTTTTTTCCCCACTTTTTTTCTTGTCACTTGAGTCCACCCCTCCTCGTCTTTTTTGTTGGGGTTTTCTTGGTGATTTTCGATGTTTTTGGTGGGTGTCTTGGTTGTTATGATCTCTGAAGTGGTAGTAGTGGTAGTAGTCGTTGTTGCGGTGGTCGTTGTTTTTTGAGGGCAGTTTTTAGAAAAATGTCCGATTTTGTTACAGGCCCAACATAAGGGTTTCCTGCCCTCAACGACCACCGTCATCGTTTGATCTCGATATTTGATTTTATGAGGTACGTTGTTAAACCCTCCCCTATCGAGGCATATGATAAAGACATAATCACCGTATGCAGTTCCTCGTGTTGATCTTATTTGAGAAACTTGTTCAACGCCGCCATATATGCTTAAGTAAGCGGCGAGAACGTCCCCACTCAATTGCATTGAGACATTACATACGGTGACCTTTATTCTTCGCTTGCCTAGATATTCAGGTTGCAGCCGGAAGAAGCGTGTTGTAATGTTACCACCGGCCAGTTTCTTGGCTACTTCCTCTGAAGGAAGTAGAACATCCCAGGTAGCAAAGCTTCTGCGGCAGAAATACTTACCTGGGATGTTTGCGCTTTTTAAGAGGTCTTCAAAAGTCTCTTTTTTAAGTCCTGCTAGTCTCTTGGTCTTAAGATCAGTGACTACGAAGGACAGGGTCTTTGGTTCCACTTCTTTAACAAGTTCCGGTATAGGAAGGATTTCGCCTTCCTTAAAGTAATCTGCATATTTTTCTGCCCTGTCTCTTGCGTAGTCACTGGGTTTTTTTTTGGTTCACGCAGTGTGACGACCAAGAGACTGTTGTTTCTTTTGGTTTCTGGGCCGGTGGAATAGTGCTTGCTGATGACGACAAGTCAAAAGGTGCTTCTTCCGGCATTGGGGAGGGTCTCGTTGTAAATATATCCTCGGGTGAGTTAGCCTCCTCCATAGCTGTGAAACACAGCTAGGAGGAGATGAATCCGAATGATGTGGTTAAGATCAAGAACGATGAAAAACAATGAAAAATCCGGTATGAGAAATAGTAGTCGTTTTTTTTTTTTTAAAGAATTAAAACAACAATTCGAGTCGAGGTTTGACCCTCCTCACAAACAAACAACAGTAACAATTGTTTGAGGGGGGTCACAAAGCAATAACAATGATATAAAATTTACAGATAACAAATAACAATTTTCAACAGTAACTTACTTTTCGATAATCGTAAAAAATAAACGCAATCCAAAACTGAGGAGTAGGCTTATTCTCAGATTGATCTCCGCATTGTTTTTTTTTTTTTTGTTTTTGTTGTTTTTTTTATTTAAGTAAAGACCGTTTATTTTTCCTGTCTGGTTGACAAATGACAAACTCCCTTTTCCTTTCCACTTCTTTTTTTATGAAATGACAAACAAATTTAAACCCAGATGAAAGAGATAAGTAAAAACTATAGAATAAAGTAATAAAATGATTTGGGGATAGAAAATTATCTACAATAAACAACTTACATAGGAATTAATAATCTCCTAAGAAAATTAAATTATATTATAAAATATTTTATTGTTATATAAATACAATTTTATCAACAAAAAAAAGAAAATTGTCATTTTAATACTATTCAATATCGTTGATCACATTAGAAATAAAAATAAAAATTATACCAGTTACTGTTAAGACTATTATCTAAAATTATAAACAAATACAACATAATATTATATATCCTCTTGATAACATTTATATCATACACATTAGCATAATATTCATATTATTTCTAAACGTCAAATTTTAAATTTAAAAATAAGATCATACCAAGTATTAAAGATAATACCGCATTAAGAATTATCATCACAATTAATATTACAATTATAATTATTACTACTAATCGTCAAATCTATCAATATTATAAACATAATCAATCAAAAACAAAAACAATAACAGACATCAATAACTACCACAATATGTTATTACTTAATATAATTAGTAGCATTTAATAATTAATACCAATAGCAAATCCTTCTAATCAATATAAATAATTATTTCTATGTACAAAAATATTCTTCATAGTATGCAGTCTGTAATCAAGATAAATTGATACCTTATACCGCTTATTGTTGGCGAACTTTGTCAAGGGTGACCCGAAGGCTCCTTTTCAATAGCTACTACACCAAGATATAGCGAAGGGAGCTACTCCATTCCCTAGATTGCTCCGCTTAACCCTTGACACGAACCATATAATTCACTCTACTCTACTCTACTCTAATGAGTAGACTGTTCGCCAATGGCCCAGGACACCGGGGTTCAATCCCAGGTCGAGTCATACCAAAAACTCAAAAAATGGTACTTGATACCGCCTTGCTTAGTACTCAGCACTATAAGTTTCGTATCAAGGGTAAAGTGTAATAGCAATTGAAAAGAGCGACTTCGGATCACACTCGACTAAGGTCATCAACTTCATTTATTTATATAGCTTATTACATGATTAAAAAAAAACAGTTGTTAATAATATAAGAATTAATTTATATCAAAACTTAAAAACATATATGCTCAAATCTAAAGTACATTTACTTTAATTAAATTCAAACATACATATATACATTCATATATATATATATATATATATATATATATATATATATATATATATATATATATATATATATACACAAAAATTTATATATACATAACCATACATAAATACATACTTTCACATATATATATATATATATATATATATATATATATATATATATATTCTGTAACGTTGGGGAATGGAATTAACAGCTTCATTGCCATTTCAACGAGGTCAACTTTGACACGGAGTGGTTGTACCTGTTAGGGCCTAATTTATAGGTCAAATAGAACTGTTCAATCATTTACAAAGGATTATTATTATTAGTTATTTGAAACCATATAACTGCTGGACAGATAGGGTCTCATCTATGGGTCAAATAGAACTGGTCAATCATTTACTAAGGATTATTATTATTAGTTATTTGAAACCATATAACTGCTGGACAGATAGGGTCCCATCTATGGGTCAAATAGAACTGTTCAATCATTTACTAAGGATTATTATTATTAGTTATTTGAAACCATATAACTGCTACACAGATAGGGTCTCATCTATGGGTCAAATAGAACTGTTCAATCATTTACTAAGGATTATTATTTTTTGTTATTTGAAACTATACAGGTGTGTGCAAATTATTCGTTTTACATCGCAATACTTGATAAACTGAATTAATTTAAACTATTTTATATTTGTGCAAACAAATGATTAGTTTTCAGTTGAATTTTTAGTGTTGAATAGAATTACTTGAATCTATTTCATCTACATTTAAATAAAGGGTCAATATTAAAAATTGTATTCAAACAAATGATTAATACTAAATTACCTTAGAATACTTGATAAATAGAGTAATTAATGTTGAATAGAAATGCTTGAAGCTATTTACCTCTGCGCAAACAAATGACTTATATAAAATAAAACCATTACTGTTGCATTTCACATAACACTAATACCCTTGGGTAAGGTATGAATCCAATTATTCTCCCTCCAGCTATGTTTAAATAGTAGGGCAGACTAGGTTCTTCAGCCTTGGTGGGGCAACTAGTCTAGGAGAAGGAAAACTCTGAACTGAAACCTGTTAAACTCCGCTTAAAAATTGACCTTGAGTCATATCCTGCCCGAGCGGAAGGGTTGGGTAAATAGGATTAAAATGAAACTGGTCCTCTGAAGATCACACCCCTACTTCTCAGCATAGTCATCCCTTCTCTCAATAACAACGTTCTACCTTCGAATAAGAGCATGTATCTCTACCTCGTAAAATTCTTTTGACTGTTCATTGATGTATTTCATCACTAGTTTTCACTTCTTCGTCACTAGCATAATGTTTGCCTCTTAAACTCTCTTTCATTGGTCCGAAAATATGATAAACATTATGCCACAACTACACCTGACAAGCCGAATCCCATCTGCATGGCTTGAAATAAGCAACCAGAGACATTTCCCGTTATTTGGACGCAGATTGATCACAATTCGTAAAGAAATCTAATCTCTGATAATATAAAGGCGTTATTACGGTAGAGTTGCAGGAACATGGCTATAACAGAACGCATGGATAAAAAAACAACAACAAAAAACAAACTATACGGGAACTAGAAAAGAATGCGATGTTTTGTTTTGAACAAATTCTGGAAGCAGCACCCCACAAAACAACAGCTATACGGCCACTTACTCTTTATCTCACAAACCATAAAAGTTGGACGAATGAGATTTGCAGGACAATACTTGAGGGAATAAGGGAAACGCATAAAGCGACGCTCTACAATGAACTCTTACGCATGGACACACCAGTAATGGCCGAACAGCAAAGACTTAGGTGAAGCAGATCTGTGCAGATACGGATTGTAGACTAAAGAACTGTCAGGAGCAATGAATAATATGGGTGGATGAAGAAAAAAGCCAATGGAATATGCTATCGGCAATACATGTTGATAATTGAGCGAAGCCAAAGTCACCATTTAAGATGTTGCCAAGTCCAGTTTCTTTGATAAGGAAGAGAGGGAGAATAGAGGTCAAGGATAAGAGAAGCAAAAGGGCATGAGATAATAGATAATCTTAGTTATCTACAGCCGTGAAATTTTTCCAAATCTAGGTAGTGGGATTATAGAAAGAAGAAGATACAGGAAAACCATGAGAAAAAAGATCAGGCATGAGGTAATGATTAATCTTTAAAGCCGTGATATTTCCCCATATCCAGATAGTGGGGTTAGGGAAAGAATAAGAAGATACAGGAAAAGGACAAGAAAAAGTAACAGGCATGAGGTAATGATTAATCTTTAAAGCCGTGATATTTCCCCATATCCAGACAGTGGGGTTAGGGAAAGAATAAGAAGATACAGGAAAAAGACAAGAAAAAGGAACAGGCATGAGGTAATGATTAATCTTTAAAGTCGTGATATTTCCCCATATCCAGATAGTGGGGTTAGGGAAAGACAAAGAAGATACAGGAAAAGGACAAGAAAAAGAAACAGGCATTAGGTAATGATTAATCTTTCAAGCCGTGATATTTCCCCATATCAACCTACTGGGACAAGGCAAAGAATAAGAAGATACAGGAAAAGGACGAGAAAAAGGAACAGGCATGAGGTAATGATTAGTCTTTCAAGCCGTGATATTTCCCCATATCCACCTAGTGGGACAAGGCAAAGAATATGAAGATACAGGAAAAGGACGAGAAAAAGGAACAGGCATGAGGTAATGATTAGTCTTTCAAGCCGTGATATTTCCCCATATCCACCTAGTGGGACAAGGCAAAGAATAAGAAGATACAGGAAAAGGACGAGAAAAAGGAACAGGCATGAGGTAATGATTAATCTTTGCAGCCGTAATATTTTCTCATTTCCATGTAGTGGGACAAGGGAAAGAATAAGAAGATACAGGAAAAGGACGAAAAAAAGGAACAGGCATGAGGTAATGATTAATCTTTCAAGCCGTGATATTTCCCCACATTCATGACGTGGGACAAGGGAAAGAATAAGAAGATACAGGAAAAGGACGAGAAAAGGGAACAGGCATGAGGTAATGATTAATCTTTGCAGCCGTGATATTTCCCCATATCCAGATAGTGGGACAAGGGAAAGAATAAGAAGATACAGGAAAAGGACGAGAAAAAGGAACAGGCATGAAGTAATGATTAGTCTTTCAAGCCGTGATATTTCCCCATATCCAGATAGTGGGACAAGGGAAAGAATAAGAAGATACAGGAAAAGGACGAGAAAACTGAACAGGCATGAGGTAATGATAAATCTTTGCAGCCGTGATATTTCCCCATATCCACCTAGTGGGACAAGTCAAAGAATAAGAAGATACAGGAAAAGGACGAGAAAAAGAAACAGGCATGAGGTAATGATTAACCTTTGCAGCCGTGATATTTCCCCATATCCAAAAGTGGGACAAGGGAAAGAATAAGAAGATACAGGAAAGGGACGAGAAAAAGGAACAGGCATGAGGTAATGATTAATCTTTCAAGCCGTGATATTTCCCCATATCAACCTACTGGGACAAGGCAAAGAATAAGAAGATACAGGAAAAGGACGAGAAAAAGGAACAGGCATGAGGTAATGATTAGTCTTTCAAGCCGTGATATTTTCTCATTTCCATGTAGTGGGACAAGGAAAAGAATAAGAAGATACAGGAAAAGGACGAAAAAAAGGAACAGGCATGAGGTAATGATTAATCTTTCAAGCCGTGATATTTCCCCACATTCATGACGTGGGACAAGGGAAAGAATAAGAAGATACAGGAAAAGGCCGAGAAAAGGGAACAGGCATGACGTAATGATTAATCTTTGCAGCCGTGATATTTCCCCATATCAAGATAGTGGGACAAGGGAAAGAATAAGAAGATACAGGAAAAGGACGAGAAAAGGGAACAGGCATGAGGTAATGATTAATCTTTGCAGCCGTGATATTTCCCCATATCCAGATAGTGGGACAAGGGAAAGAATAAGAAGATACAGGAAACGGACGAGAAAAGGGAACAGGCATGAGGTAATGATAAATCTTTGCAGCCGTGATATTTCCCCATATCCACCTAGTGGGACAAGGGAAAGAATAAGAAGATACAGGAAAGGGACGAGAAAAAGGAACAGGCATGAGGTAATGATTAATCTTTCAAGCCGTGATATTTCCCCATATCCACCTAGTGGGACAAGGCAAAGAATACGAAGATACAGGAAAAGGACGAGAAAAAAGAACAGGCATGAGGTAATGATTAATCTTTGAAGCCGTGATATTTCCCCATATCCACCTAGTGGGACAAGGCAAAGAATAAGAAGATACAGGAAAAGGACGAGAAAAAGGAACAGGCATGAGGTAATGATTAATCTTTGCAGCCGTAATATTTCCCCATATCCAGATAGTGGGACAAGGGAAAGAATAAGAAGATACAGGAAAGGGACGAGAAAAAGGAACAGGCATGAGGTAATGATTAATCTTTCAAGCCGTTATATTTTCTCATATCCATGTAGTGGGACAAGGGAAAGAACAAGAAGATACAGGAAAAGAACGAGAAAAAGGAACAGGCATGAGGTAATGATTAATCTTTCAAGCCGTTATATTTTCCCATATCCACGTCGTGGTACAAGGCAAAGAATAAGAAGATACACGAAAAGACGAGAAATAGGATTCGGCATGCGGTAATGGATAATCTTAGTAGTCTACGGCCGTGAAATTTCGCCAGAGTCAAGCGATAAGATAAAGAAAAATGAAAAAGATACCGATAAAGTATAAGTGATGGGTGGAGGCATGATATAATTGTTAATCATAGTTGTCAACATACGTGGAATTTCCCCACATCCAGGTAATGGGATAAGGTTAAAAAAAAAAAAAAAGAAGAAACAGGCAAAGTATAAGGGAAGGGAAGAAATATGAAATGTTGGATAATCTAAGTTGTCAACACATGTGGAATTTCCCCACATCCAGTTAATGGGATAAGGTAAAAAAAGGAGAAGATACAGGCAAAGTATCAGGGAAGGGAAGAAATATGAAATGATGGATAATCTATGTTGTCAACACACGTGGAATTTCCCCACATCCAGGTAATGGGATAAGGTTAAAAATATAAAGTATAAGTGAAGGGAAGAAATATAAAATGATTGATAATCTAAGTTGTCAACACATGTGGAATTTCCCCACATCCAGGTAATGGGATAAGGTAAAAAAAGGAGAGATACAGGCAAAGTATCAGGGAAGGGAAGAAATATGAAATGATGGATAATCTATGTTGTCAACACATGTGGAATTTCCCCACATCCAGGTAATGGGATAAGGTTAAAAATAGAGAAGATACAGGCAAAGTATAAGGGAAGGGAGGAAATATGAAATGATGGATAATCTCAGTTGTCAACACATGTGGAATTTCCCCAAGTGCACGTCATGGGTTAGGGGAGTAAATAAAAAAATTTCTTTGGTATAATTAGTCTAGATGGCATTATTGTGCCCTATTATTAGATTATTAGACGCACTTTTAAAGATCCCTAATCGTAAACATGTCCAAATATGCTTATGTGTAATGTTTTAAGGTTCTTTATTAAAGTATCGTCCCGTCTTTTGTTTTTAAACTTTTTTGTTTTTAAACTTTTTCAATTTTTGTTATTTGTCAACACTCATCGGCTTTTATAATCAACCTGCCTTTCCAAATGTTTATATATTCTTTGAATCCATGTATTGACTCTATCCACACATACCTCAGTGATTGCGAGTCCTCATCCTCATTCTTTCCTACTCACATCATCATCATCGTAATCATGAAGTCGTGTTTATACAGGGTGTCTCAATATATATGCAAATATATATGCAACCCATTAAAATAACAATTCATATAGCATCAAGTCATCTTTCATCTGAATCTTACAAAGCAATCATATCATTTCAGAAACGTCGAGCCAAATGACAAGGGCAAAAATTGATTGAATTTATCCTACAGTGCACATCATCATCATCATCACGTCACGCTATCAGCACGGATATCCCTGACTCTCTCTCTCTCACCATCCTTCCCTATCGTCCATTGTTTTCGATGGTCCTCAGGATTACATCCCTTATCGGCACAGAACTGCTGTATGTAGGTTCGAGCTGGTCGTCCTGCCTTTGCACGTCCATGTGAAGGGATCCACAGGAGTATATCACTTATGAGCTCGTCCCTACTTCTCCAGCAGTTTCCTGCATGTCTGGTTCGTCTAATTTTGATAGTTTTCGTGATGGGTTGTGGGTAGCCGTACAGTTGCCGCTTTGTAGGATACTGTTTCCAGGACTTGTTATATATATATATATATATATATATATATATATATATATATATATATATATATTTGGGGAAATGGTAATAAATAGGATAGTAAAAAATTGTGTAGCGATAAAAAAACACATGTTCTTCAGATAATAGTTTTTATTTCGAGAAATATTTTCCAACGTTGCACGTTTTGGTTTTTTACATAATCATCAGAGTGCATTACTTATTAAATAAAACGAAAACGACGAGAAAGTTTTGAAATATTCTATTTCTTTTGGTAGCGTTCACTTTCAAATTTGTGTGATGTAATCAGCATTCCAATGTAATAAAAAATATAGGCTTAAAAATTGAAACTTTTAACGTTAGCAAATATTTCTACAAATGAAATCATCCTCTGAATTACCTTGGGTTTTTCCTCTCCATAAATTTTTACACACACACATACACACACACATATACATATATATATATATATACATATTTACTAATCTAATATCTACCAGCATTCACGGTTACCAGAAAAAAAGAAAAAAAACCCGCCATGAACAAGAGATAAAAATATCTCGAATCACCGCCTGGGGGAAACAGAAAAAAAATATTATAGGACAAAAAGAAAGAAAAGGCCAACCCCGTCACACCACTTGAAAAAAAAACAAGAGATATGCAGTCAGTTGGTCAAAAGAAAACTAAAACCCTCCGTAAACACTGCAATGCTACAATTACAAAACTGCTCAACACGAGTGGAGCCAATTATATATATACATATAAATATTATATTGTTGTATTTACTTATGTTATATATATATTTTTTTTCAATTTCCTTTGGAAGTCAATGTTTAGTTTTTTTAAATATATCTTTTAAACATCCATACCAAATACAATAATACAAGCGAACACCCATACACATATAAACACCAATACGCAGTTTAATTCCTCCTACACACAAAGAAAAATTACGCACAAACACATACAGGGTCTTACAAGCACAAACACTTAAGGCAAACATACTCTTATACATGCACGTAATTACAAACGCTCATGTACACACACACCTACACACACACATACACACAAAGACATACATACATAGAGAAAAGGGCACACAAATATAGATAAATAGACATGAATATTTAGTTACACATATGATTACGCATGGACATATGATTACACAGGCACATATGAAAACCGAAACCGTGTTAAACATGAATAACAAAAGAAAAATCGCACTAGAAAAGCTCTTACATTCACTCACACAAATGCATTCACAAAAGCGCAAACATTAACACGGACACAGACATATAAAGAAACACACATACACACACACACACACACACACACACGTAGAGGCTTATATATTCTCACGCAGATATATATATAGAAATAAACAACAGCACACACACACACACACACACACACACACACACACACACACACACATACATACATACACACATACACACACACAGGCTTGTAAATTCTCACGCAGATATATATGGAAATAAACAAAAGCACAGACACTGACACATACATACACACACACACAGGCTTGTAAATTCTTACGCAGAAATATAGAAATAAACGAAAGCACTGACTCTCTCTCCCTCTCTCTCTCTCTCTCTCTCACACACACACACACACACACACACACACACACACACACACAACCACGCACACACACACACACACACACACATGCTTGTAAATTCTCACGCAGAAATATAGAAATAAACAAAGGACAGACAGACAGACAGACAGACACACACACACACACACACACACACACACACACACATATATATACACAAAGACATACACTAATAAAAAGAGACTCACAGATATATGAGCGTAAACATACACATAGGCGTACATACACATGCAAACGGAAACACAGAAAAATCAATGCACAAATATACACGGACACAAAATCTTACACGTTCAAACACACACATACACGCGTTCATACACACACACACACACACACACACACACACACACACACACACACACATGTACACTCACACAAATCCATACAGACACATCAATAAATTGCTTCTTTGACGCTTCACACAAAATCAAGGTTTAATGAAACAGCCTCGAGAATTTCAATAAGAACGTATAAAAATAATTAATCGAAAAGATACAAGGGAAAATAGAATCATTATCAAACACAATCAAATTAAATAATAAATGATAAACAAGTGCGAATATAATGTTTTTGCATGTTATATTTCAATGTCTATATTACCAACTCGTCTCTTCTGGAGTGATGAGAGCAAATTAAAACGATATAAACAAAGTTATTTTGTATGAGTAAAAGATGACGTATTTTTACAATTAAATTAATTTCGACGTCAACATTCTTCTTAATCATTCCCAATGCTTCAATCGAACGTTATCACCCCAACTCTAATTGATACCTTTTTTTCTTGGGGTCGAAGTGAGCGTCAGTCTTATCAGATCTCTAGGACTTATCTAAATATCATAGCTGAAGTTAGCAGTACTATATTCGAGGTGATCTCGATTCTATCACTGATCTTTATTTTAATGGGACAATTTTCCAGGTTTCTATGGACCCCCACATATGGACGAGGTAAAGCAGAACGACCAGCTAGAACATATATACAACAGCTATGTGAGGATACGGGATGTAGCCCAGAAGACCTACCAGTGGCGATGGTACCAGAGAACGATAGGGAAAAGTGGCCAGAGGGGGTCAGTGATACCCGTGCTGGCGGCACATGATGATGATGATGGTTCCAACTACGACTGGCATCGCAGTCACCTTTATGTTCTAAAGTTTTTTAGAATCTCTAGATTATACAAGTATTGGTATATTTTATCGTTTTCTTTTATTTTCCTTATGTAGTTAACCACAAGATGGTATATATACTCTAAATAAAACTTCTTCTTGATTGATTAGGTATTTTGGTATAGATTGGTTTGGTTTTAAGGGGTTGATTGGGTGATTCGTTTATTGTTTCTAATTTGGTTTGGTTGTTGGGTTCTATTGCATAACAACCTTTGTAAGTAATTTAATGTCAAATCCTCTTAATATATATATATATATATATATATATATATATATATATATATATATATATATATATATATGATTTCTAAACACGTATCATAGATAACAACGTATAAACGAGCCCAAGCACATTCTTGTGATGACAGTTAAATTGTTTTCAGTATTTACTATCAATCATTTGTTTGAACACAGTTAAATGATTTCAAGTATTCCTATGTAATAGCAACATTAATCTAACTTCAGTGATTTGTTAGTACACAGTTAAATTATGTCATGTATTCCCATGTAATACCAGCATTAATTTAACATCAGTGACTTGTTTGCACGCAGTTAAATAGTTATACGTATATCATTTGGGAGTGAATAGTTTTTTGGTAATTTCTTTAAATGTGTTAGAACTAACTGATTTGAAGACGAGTATTGCTTTGTTACTATACAGTTAAATGGTTTGATTTGGTTTGGTTGGATTGGGTTTGATGGCATATCAACATTTGAAAGTTATTTAACGCCAAATCCATTTTTATGCAAATAGTTAGTTCTATTTCAAACAATTCAGTATGAGTACACAGTTTATATGTTAAAGACATTTCTATTTCAAGTTATTCAGCTTATTCAAACAGTTCTAATTCAGCTGATTCAATTTTGTTAACACACAGTTAAACGTCAAAAACCGTTCTATATTAAACAATTCAGTTTAGTGTAAGTACAATTTCAAAGTCAAAAACTGTTCCATTATAAACTATTCAGCTTAACATAGACACACAGTTTAAATGTAAGTACAGTTTAATTGTCAAAATCATTTCTACTTTAAGCTATTCAGTTTAGGTTTGGTTTTGTTTCAATGGCATATCAACCGTTGTTGGTTATTTAATGCCAAAGCCATCCTTCTAGAAGAACAGTACTGGTAATATTTGACCCATAGCTGGGAGGTTAAGGGGGTTAATATCTTTCCCAAGGGTATTTGTCCCAAAGGGAATATAATAACACGACTGGAGATCGAAATTGCTTACAACAAATCAGCAATCCAGCGCTTTAACCATTACACCACGAGGACACCCCCGCTATTCAGTTTAGTCAAGAGTTCTAATTCAAACAATTTAATTCAGCATAAGTGTGCAGTTAGTTCTATTTAACCCATAAATAGGGCCCTAACAGGCGCTACCATTCCGGGTCAGAGTGGATCTGGGAGTAAATGGCAATGAAGGGGTGCTCCGCATTCCCCAAAGCCCCAGTATCACTGGAACCTTACCATCAGATTGTTTAGCTTCATATCCAGGACACTCATTGGGTGGGGGGCTTACTCCTATGCAGAGATAAAGTCGGTGTATTCTACAGCCCCAGCCGACTGGGCAGACTGTTAAATGGTTTCAGTTTGATAGTTATACATATATTTTTTGGCAGTGAATAGATTGTTGGTAATTTTTTAACAGTTTTTCCCCCGCTAGCTTTTTCGATGATTGGTATCCCAAATTTACTTCTCCTATATAAATCTGTGGTCACTTAGTTGTCTAAATTTCTGAGAAGATGCTTTGTGATTTTTATCATTAAGGGTTTTCGGACTTTTGTCTTCATCTTTGTTATTTCCACAACGTTTCCGCCGATATGTCCTTCGGCCTTCTTCAGGTGTTTATCGAACTCGGGAATCTTCACGGAACTTCGAACTACGTCCTTTATTGAATCCACGGGGATCGCCTGTTCTGATTCTGTTTGCCATAACCGGGTACAAGTGTTAAGTATTCCCGTATTGTTACTCGCCTACAGTCGGGATTGAACCTGTAACTTCTAAATGATTGTCTCGTTAGAAGCTTAGATAACCAACGCCTATAGCAGTTACGCTATATGTTCAGCGGGACACATATCGTAACAGTTATAGTTTGCAGGTTCAATCCTAATTTGGGATTAGTTCCTAGCTAATGGTTGGTTAGGAGTTGTCTGAGTTTGTAAAAGGTCAAATTCTTGCAGAAAATGATTGTAGATAATTACTTTGCAAAATAGATAAGAAAGCGAATCGCCATCTCTTACCAATTGACGATTAAAAATATAAGAAAACTGGAAATTATCATCAAAAAGAATCTTGTATCCAAAAGAAAGAAAACAAAAACACTATCAGAAGATATAAAAATTTTCTGCAATAGTCTAAATAAATATTTTTACCTCAGCTATCTGCGTAATGTTTGTCCAATAATACACCTTGGGAAAGATATGCACCAACTATTCTCCCTCCACCAATTGGTAAATTGTATGGTATGGTATGGCACCCGATATATATATATATATATATATATATATATTCCTGAATTTTAATAATTTTGGGGGGTAGATTATATTAATCTTTCAAATTAATTTGTAGTTTTATACATGCGGGTTTCTTAAGATTTCTCAACAATACGATAACCCTGATAATTGATTTAAAACTTTGAAATGAACACACTATATATTATATAGAATATGCACTCCAACTCATTTGGGAGTGCGTTTCTGAAGATTAAAAAAATCTTCAGAAACGATATGGAAAATATTTTTTAAAGAATTTAAAGTAGAATAAAAAGGCATTTCCTTGGTTAGACAGAGAAATTTTCAACGCAGCATAAATATATAATTGTTGATATTCATTGTGCACCCCAACAACAAGGTCTTTTTATAATGGGGATTTAGGAGACAGGAACTTTATTTTCCAAACAACGCCACTTAATAAGTGTGGTGTAAATAATTGTTTTAGCATACCCATTATCGCCGTATGAAAATGACCTTCGTTCCACGCCCGAACAAATTAGTTTCTTGTGAAAGACATTGATTTATGTATCTAAATTTCTGAGATGAAACTTGATGAGTTTTATCATTTACAGTATTCGCACTATTGGCTTCATATTTATTGTTATACTGACAACGCTTTGGCTCATGTATCCTTCGGCCTTCATCAGTTGTTTTATGTCAAAGTCAGGAAGCAACATGGAATATCGATACCAACCCTTTTTGAATCAACAGCGGTAGATTGTTCTTATTTCATTAAACATAAGCAACTACAAGTGTTACGTTATAGTAAGTATTTCTTCTTGTTTATACCTGAAACCTCCCGTGGTTCTATGCATGTTACGGAACTTGATTGTTGACTTAGTTTTGTTACTACCACATGCGTTTCCGGCGAGTTAGTTTATCAACTCTCTCTGTAGCCACATTATATTTGAAAGATCCCCCAATGAGTGATGAGACAATCCATCCGTAACTTAATATGCCTGAGGTGGTTTGTTGGAACAATTTGCCTGGGTGTTGGCAACTGAAAGATATGATAATCTATCCGTTAACAATTAACAATTACTCTTTGAAACACAATGGCGTGACAATATATATATATATATATATATATATATATATATATATATATATATATATATATAGGGAAATTGTCTCTTTTGTAGTATTTGAGCCCCCAGACAAATTAAGTATCTGACTGGTGCAGTCTTTCTACCTTACTCAATTCGATTCGATTGCCTGATACCATGTTGGTGTAATTTTTTTGTATTACAATTCCTATAAATTATAATAGTTTACTAATAGATTATTACTTTTACTTATACTTGAAAACATATGACAGTGTTCGAAGAAATGACAGACAGATAGATAGATAGATAGATAGATAGTGAGAAATATGAATAGCCCAAACTAGAAAGATAAGAATAAACCAATATAGATAGATAGATAGATAGATATCTTGGTTTATCTATTTATTTATTTATTCATTTAATACCAGTCTATTAATATTTTTCTCTCTATATATATATATATAAATATATATGCATATATATATATATATATACACACAAAGAAGAAGAAGAAGAAGAAGAAGAAGAAGAGAGAGAGAGAGAGAGAGAGAGAGAGAGAGAGAGAGAGAGAGAGAGAGAAATATGAATAGCCTGGGATTAAATGCAAAAAATGAATTAATAAAAGATAGATAGATAGATAGATAGATATGCCATAAAAACATTTATATATGAACACACATACTTATAATTCTGACTGTTTCTATCTATCTATCTATCTATCTATGTCACAGACCAGTCGGCTGGGGCTTTAGAATACATCGACTGCGTCTCTGCAGAAGGGTAATACTCACCCACAGGGAGTCCTCAATATGATGTTGAAAATCTTATATCGAGGCTCCAGCCTTGGAGACTTGAGGAATATAGAATATACCTTCATTGTCATTGCCCCCGGGTCCATTCTGAATCGGAGTGGAAGCACCGGGTAGGACCCTATTAAGGGGTCAAATAGAAAAAAAATCTGTGAGCCAACAAATTACCGATATTAAATAGTGATTATTATATCGCAATACTTGAAACCATTTAACCGTGTCCAAAAAATGACAATCATAATAAAGAAATAATTACTTGAAACCAAATGAATATTATCAGATAAAAATACTTGATATTAAATAATTATAAGCAATAAAACTTTAGAAATGATTACACAAAAATGTAATTATAAATGTGTGACAATACCCACTCGGCGCCCTGAATACGTCAACTTCTTTAAACCATTTCACTTCTTGGCCAGTGATCAACTAGTGGTTCCGATAGGGGCATCGCAAATTTCTTCATGGCAACAAGAAATACAATCAAGGGAGTGGGAGGAAAGAACAAAGAACAAACAAACAATATAAGCTTGGGTTAACTTAAAGTGCAAGAAGAGGAGTTATGTAACATCGTATTCCCTATGCATATGTAGACTAACGCTAACGTGGATTTCTAGCGAAAATTCAACAACCCACGAGGAGTGCTGACTTATCTTGACTGGTCTTTCCTCACTGCGGCTGGACCCTGTCTCCTTCAACTGGTCTCTCGGCTGTCCGGTGTTGACTTCTTCTGCCACCCTCCGTCGCCCGTCGCCAACTGACTTCTCTGCGTTCCTTTGTCCAACTCTCTACTCGCGTTCTCTTCCTACTTCCGGTCGCGTCGAGATCCAAACCCTTTTTCTGGTTTCGCGCCAAAACAGACAAAGGAATCGTCTGCTTGGCAGACCACCTACATAGTGTCACAAACGTACGATAAATTCTATTTCCTATTTTCTTGGCATTACAGAACCATAGACAAGTTGACACACCGTAAAAATAAATCAAACTGAGTATTATAATTCGTTATATAACGTTATATAATCAGATGACAGCGCAAACGAATAGCTCGATTATTCAAACATATTTTTAAAATCAAAATTCAGTCCAGTATGAGTGAACAGGAAAAAGAACGACAAAGAATCTGTGTTTTGCTTAACGCTGAAACCAAGCTAAAACTTTCCTTGTCTACCGTATACAAAGTGAAGAATTTTTTTTTTACTGAATAGGAGGGTTGAACAAAAAATGAAAAGAAGGCTTTTTAACTGCTCTCCCTACGGCGATTAAGAAGGACCCCACAATGTCAATAAGAAACCACTCTAATGAATTGAAAGTCCAAGAAAAAACTGTGAAGACTGTAATTAAAGAAGATTTAAGCCCAGACCTCTTGATTACGCTATATGGGGCGTTTTAGAAAGCAAAACAAATGCATTTTTCTCTCCAAATCTTGGTTCGCTTAAGACTGCTATTGAGCAGGAATAGAATAAAATGTCTGAAGAATTTTTTTTGAAGACATGTAAATCGTTTCGAAGGCGTGTAGATACAATCATTGAAAAAAATTGCGACAGTTTTGAGTAAATTTACTGTTGTGTCGATATTCTTATATTCTTGTTTTTTTTTAATTAAAATTAATCTTGTTTTATATTAAAGTCGTTCATTATTATACTAGAATATAAATGGAGGTGCCCGTGGTTATCGTCGTAGGAATTGGACACGGCGACACGAGTTCAAACCTGGACCAGACTGATTGCATTTCACATAGCACTAATACCCTTGGGAAAGGTATGAATCCAACTATCCTCCCTCCAACTATGGGTAAATAGTAGGACAGACTTGGTTCTTGAGCAACTAGTCTAGGAGAAGGAAAACTCTGAATTGAAACCTGTTAAACTCCGCTTAAAAATTGACTTTGTGTCATATCCTGCCCGAGCGGAGGGGTTGGTAAATATGATTATTATACTAGAATATTCCTAGTTTTGTTTCTGCACCCTATAGAAATAATTGTATGTAACTGTATAAATGTATAAATTATTAGAATTAAATTGAAATGTTTGAAACTAAATAATTGTGGGCGAATTTTTTGTAATCGATAGGAATACTTATATTATATCATTATCTTTATGATCACGTCATGCTACAAGCATATCTCTATTCGTCTCTATCATCCATCGCTTCCGGTATGTCTTCTAGACTACATCCTGTATCCGTACAGAGTAGTTGTAGATAAGTTCTAGTTGGTTGTCCAACACTTGTATGTCCATGTGAAGGGGTTCATAGGAGAAAGTCACTTATGAGTTCGTCCTTACTTCTTCAGCAGTGTTCTGCATGTCTTTTTTGTCTTATTTAGATGGTTATACAGATGGGAGGTAAATGGCCAAACAGCTGTTTTTTTGTGGGATGTTGCTTCCAGGATTTGTTCAACATAGCTCGTAGCATTTCATGCAATTCCCGTCTAGCTTTTTCTCTATACGCTTAGTCAGCGTCCACGTGGTGCATCTGTATAGTTGAACTGACACGACCACTGCGGAGAAAAAAATTATTTTAACGAATAAGTCTGACTTCCATATGATCAATAACATATCAATAGGAGTCCATACCTTTGCTCGTCGTAAATTGATGTAATTTTCAGAAGATGAGTCGTTGCTTCTGAGGTACGTGATCTTATCCGTTAATTTCAGAGAAGCACCTGTTAGTGTGGAGATATCTCCTTTTAAATTAAAACTCATGTACTCCATTTTGTCCGCCTTAATATGGAGACCAATGTCACCAGCTGCCTACTCCAGATGATGCAGCAGGGATCTGGCTTCGATTTGTCAGAAGTCATTTGCGTAGTATGAGTCCGTAATAGTTTTTGCGTGATAACGTTTGCTTCTTGCCTTTTTTTTAGTGTAAAAATATTTTCTTTCCTTAGATCTATTGACGTTCGAAGTACGTAGTCTAGGCAGAATATGAACAGATATGGAAGTAATTTATCCCCAGACAGAACGCCAGCAACAGTGCCAAAGAAGTCTGTGTCTCCATCCAGTGAGAGAACTTTTACTTTCGTGCTTTCATATAATATCGTTATATCTTTGACAGTTTCTTTGGGGAGACCAAAGGCAAGAAGTGTTTGCGACATCTTCCCTCTTTTTATGAAGTTCAATGCCTTTGATAAATCTACAAATAAGATTGTTACCTCGAGGTTTTTTGCACTAACTCCTAAAATTTGACAGATTGTCAGAATCAGTAAAGTTGTGGATGTGGGTGGCGTCTATTAATGAGGTAAAAATATTGCCATTGAAAGATTACCATGATTTTCACTCAAACTGTATGACAAAACCGCATCGCGCAAGTAAGCAAGGGGCACATTCTGCTAAGGTTGGAGCTCTTGCCCCAGCGTTAGAAAAATCTGCGACAGAACTCAAACACAAACAAAAATTACTTAAATTGGATATATTGCGACACTTAACGTAAGAACTTTAAATAGAATAGGCCAACTACGGGAGCTGACAGCGTCTGCAGCAGAGCATAGAATAGACATATATATATATATATATATATGTGTGTGTGTGTGTGTGTGTGTGTGTGTGTGTGTGTGTGTGTGTGTGTTTCTATATATAATAGAAACGAAACGACAACTACATTGCCCAATCGGCTGGGGCTGTAGAATACACTGATTGCTTCTCTACTGAGAGGTTAAGACCCTACCAACGAGTGTCCTGTTTATGACACAAAACAATCTGATGGTGAGATTCCAGTAATACTGGAGCTTTGGGGAATACTGAGTACTCCTTCATTGCCATCGCTCCCTCGTCCACTTTGTCTCGAAGTGGTAGCACCTGACAAGGTCCTATCTCTGGGTCAAATAGAAATAAATTCTATACTTATGCTAAACTGAAATGGTCGAGATGGGACTGTTTTGACATTTAAACTGCGTACTCTTGCTAAACTGAATTGTTTAAAATTAAACTGTTTTTGTATGCTAAACTGAATTGTTTGAAATAGAACTGTCTTGACATTTAACTGAGGGTAAACAATAAACTATACTTCTACTAAATTGTTTGAAATAGAACTGTTTATATGTTTAAACATAGATTTGACCTTAAATAACCCGCAATGGTTGATGTGCCATAAAACCAAACAAAACCGAAGGAACTACTACAAGAAACAAACGAACGTTTACTTCGGTTGATGGTTTGGTTTCTTTGTTTTATGGCATATCAACTCTTTTTAGGTTACTTAATGCCAAAGCCATTCTCCTAGAAGAACAGTAGTGGTACTATTTAACCCATAGCTGGGAGGATAAGGGGGTTCATACCTTTCCCAAGGGTATTTGCCCGAAAGTGAACGTAATAGCGCGACTGGAGTACGAACTCGCGTACTACGATTCTGCAGTCCAACGCTTTAACCATTACACCCCCTACTTCGGTTGAGTCACGATCTGTATTCTTTCTAATTAGAAATTTCTCGCCTCCTTCATCTTATTTCTATTTTCTCTCTCATCCTATTTTTCCTGTCACCTTTATAAGGCAATCGAAGGATTTTTCGTTATCGACTACTCGCAACAAGAACTTGTCTTTCGTTAATGAAATATTATAAAGACCGCTAGAACCTGGCCAGGTGCGTAGAACTTCTTTTTTCTTTTCTTTTCTTTTCTTTTTTTTTTTTTTTGTTGTTGCATCAATCTTCTACACCACACCCCACTTTTCGATCTGTGGACTGCTTATTTAAGTCGATCTTGCTTCATCGATCCGATTTGTGAAAGGAAGATTGCAAAGCGAACACACAGACAGGAAAAGGAGGCATCGAATGCGTTGCATAAAGATATGAAATTTTACAGAATGGAAGGACGGAGTTAGGTTCAATGTTGCTCAGAACATCACAGGAAGATAGTTCTGTCCAATTAATGCACTTTGGCGTACAGGATAGGGACTTAAAACCGTAAACATCAAATTAATTGTCAATTTCAAACAATATACCAAAAAAAAGGGTGATCAGTTCTCCAAGTTATTGATGCACAAACGTATGTGTATAAACATGCTCTCTGAGCTAGATAAATATTATTAGAAATAAAAGAATTCCAGTGGCCTAGTAGCTAACGGGGTGGACTACAACATAGTATTTTAACAAGTTCGAGCCCTAGTCGCGCTATCACATTTACTTTAGGACAAATGCCCTTGGGAAAGATATCAACCCTCTTACCCGCCTCTGCTGTGTGTTAAATTGTATGACCGTTCTTCTGCAATGATAGTTTTAACATCAAATAATCATTGAAGACTGATATGTCATTATACATAGTGATATAGCCAAGCAGATTGAGGTCGATAGATATGAACAGGCTGAGATTGATAAATGGATAGATTGATGTTGACTAATACATTTTTAAAAAATGAATATATTTACGATCAATAATTTGTTTATATCTATCTATCTATCTATCTATCTGTCTGTCTGTATACGGATATTGGTATATATATATATATATATATATATGTATCTGTATACGGATATCGATAGGTAGATAGATGTTGGTTGATGTAATATTTTAAATTTACGTATATTATTTCTATTATATATATATATATATATATATACTCAGATAGATACACACAACACACCTTGACATTAAGAAACTGAGATAAATAGATTGAGTTAAATGTTGGCTGCCGTATTTTTAAAATAAAGTTTTTCATATATGTACAATATATATATATATATATATATATATATATTGTTATTTACAGACAGACTGTTTCGTTGTATCACAACTTATCAGTGAGGCCAGACACGCGGGACACTTCAAGCCGGTGATGAAACCCACCAAACTTTACGTTAGACTTAGTATCATACTGCTCTGGCAACAGTCGATATACGTCAGCGCGAGAATTATAAGGTATTATGTAGTAGCTTTCGCTTGTTTATATTTGACCTTACCCGATACCTGAGTGCTCAATTTATACGAAGTGCATTACGCAAGTGGCAGCCGTTAATACGTTCGCCAGACAGCTCACACACACACACACATACACACACATACATATATATATATATATATAAATCGATCGATAGACGGATAGATATATATATTTTTCAATGAAATTATCCATATGTTTACGAATACACACAATTTTTATTTCGTACACTCATACGCACACACAAGCACACCCACATATATATATAACATGAATGGAGATTTTAAAAAATATTTTCGATTTGAATACGATGTAAATATGAAAATAACATGTCTAAATCGAGATGGTTTGGTTTAGTTATTCTTTAAAATAACATATCAATCTTTATGGGTTATTTAATGCCAAAGGTATCTTTGTAAAAGAGTTGTAGTGGTAGAAATTTAATCCAGAGCAGGGGGAATAATGCCATCCTACATAACGATGGTACGGTCCATCATGTTTGCAACGACGCGTCCAATCAAACAAACTATTCGATTAAAACAAACAAGACACGCTGGACACGATAGCTGAAGTAAAACTACTTTAGAAGCTACGTTATTTTATGTCCTACACATGGATACATCAACTAACAAGGACTTACATACATCAGCTCTGGAGTGTTTGTGGTGCAACGGTTATCACCGTTAGACAGGCACGCAGGGATACGAGTTCAAATCTTGCTTGAGGATAATTTCTGGTAGCACTAATAAGCTTGAGAAAATTATGAATCTAATCATTCTTCCTCTGGCTATGGATAAATAGTAGGGTCGGACTGGATTCTTTAGCCTTCTTTATAAAAGCATTTCAGAAGGAAGAAGCTGAATTCAAACCTATTAAACCCTGCTTTAAAGTTGTTACATCCTGCCCATGTGGAGAGGTTGGTAAATATATACATCAGCTCTGTGTGGGCACGGGATGCTGTCGAGAAGACCAGCCTGAGAACCTCAAGGAACTCCGTACAATTATCTATATATTGCGTATATTTTGGCAGCGATTTATTATTCATACAAGTTTGGTTAAAGACTACGGAACTTTCGTTTTTTCATGATTCGTCGATATCTCTAAAGCATTTAATTCCATACAGAGAGAAAAGATGGAGCAAATACTTCTAGCTTATCGTCCACACAGAGAAATGTTTAAAGGCACTTTATAAAAATAAGAAAGCAATGCTTCACTCTCTTGATGGCGACACCAACGTTTTTGACGTTGCTGTTGGAGTTTGGCAAGGAGATAGATGAGCGTTGTGTATATTTAAAGACTGCCTAGATTACGAAGTTTGAACTTTCATAGGTTTAATAAAAGAAAACGGCTTTACAGAAAAAAGAAAGAAGACGATATACAGGAC
Source organism: Sepioteuthis lessoniana (assembly GCA_963585895.1). NCBI lineage: Eukaryota > Metazoa > Mollusca > Cephalopoda > Myopsida > Loliginidae > Sepioteuthis > Sepioteuthis lessoniana. Next base: position 53,470,479 of record OY757936.1, read on the forward strand.
AACCAATGACAGAAACAGACTACACTTGTTGTATAGCCGTAATACAAATATAAGCGGAAACATAATCAAACATAATTTACGAACTTCAATGAACGAACAAAACACTTATTTATTAAAACATATCTCTCACACTTTATTCTCGAAAGGGTTGATGTTTCTATGGTGTGTGAGAGATGGGTGGAGAGACATATACTCAGAGAGAGGACTTCTTCCCATATCTTCTTCAGGGAGCCAGGTGGGTGCCAACTCTTGCTCCCTCAGAGACGCCTCTGATTAGCTGCGTGTCCCACACTCGCCTACGATTCTCTGTACTCTGTCCAAAACTGACCGCATGGTTCTCATCTCGTGGTCTCCTTCCGGTTACACACCTGTTCGACCTAAATGCCCTGAAAGTGCTGTCCTGTTTACTAATCACAACGTGACAGCTTGTCAAAGCACACGGGATCACTAGGAACGAACCGAAAATCCATGGCATATTTTATATAACACACAGACAATCGAGTGCTTCTTACAAATACAATAACCCTAGCCGAATCCCTGCTGCAAAACCTGGAACAAGAAGCAGAAGGAATTAGCGTCTGCATGGATTCAAATAAAACAGAGTTCATGTTTTGAACAAGAAACCATCTCCACTTTAAGTGGCAAACCTCTAAAATTAGTGGCAACAAAAGCTCAGCTAATGAAAATGATATCACCATACGTCAAGCAAAGGTCTGGATATTTTATTTATAGGTTATTGATCATACGGAAATCTGCTCTCTCCTACAAAATAAAACGGAATTTCTTCAAAGTGGTAGCTGTATCAGTACAACTATATGGAAGTACCACCTGGACACAAACAAAACGCTTGGAGATAAAGCTAGAGGGTAACTGCAAAGAATTCAAAATGCTGTCATAAATAACTGAAAGCAACGCCTCACAATAGAAGTGTACAGCCGCTTCCCCCCTCTCACAAACAATCAAAGTAAGACGAACTAGACATGCTGGCAACAGCTGAGGAAACAAGAAGGAACTGGTAAGCGACTTGTAAAATAATTAGGGTCTCCGCTTGATTGTTTTAATAGTGAGTTGTTTCTTAGCGAGATTTACGGATCGACTTCGGGACTGGGATAAAAGGAACATACATGAGAAAGAGAATCGAGACAAACAAAGAGACAGAGTGAAAAATAAAGGGAAAAACGAATACTAAGTTAAACGGAGGGCTCCCCAAGTCTTGGTGGGGATAGCCGTAGACACTCGGATTAAAAATAGAAATGTAAAAGCAGCAAATCAGCGACGGATTCTGATTGGATGGAAGAAATTCAAACGGAAAATCCGTTTATGGGAAAATGGGATAGAAAACAGAAAACTGTAGATACGACGATGTTAAGACGGTTGAAAATACGGCACAACTTTTGGGTGAGTTCTGTAAAGGAGGCCCACTCCCATTGCGAAGTTGTGAAGACAGAACTCCGAAGAAGCTTATGCGAGAACTAGAACAGAATACGAGAAAGAAATTATTAAGGTCTGTGTCTTCTCTCTCTTTCCTTAAAACGTTTTATTTCTCTCTGTTTAGCTAAAGCGGTGGACTCATTTTCATTTTCTGTTGTTCTCTTTTCGACGTCTACTAAAAGGTGTAGTAGCGAATAAACATTGTGACGGCGAACCAAGAAGTTGTTTTGTACGTTCGTCACTTTTTCTCTCGGCAAGGTTTTAACAGAGGCCTGACAGAAACTTAAGGCATAGTGCTATACGAATAGACTTTTTAGAACCGTGGAGCGGCAAGCGCTTATTTGGTGTCCTAGTATTACAAACGTCTATGTATGCCGTGTAAGCGGTACAGACGTTCTCCATTGCATTCTCACATATGGACGCGTCGGCAGGAACTTAATTACATCAGCTCTGTGCGGACAATGGATGTAATTTGAAGGACCTGCCAGAAGCGATGGACGATATAGAGCAAAGGTAAGCAAGAATCTGGGAACACCATGCAATCAGCATGATTTAATTATATATATATATATATATATATATATATATATATATTGTACTCTTGGCGAGTAATGGTTAACATGATATGTATTATTATCATTATTATCATTTTTCTAAGAGGTGCCCGTAGAGGTGCCTGTGGTGTAATGTTTATCGTCGTAGGAAATGGACACGGCGACACGAGTTCAAATCCTGGACGAGACTGATTGCATTTCACATAGCACTAATACCCTTGGGAAAGGTATGAATCCAATTATTCTCCCTCCAGCTATGGGTAAATAGTAGGACAGACTAGGTTCTTCAGCCTTGGTGGGGCAACTAGTCTAGGAGAAGGAAAACTCTGAATTGAAACCTGTTAAACTCCGCTTAAAAATTGACTTTGTGTCATATCCTGCCCGAGCGGAGGGGTTGGTAAATAGGATTATCATTTTTGTAAGTGTTGAAATATATATATATCAGAGGGGAGAGAGAGAGAGAGAGAGAGAGAGAGAGAGAGAGAGAGAGAGAGAGAGAGAGACAATGTGTGTTCGATTGAGATCGTCTTTCGATTTTATTATATTAGCTGGGACAGTTCTTTTCCAGAAGTGTGTATACGGGCTGATGTCGTAATTTGACATCAATATCAGCTGAGTAGATAATATATAAATATCGGGGTATGACCATTAGAACGGGTGCGCGCGCCAATGTTGGAGTTGATGCACGAAATTCAAGCTAAATCAACACTCATGTTTTCGCTCTAACTAATTAATCTTCTGTAATGTAATCTCCACATTTTTGCTCTGGGGTTCGCTCATCTTGAGGCTCGTTATGCCCACTCACACTCTCCCTTGGTTCATGAGTGTTGTTCTTCTCGGATAGATTTTCATAAAATGATACATTAGCAGGACATTAACCTTGATGATCGGGTCTCTCCTTTATAAAATATTCTTGATTACCTTGAGTCATTCACTTTGACTTTGCCTCTTCTCTCTCGCTCTCTTTCTTTCTTTCTCTCGACGTAAACACACATGTATTTTTTTATATTCCGTATTTCTTGATTGTATTTTCGTTGATAGCGTTCTGTTTGGTAAATTCATCAGCAACTCAATTTTATCCAACTCTGTGTTTGCATATTTTTTGTATGTTAAAAAATAAAATAAAAAATTACAAAACTTATGAACAAAACTCATTTAAAAAACAACGCTCTTTACACATGCAAGCAACCCCTGATGATGGCCTATGAAGGGTCCGAAAGCGCTCGGGACAATTTTGGTAAATGATGAATTTACGAAAATACCAACCTGAAACCAAGACACTCATCAGGACACTCGAACTGTCTTGATTAGATTATACAAAGTGTGTCTTTACTATTTAATGAAATATGCTTATATATATATATATATATATATATATATATATATATATATATATATATAAGAGCCCATTTGACTTAGGCTGAAGAATAAATCGACTGTAGAAGAAGAAGGAACCAACATGATAGGGAGTGTCCAAGATTTGACAATAAACCACCCAGAAATGGAGCTCATGGGTGCGTGGAGTATCCGTTCATTGCTATTACTTCCAGGTCCACTCTGTCTCTTAATCGTATAACCTGTTAAGGTCTCATCTATGGGTCACATATAACTGTTTGACCATTCAACAAACAAACAAATGATGTTGAATAGTGTTACGTAGTGTTGAATAGTGTTATGTAGTATTTAGTGTCATGTTGTGTTGAATACTGTTGAAATAGGGTTATGTAGTAATTTGTGTTATGTCGTGTTGAAATAGTGTTATGTTGTAATTAGTGTTATGTAGTGTTGAATAGTGTTGAATTAGTGTTATGTAGTTTTGAATAGTGTTGAATTAATGTTATTTAGGAATTAGTGTTATGTAGTCTTGAAAAGTGTAGAATAAGTGTTATATAGTAATAAGTGTTATATAGTGTTGAATTAGTGTTATGCAGTAATTAGTGTTATGTAGTAATGAATAGTGTTGAATTAGAGTTATGTTGTAATTAGTGTTATTTTATGTTAAATAGTGTTGAATTAGTGTCATGTAGGGTTGAATAGTGTTGAATTAGTGTTATGTAGTAATTAGTGTTACGTAATGTTGAATAGTGTTGAAATAGTGTTATGTTGTAATTAGTGTCATGTAGTGTTGAATACTGTTGAAATAGGGTTATGTATTAATTTGTGATATGTAGTGTTGAAATAGTGTTATGTAGTAATTAGTGTTATGTAGTGTTGAATTAGTATCTTGTAGTAATTAGTGTTATGCTGTGTTGAATAGTGTTAAATTAGTGTTATGTAATAATTAGTGGTATGTCGTGTTGAATAATGTTGAATTAGTGTTATGTAGTGTTGAATAATACTCAATTAGTTTTAGGTAATAATTAGTGTTATGTGGCGTTGAATAGTGTTGAATTAGTGTTATTTAGTAATTAGTGTTATGTAGTGTTGAATAGTGTTGAATTAGTGTATGTAGTAATACTTGAAACCGTTTAATCGTGGGCAAATAAAATTATTAGAATAGATTATATAGCAATGCTTGAAAACATTTAAGCATGTGCGAACAACTGAGCTCTTCCTCGTTTAAAATCAATATTACCAACAAACAATTGTTTTATAAATCATATATTTAGTAAGTCAACCATTTAACTGAGTGCAAATGGATAAATAATGTTGAATAGAATTATTTATTTTAAATGGCAATACGTCCAACCATTTTAGGTTATTTAGTACCATATCAGATATATAAGTGTTGGGCATCGCCCACCTTTTTCCACACTATGAACTAGTCCATCTGCCATATATAGCAGTAGCTACTAATACCAGGGCAGACTAAAAGGTGAAGGGCAACTTTTTATAGGAATAGTATTAGAGCGTTGGAGACTGGAGATCGCACTAGATCACCTTACCTGCTACCGTAATAACGGAAGCTAATACTATCGTTGGACTATATCTTTATTCTGTATTCACTAATCCTATGTTCTTGTCTACTAATAGTCTCTCTATTGTATATACTTTTTCCTGAGAATATATCTCTATTTCTTCTCATATCTTGGTTTGTCCTTTATTTAATATTACAAGCGTTCACTAACCAGAACGCAACAATAAGTTTTGGTTTGGTTGATTTTTATGGCACGTCAACCATTGAAGGTTATTCAATACAAAATCTCTCTCAAAACATATATTACATTTATGATTTCTAAACACATTACGTTGGTAACATTTTTAAACGAGCCGATCTAATTTTTTGCTCACAGTTAAATGTTTTCACTTATTTCTATGTAATAAGAATAATTCTATCAATTATTAATCATTTGTTTGTACACAGTTTAATGCTTTCAAGTATTGCTACGTATCACTAGCAATTCAATTAAACATCAGTCATTTGTTTGCACACAGTTTAATGCTTTCAAGTATTGCTACGTATCACTAGCAATTCAATTAAACATGTGTGTGTGTATCTGTGTGTGTGTGTGTGTGTGTGTGAGAGAGAGAGAGAGAGAGAGAGAGAGAGAGAGAGAGAGAATTTGAGAATGACCGAAGTAGAAATCGAGTTGATAAAATGGAATGAGGAGCAGAATGAGGAGGAGAAAAAAAAAAGAGAGAAGGAATGTGAGTGATAAATATACAGGGTGGAACGATAAAATTGTTGCCCTAGAAAAGACGACGATTCCATTTCCGTTTAATGAAAACCGGTTTTCTTTTTTTTTTATGTAGATCATCTACTAGTTGGCCAGTTTTGTACTAATCCCAAGAGCAATAGGAGCCTTCTATCATGTCTGACAGTGACACAATGTTCAACGAGTGAGATCCGAGATGCACCGCTGTACAAATCATCCCCCCTACCGATCCAAGTTATGACAACTGGACCATTGCCAGCACCCTCAAAATGCAAATCCGGACGGTTCAACGTGCCCAGGGTGATCAAAACAAAGTTTCCGGCAACGGTTATGGTCTATGGTGTGGTTTCAAGTGAGGGCCACATCATACCACATCACATCTTCGAAGTCGGAGTGTGGTGATCTCCTGGTGCAATCAGGTGGCCGGTGGCAGACCCTGGGTGTGGAAGCAGGACTCGGCACCGGCCCACGAGTCCAAAGTGACCCAGACTTGGCTTCAGGAATGCTACGACTTTGTACCCTTCTCTCACTGCCCCCCTCCCCCCCCCGACCTAAACCCGCTGGACTACTTCGTTTGGTCATACGTCGAAAACATCACCAACATGACCTCCCTACAACACCAAAGCCAACCTGATCGCCGCCATCCGCCGAGTATTCGTCGAGCTCCCGCGGGCGCTTGTGGAAAAGGCATGCTCCCAGTTTCGGATCAGTATCGAGGCGGTGATTAAGGCCGAAGGCGGCTACATTGAATAGATGTCAGCTCAACTACATAATCAAGTTACCTGAATTGATTTTTTCAATAAACATTTTAAAGCTGTAGTGTTGTTTTCTTTTGGACGACAATTTTATCGTTTCACCCTCTCTCTCTCTATATATATATACATATATTTATATATATATATATATATATATATATATATATATATAGAGAGAGAGAGAGAGAGAGAGAGAGGAAGTGAGAGTGAGCGATGCCAATTACTTGGAGCCTCACCATCAGATTTTTTATTGACATATCAGGACACTCGTTTGGGGAGTTTTCTCGTGCAGAGATGCAGTCTGTGTATTCTACAGTCCCAGCCAACTAGGCCCGAAAAGTTTTGTGAAAAAATGCTTTAAGTTAAATATTAAGCCTATCAACAGGACCAGGTTTTTCAGTTTTTTGTCAAGAATGTCAAAAATCATTAATGCTGAGCAAACGTTTTTTTTTTTATTTCAATTAAATTAAAGTAATTCTGAAATTTTTGCGTTACAGTTTAATCTGGTACATGGACAACAGTGTTGCGTATCTAATTGCCATTAAACTCTATTCAGAAACAATTGTTTCGGGGGGTAAACGTGAAAAACATTGCTGACACCCCGCAGTTAAAATATTGTCTTTTGTTTGAGTTCAAATACTAACCTCTGATACGGACAGAAATTACCATCGCACTTGATTAGACAGGCCACAAAAAAGTTTATTTTTGTATTTACTAAGATTAGCGTTGCAAACTATAAGGCTAAATGACGGGAATATAAGTTGAAAAATATTTTTCCTCCAGCTTTCGAAATAGCGAGTTGTAAGGATTTATAAAAGTTTTTTTTAAAAAATATTTTCTTTCAATTCTGTTCTAAACAAACAAACCAACGCACACAACAAAACAAAAGAAAATAATAAAAATATCAAAAGAAAACAAAACCAAAACCAAACAAAAACACATATGTGATCACGAAAAAGAGATAAGTAGATAGTTACTGAGAAAGAGAGAGGGAGGAAGAGAGAGAGAGAGACATACTAAGGAAGGAAAGCGTTGTAAGAAATATATAGAGAGAGAGGTAAGAGAGGAGACATTGCGAGGGAGATAGATTGTGAGGGAAATATAAGAAATGAAAGAGTACTGGTTGCAAAGAGGGAAGGCGGTAGATTCAGAATGAGATACAAAGAGAGAGAGAGAGAGAGAGAGAGAGAGAGAGAGAGAGAGAGAGAGAGAGAGAGATTCTCAAAGGAAGGTACGAAGTATAAGAAGGGCCGGGAGAGGTGATAGAGGAGACATAGCGAGGGAGATAGATCGTGAGGGAAAGATAAAAAATGAAAGAGCACTGAATGCAAAGAGGGAAGGCTGCAGATTAAGAATGAGATACGAAGAGAGAGAGAGAGAGAGAGAGAGAGAGAGAGAGAGAGAGAGAGGTGGGGATCACGTATAATGAGAAAGAAGATAAAGAAGAGAGTGAAACGAGGAGAGATAATGACTGACGGAAAATGGGCGGAGGGAGAGAACTTGAAAATCCCAGGTAAAAAAATGAATAGTGAAAACCAAGATAGAAGTAGAGAAGAAACAAAATGATGGAGGAAAAAAGGAAGAAAGAATGTACCAGAGAGAGAGAGAGAGAGAGAGAGAGAGAGAGAGAGAGAGAGAGAGAGAGAAAGAAAGAGAGAATTTGAGAATGACCGAAGGAGAAATCGAGTAGATAAAATGGAATGAGAAGCTGAATGAGGAGGAGAAAAAATTGAGAAAGAATGTGAGAGAGAGAGAACTATATATATATATATATATATAGAGAGAGAGAGGTGGGGGAGAATAAAAGAGAGAGAAGAATGGTTGAAGACGGTAAGAGAAAGAAAGAAAGAAAGAGGGAGAGAGATTTGGAGGGTGGAAGAGTGTCACTCAGATAGAGAGAGCTAGTTTGACACATTTGAGGAGAGAGGGAGAGAGAGAACGAGATATTGAGAGAGACAGCGAGAGTTTGTAAAAGCGAGACTGAGATATAGTTAGAGAGATCAAGGCATTTTTAAAACGAGTCTTCTCTTATTCTTGTCACGTTTCCTCAAGATCGTATATAAAAGCAATCTTGCGAGCGGTTCTCTGAGGCATCGGAAGCCAAATCCTTGGAAGCATTTGTGTGGTGCCACAGAATAATGGATGGACACTGTTTTGATCGTAACATTGGGAGGGGCCAATGCTATTCCTCCGTTGCCCTTAATAGACACGTTGTGACCATTTCTTTTCGAAAGGTCATGTCAGAAAGGTTTTCTCTCGATTTAGGTGATAAGTCCACAGTTCCGATTCATACTACTTCACACACAATGGCGGCATTGTACCCATGTGTTAAGTTGTGTCATTGTAGACGAAATGTTTGCATTTTTTCTATTCCAGACAGCATTGGAGAATCATATAATTCCACAAATGACTGTCTATCCGTCCGTACAGCTAAGACTCTAACATTTCTAGTTTGATTTCCAAGAATTTTAACTGTTACGATAAAGGAAGTTGGAAACTCTGTTATTTTACATATAAACAGTTCTATTTCAAACAATTCACTTTCGTATAAGCATATCTTTTTGTTTATACTCAGTTAAATGTCAAAACAGTTCAATTGCAAATAATTCAGTTTGGCATAAATGCACAGTTTAGTTCTATTTGATCCATAAATAGGACCCTATTAGATGCCACCACTGCGGGCCAGGGTAGACATGGGAGCAATGGCAAAGAAAGGGTACTCCGCATTTCCCAAAGCTCCAGCATGACTTGGAGCCTCACCATCAGATTGTTTAGGGTCATATACAGGACCATCGTTGGGGGAGTCTTCAGATATGCAGTTGTTCTTTTTTCTGCAGCGCCGGCCGACTGGAGCAAAAGACACTCGTTGGGAGGGATACGTCTTAATCCAATGCAGAGAAGCAGTCAGGGAATTCTACAGCCCAAGCCGATTGGGCAATTGATTGATTTTACGGCATATCTGTTCTCATTATTTTAACAATTAAGATCCCCAAATACTGACTGCCATGGGTAGATTGCTGTCTGAATTACCGAAAATGAATATGACACTGACATTTACTAAAGATGCATGAATGTATCTTGAAATAGTCTTAGCTAGATTTATTCAAAGATATCGCAATTGGTTTCAAACATGGTCGCCATACAACTTTAGAATTTCCTTCAATCATTTCCAACGGTTTCCGTGTTAAAATTGGTAAAAGCTACCGTTATCCTAGCCTTCGGTTCATCTTATATGTAGCACAGAATTTTTTTGGTCTCTTGCGAAACCGTGTCCTACATATAAAAGAACTGAAATCAGATGGGTGAGGCGGCCAGATAGGGTCGATGTGCTCACAGAAATTTTTCTCACAGACAAGACAGAGAATCTTTTGCTTGTAAGTCATGATACAGTTCTGTTGCCAGACTCAGGGTTTTCCAATAAGCCAATATCTCGATCTAAGTCGGCACTACCACTGTAACATACTCATATGCACGCAGAAACATAGTCAATACAATAATGACGAACGAAACACAGTTCTTTAAAAAAAATATACCTCTCACTTTATTCGAAAGGGTTACGAAAGGGTTATATGTGAGAGGTGAGTTGGAGACTGAATAAAGACTGCAACATATTGACCCCCTGCTCTTCTGGCTATAGCAGCACTTCTTTCTCATCCTGCGGGGTTGCTCAACCGGGGTCCCTGAGGGCCCAGCTCTCTGCTGGGTCTGGTTCTCACTGCTTCGAACTGCAACAACTGACTCCAAACTAACTCGAATTTCCTGTGGCACCGGGTTATATAATTGTTTTACACCCACCTGCTTCAGTGAGCGTCGCATCTGCACTCAATTCAACCCGTCAACAGTCAAGGTTATCCCCTGATATTTTCGACCGCATGCACCTGTTATTTACACAGGTGCATTGCTTATTTGACAGCTCGGCCGAGTCGGATGTTAATATGTTACACCACCTCCAGGCACTTGATGTTGGCCTCCGTGTTCAGTCTAAACGCATGTAAGAGGATGAATGGTGACATAACGTCACCATCACCAGTGACTACCTCAAGGATCGTGATGCGGACTGAATGTTTGCTTTTAATCATTATGAAAATGCATGTCCTCTGATTGATTGGCAAACACAGTGAAATTTTCGCATTGGGGTTCCCGAGTTGAATGATAAGCATTATAGCATGTCATTTCAAAGTTTCTGGTGGAGTGAGTTTGCCTCAGAAACAGTCTGAGAATTAATTAAAAAAAAATTTTTTTAATTTTTTTTATTGCAGACTTGAAACCGCTATCTTCTGACAATGCTCACCTGGAACCGTAGAGACTCAACGCCTCTATCTGCTCAAGGCGATTTAGGATGGATTTTTTGGTCTTATAAATCCTATTATTTGTTCTCCATATCTGGTCTTCCATAGTCGGGTCTGTACCGAATTTTTGTAATTGTCTTTAATTGGAATCATTTTGAGATGAGGCTTCTTAATCTGAAAATTAATTTTTATTCTTTTTAATTTTCTTTATTTATTGCGGACTTTTTGTCCTCATCTTGGTAGTTTTTTGTGTTGTTTCTTCTTTCACTACGTTTCGGCTAAATTTCACCTCTGGCCTTCTTCGTCCGCAATAAATAAATAAAAAAAAATTAATTATCAGATTAAGAAGCCTCATCTCAAAATCATCTCATAGACAGTGTTCAACGGACTATATTTGAGAGCACAGAAGACGAACATGAAGAGGATGTCTTCGTGATGTAATGGTTAAAGTGATGAACTGTGGAATCGTTGTAAGCGAGTTCGAACTCCAGTCGAACTATTATTTTGCTTTAGGACAAGTACCCTTGAGAAAGGTATGAACCCCCATATCCTGCTAGCTATGGGTTAAATAGTACCACTACTGCTGTGCTAGAAGGATGACTTTGACGTTAAATAACCTACAAAGGTTAATATACCATTAAACAAAGAAACCAAACCAAACAAACATGAAACAAATAAAGCGCATCTGTGAGCTTAACATTCAAAATGTTGACAATATACCCATGACCATATTTACCCAACCCCTCCGCTCAGGCAGGATATGACACAAGGTCAATTTTTAAGCGGAGTTTAACAGGTTTGAATTCAGAGTTTTCCTTCTCCTAGACTAGTTGCCTCGCCAAGGCTGAAGAACCTAGTCTGCCCTACTATTTACCCATAGATGGAGGGAGAATAATTGGATTCATACCTTTCCCAAGGGTATTAGTGCTATGTGAAATGCAATCAGTCTCGTCCAGGATTTGAACTCATGTCGCAGTGTTCATTTCCTACGACGATAACCATTACACCACGGGCACCTCCCCAATATACCCATAACACCCAGTATATATGATGCAAAACTTTTAATCCTCACAAATATAAAGAAAATAATGGTTGTAGAATTATCAGATCAATATTTCATATTATCTCTCTACCTAACCATGATTCTAAGATATGAGGGAGACTGTATAAAGTTAAACTATCGGAACAAAATTTAGCTTGTAAAAGGGGGAAGACTCTCCCGACGAATATCTTGGATATGACTCTAAACAATCGGATGGAGGAGGCTTCAGTAATGCTAGACCTGTGTGAAATGCGGAGTACCCTTCACTGCAATTGCCTCCAGGTCTCGGGAAGTTGAATACACAGAGTGCATCTCTGCCGAGGGGTAAGACCCTCCAACGCGATTCCTGGATATGATAGGAAACAATCTGATGGTGAGGTTTCAAGTAATGCTGGAACTTTGGAGAATGCAGAATACCCTTCATTGCCATCACTCCCAGGTCTAATCTGGCCCGGAATGGTAGCACTTAACACGGTCCTATCTATGGGTCAAATAGATGTTAACTAAATTGGATAAAACTAACTGCTTTTACGTTTAAGAGTGAGTTTCAGTTGTGTACTTATGTTAAACTGAATTATTGAAATAGAACTGTTTTTGACATTTAAACAGTGTACTTATGCTTAACTGAATTGCTTGAAATAGAACGTTTTTGATATTTAACTGTGTGTAAAAAAAACTGTACTCATGCTTATGTAAATTTTTTAAACTTTTATTAAAATGATTTAATTCGGCCTTACATGGCCCAAAATGGGTCGGTACGCCGTAAAACAAACAAACCAACCGACCAATAAACCAACCAACCTCTGATCCTAACATATGGCTACTACTTTATACAGTTGAACTATCATATAAAAATTTAGCTAATAAACAGTAATATTATAAAGTAACTCTATACCTAACTTTAATTCCAGCTCTAATCCTAACATATGTGTACTACTGTATACAGTGGAACTATCAGATAAAAACTACATTGACAAAATTTGGTTTGAATTCGTTTTTAATATCATCTCAAACTTCATAAGTTATTTAATTCCAAAGCCACCCTTCTAGAAGAACAGTTGTGATGTCATTTAACCCACACTTGGCTGAGGGATAAGTCGTTCATACGTTTCCCTCGGGTATTAGTCCCTAAGTGAACGTGACTGCATGACTGGTGTTCGAAATAGTTTACTATGGCCTCGCAGTCCAATACGAGAGCCAATACGCCACGTGGACTCTACCCACCTAATGAAAGGTAAGATTTAATTACTATCATCTCGTGGTGTAGTCGTTATCGTCGTAGGAAATGGACACGGCGACACGAGTTCAAATCCTGGACCTGACTGATTGCATTTCACATAGCACTAATACCCTTGGGGAAGGTATGAATCCAATTATTTTCCCTCCAGCTATGGGTAAATAGTAGGACAGACTAGGTTCTTCAGCCTTGGTTAGGCAACTAGTCTAGGAGAAGGAAAACTCTGAATTCAAACCTGTTAAACTCCGCTTAAAAAATTGACCTTGTGTCATATCCTGCCCGAGCGGAGGGGTTGGTAAATAGTATCATCTCAAGAAGCTTTATTTTACTCATTGACAGGACCCTAATAGGAGCTACCACTTCACGTCAGAAGAGACTTGTGACAATACGGAAACAGGGCCTTAGTTGGGAGTTTTTACCTGTTTTCAAGGGAAGCAGTGTGTGTGTTGGATGCTCTGCTGTCAGATCGCATATGCAATGGGAATAATATCTTTAAACAAGAAATTCTAACTGAATTCGGACTATTTGGGTTCGTACATGAATTCCACCATCAAAATTGAACCCTATAGATTATATTTTAACAAATTCAATGCGTACAAAAGTCACTATCGTATTTTTTCTCTCTTTTTACTGTAAAGTCAGCCAGATAAATAAACGTTTACATCGACTCACGTCGAAACCGGCAACCTAATCAATTTGTACGATGCGATAAGACATGCCCATAAAAGAACGATGTGCATACGTAGGCCCCACCACCAAAGAGAGATAAAGAAAAAATGACGACGTCCTATTTTGAAAGTTTGGAATCACTACTGTCTCATACAAAAGAGTCTGTTGATAAATGTCAAATGAAGCAGACAACGATTCCCTTCTAAATGAAGCAAGGTGAATCTGGATAATTCTGAAAGGTGGTTATTGTAAGGGTTTGGCTCTGCATGTGCAGCGGAAATTTTTTGCACTGAATGTGGCGGGGGTGGGTGATTGAAGGCAGTGAAGGGGTTCCACGTGCGTATGAAGTGCCGATGACTCAAGCGTTTACGATGAGACAGCCGGAGATTTGTTGTGGGCGTGGGGTTGGCGAGGGATCATTCTTTTGTTTTTAAATCCTGAATTGGTTTAGGGATCAGCAATTCTCGTTGAAACACGCATGCACACACACACACACACCCACACTCTCTCACACACACACACACACACAGACACTTTCTTGCATGCGTATACACACACATTCACACATGCACACACTCACACATGCAAATACGCACACATATTCACACATATGCACACACATATTCACGTTTGTGCACACATATACATACATAGGCATACACACACATACACACATATTCACGCACACATATTCACACATATACATATACACAGATGAGCGCATACACACATTCACTTATATGCATACAGACACACATTCAAACTTGTGCAAACATACGCATGTGGGCGCATTCACATACGTGTGCACATACATACATGTGTACAAATACACATATTCAAATTCACAAATACAGATGCACGTAGTACATTTGTAGACAGAGAAAACAGATGGAGATTTATAGAATAAATTGGAAACATTTTTAAAGACAATATTAAATCCTCAAATCGACAAAAATAACACACACAAACACCAAACACACACACACACACACACACACACACACACACACACACACACACACACACACACACATACAGATATACGCAGATACAGACACATATATTAATAAACAAAGATACAAGGAGAACGAAACTTTCACACTCACAAGTATATATATACACATATATATATATATGTGTGTGTGTGTGTGTGTGTGTGTGTGTGTGTGTGTGTGTTTATGTGTGTATGTGTATGCGAGAGTGTGTATTGATTAGTATTCATGAGTACATATTTTAATGAACAAACATACAAGGAGAGCGACACATTCACACACACAAGTATATATATATATAGATGCACACACACATATATATTCTTTATATATATATATATATATATATATATATATATATATATATATATATATATGTATATATATGTGTGTGTGTGTGTGTGTGTGTGTGCTCGCGTGTGTGTGCGTGTGCATGTGTGTGTGTGTGTGAGAGAGAGAGAGTGTGTGTGTGTAGGTCAGTATTCACGTGTATATTATTATTTTTGAGTATTAGTATTTCAATCATTTGTTTACACTCAGTTAACACACACACACACACACACACACACATATATAGATGTCTGCGTGTGTGTGCCTCTGTGTATATATATATGAATACATACATATGTATACGCAGTGAGAAGCATAGAGAATGAGAGAGATGAAGAGGGAGAGAGATAGTGAGATGATTAGAGAGAAATTGAAAATTACTTTTAGAATGAGATAGATAGATAGATAGATAGATAGATAGATAGATAGATAGATAGATATATAAGAACTGACTAAGAAAAACAAACACACACACACACACACACACACACGCGCGCGCACACGAACACATTTAGAAATAGATAGATAGATAGATAGATGGAAAACGGTTAGTTGAAGCAGAAAATAGTACTTATTGTACTAAGAATATTCTGTAATAAAGAGAATAACAAAATATCTATCACCTGACACAATTACTCTCCCCATTTTTTTTCAAAGCGAAAATTGAGGGTGAAATAAAACATGATCGAATCAATATATTGATTATTATTATCATAATTATTATTATTATTATTATTAATATTATTATTATTATTATTATTATTATTATTCATCTATCTATTTATTTATTTATTTTCTCGTACGTTCGGGTTTTTTTTTTAATTCCTTTCTCATATGGGTGACGAAGCTGGTACAATTGAAATCCATTATACTGATGAGAAATAAGTGACTCTTTTGATCTGTGTACATACTGTCAAATGCATCTTTACCCGAGGTGAGGGGCTGGTGTTGGCTGGCATAAAAGTTGTATCTACTTTTTGCCGAAGCCTTGTGGTTAGATGTATTTTCTCATCTATATTCAGGTCAAATTGACGCTGCATTGTAAACACTCAATTGCATAATGTCATATTGGCCAATCGATATATAAATATATATTTGTACACAATCTTAAATACACATATACGTAATATATATATATATATATATATATAAATATATATATATATATATATATATATATATATATATACATTGTTCTATATTGCTCGCAACATTCTTGTATAATTGCCGTCTAGCTTCATCTTCAGCCGTTTAGTTAGCGTCCAAGTAGTGCATCCATATAGCAGTATCGATACGACCGCTGACTAGAAGAAAGTGCGTTTTATTTTATCGGTCAGGTCAGATTTCCATATGATCGAGAGCCTATCGATAGCTGTCCAAGCCTTCGTTAGCCGTGTGTCGATGTCTTTTTCGGTTGATGAGACGCTGCTTCCTATGTAGTGGCGGCAACACCCAACAAGGCACCAGCTATACGGCCACCGGCCTCCCATCACGAAAACTATCCAAGTTAGACGAACCAGACACGCAGGACACTGCTGGAGAAGCAAGGACGAGCTCATCAGTGATGTACTCCCATGGACCCCCGTATATGGCCGAGCAAAAGCAGGACGACCAGCTCGAACATACATACAGCAGTTATGCGAAGTTACGGGATGTAGCATTGAAGACCTGCCAGAGGCGATGAATAATAGGGAGAAGTGGCGAGAGAGGATTAGGGATATCCATGTTAGCGGCTCAACATGATGATATATATATATGTGGGGGTGCAATTAAAATTTATTACTAAAAAGCTCAGCATGAGTAAAAAAAACTTGAACCAAGTTGGCCGAAGCTATAGAATACGCCAGCTACATCTCTGAGGATGGGTAAGACCCTCCCTCAAAATGCATATCCTAAAATTGACACAACACTATTTGATGGTGAGGCTCCAATCTGGGAGCTGAGAGGAATGTATTTCTTTTATTTCCGTTACTCCCAGGTTCACTCTGACATGTATACCAGCCCTTCCGCTCAGACAGGATATAACACAAAGTCAATTTTTAAGCAGAGTTTAACAGGTTTGAATTCAGTCGAAAAGAAAATATATGGATTAGAAACAGACTATCACTCCGGTAAAGTATAAGTTGCTTGTGCTCTAAGCAGTAAAGAAGGTCATGCTGAGAGTGTTCTGAGACATGAACAATCTATGACAATTGATTCTCTTGAAAAAATTGCAACAGTAAACAGTGATTCCTTATTGCTGCTTGGCAATAGGAAAAAAATTACTTCACTTATTGAATTAACTTTGTGTTTATATATATATATATATATATATATATATATATATATATATATATATATATATATATATATTAATCGAGCTTTTTTTTCCAAATGCAGCTCTCGCCGGAAGCAATATAAGAACATCGAAATCAACTTTTTTCGTGTGACATCTAATGATGGTCATTTTGACTGAAATGAATTTATAATGACACTAAAGAAGAGTTTTCTCTTTATATATATATATATATATATATATACGAGGATCATTAAATAAGTTTCAAGAATTTTTTCGTATGGCCACTTTTATTGATAGTACACATATGAAACTCAAGTCCCCTTCGATGTAATATCCTCCTGCTGCAGTGCACTTGTTGTACCGTTCCAACAACTTCCTGAAGGCCCCATCGAATTCCTCTTGTGTAGCGTGTCACAGCCTCTTTCATCTCCTCAATTGTTTCATAACGATAGCATCTGAGCTTAGGGAATAACCAAAAGTCACAGCGAGCAAAATCTGGACTATAGGGACGGTAAGGAAATGTGTTGATCCCCATCTTGGTAAAATAGTTTGTGACAAGGATGGAGTGGTGAACTAGTGCATTGTCCTGAAGGCAATGCCACTGACCCGGTTTAAAGAGTGCTGGCCTCTTCCCTAGGAATCTCTTGCTGAACTCCTCCCACAGCTCTCATCATCCTTGAATCTCTTATTCCAATCAAAAACTGATGCTCGATTCATGCAAGATGGTTAAAAAGTATTCTGAAGCATTCCATACGTTTCTGTGGCATTTTTCCAAGTTTAAAACAGAATTTTATTGCTTATTGTTCTTCTAAAGTGTCCTCACGTCCAAATAGCATTTTTGTAATTCACCAGCTGTGACATTCAGGCTTTAGTAGGGTGTATTCCACTTGCTGCTGTAGCTATTCATTTAAACCTGAAATCATAAAAATTGGTCAGTAATCTCATAAGATGTATAACAATAACATACTGAATGCATGAAAAAAAGAGGGGGGATTTGCCTGTGGTGTAATGGTTATCGTCGTAGGAAATAGACACGGCGACACGAGTTCAAATTCTGGACGTGACTGATTGTATTTCACATAGCACTAATACTCTTGGGAAAGGTATGAATCCAATTATTCTCTCCCTACAGCTATGGGTAAATAGTAGCGCAGACTGGGTTCTTCAGCCTTGGTGAGGCGACTAGTCTAGGAGAAGGAAAACTCTGAATTCAAACCTGTTAAATTCTGCTTAAAAATGACCTTGTGTCATATCCTGCCCGAGCGGAGGGGGTGGTAAATATGACGCATGATCAATTATAAAGCTGAGTTTAACAGGTTTGAATTTAGACTTTTCCTTTTCCTAGAGAAGTTGTGCAACCGAAGTTAGTCCAGTCTGTCTTAGTATTTATCCATTGCAAGAAGGAGAATATTTCGATTTATGCTTTAGGCAAGAGTATAAGTGCTATGTTAAATGCAAATAGCTTTGTCCAGGATTTGAACACGGATCAACGTGTCCGATGACGTTAACCATTACACTATGGGTATCTTCTCAAATATATAAATGAAAAAAGAAATCGTTAAAAAAATATTTTTTCTTAAATCCTGAGAGTGCTCAAATACTGTCCAACATTGCAGGATAAAACAAAAAAAAATAGTTATCTCATGTCATGTTGATTTCATTACTGTTCAGAAAATGTACCCATAATATTAAACCGTCTTCATATAGATATTTGGCTGTAAATGAAAACAGAAAGAAATCCTTCCTTTCCGGTACTCATTAATTTGCTGTACTCATTTATAATTTCAATAGAAAAAAAAAACAACTTTATTATTTATGCGAAAACAAACAAACAAACAAAAACAAAATGCAAAAAACAACAAAAAAGAAAAACAGAACAAAAAATAAAAAAAACAAGAAAATTAAAAAAAGCAAAAAACTGTCTCGATAATTACTGCTAATATTCGATTATTTAAAAGAGTTTTTTTTACAAGACTTGCAGACAGTACAAATGCAGTGAACGTAACTGGAACGCTAAGAATATTTTAGAAATGGAGAACTACACATATAAATAAATAATTACAAGTCAAAAAGCGAAGAAATTTTGAAGGGAAAAAAACGAAAACAAAAACAATCCCTTCCAACGCTCCCAATGCTAAAAACGTAATATGTCAAAAAGTAGAAATTATTAGATAGTTTCTGCATAATATCGACAATATTCATCCAATATCCATTCTTACAATCTATCAACGACTATAGAGCTGTGCACACACACACACACGCACACACACACACACACACACACACACACACACACACACACACACTCACACATATGTATGTATGTATGTATGTATAATAGAGGTCTCTGGTTCTCACTAGCTCACTTGGGGACTTAGGTGGGGAAATGTTGCAGCATTATTAAACAGTGCTTTATATCAATGATAGAGATTATATATATATATATATATATATATATATATATATATATATATATATATATATATATAATTTGCCCAGTCGGCTGGTGCTGTAGAATACACAAACTGCTTCTCTGCAGAGTCTAAGACCACCCACCAACGAGTATCCATAATATGACACTAGACAATCTGATTGTGATGTTCCAGTAATGCTGGAGCTTTGGGGAATGCTGGGTACCTTTTCATTGCTATCACCACCAGTTCCACTCGGACCTGGTGTGGTAGCACCTAATAGGGTCCTATCTATGGGTCAAAAAGGACTTAACAATTTATACTGAACTGAATTGATTGGAATAGAACTGTGTTGATATTTAAACTGCATACTTATACTAAG
>OY757936.1:53495444-53505444 GCA_963585895.1 Sepioteuthis lessoniana
GTATATTTATCTATATATATTTGAAATCAATCTGATAAGCTAGAATAAGCGAAATAAATTTATTATTGAAGAGATTTCTAATTTTCCTGTTTTTTAACAATATATATATATATATATATATATATATATATATATATATAAAATTAACTTAAATCACGAGTCGGAAATCTCCCACTAAAGTTTCACCTTAACGGATCATCAGGAAATCTAAAACCGACCGGTCGGTTTTAGATTTCCTGATGATCCGTTAAGGTGAAACTTTAGTAGGAGATTTCCGATTCGCGATTTAAGTTAATTTTATAATTGGCTCCACTCGTGTTGAGCACTCTTGTAATTTGTAGCGTTGCAGTGTTTACGGAGGGTTTTAGTTTTCTTTTGACCAACTGACTGCATATCTCTTGATTTTTTTCATGTGGTGTGACGGGGTTGGACTTTTCTTTCTACCTGTCCTATAATATTTTTCTTTATTCTCCCGGGCGGTGATTCGAGATATTCTATCTCTTGTTCCTGGCGTTTTTTTTCTTTTTTTACTGGTAACCGTGAATGCTGGTAGATAGTAGATTAGGAAATATATATGTATATATATATATATATATATATATATATATATACACGCTGAAATGCAGTAGCTCTTGTCATGAATTGAGCACAGCGGTAGCCAATAACGTATATATAAAAAGATATACGTAAAAAATTCCTTCTCTTACGCTGCAAATGACGATGAGTAAGGGGTAAGATATCCAGCTTTCGATCTTGTCTAGGAACATCTCGTTGGTCTAGCCACATTGAAGAGTTGTGATACAACGAAACAGTCTGTGAATGACAAATATATGTTTTAGTTAATTTAGGGTAAAGATTATAGGAATACCCTTTTTATGTCGACTGGTTTGTTGTTTTCACGGCATATGAGTACATCAAAGCAATTTAATGCCAAATTCTATCATATGATTTGTAAATGAATAGTTAGTAGGTTAGTATGGAGGTGCCCGTGGTGTAATGGTTATCGTCATAGGAAACGGATACGGTGTTATGAGTTCAAATCCTGGACGAGGCTGATTGCATTTTACATAGCACTAATACCTTTCGGAAAGGTATGAATCCAATTATTCTCCCTCCAGCAATGGGTAAATAGTAAGACAGACTAGGTTCTTCAGCCTTGGTGAGGCAACTAGTCTAGGAGAAGGAAAACTCTGAATTCAAACCTGTTAAACTCCGCTTAAAAATTGACCTTGTGTCATATACTGCCCGAGCGGAGGGGGTTGGTAAATAGGATAATCCAGCAGGGTTCGACCCTCAGCTCACCCCTCTCTAAACCCCCATTATAATACGACCCCGTGTCATGACCTTGTCTCAAATCCTGTCTGGTGGAGGCAGAGACCAATATTTATCATTAACAGGTGGAATTTCAGTTTGGAACTAAGTTAAAGCTTATAACCATTCGTATGTTTTGGATTTTAATTTTGGTAGCATATTTGAATTCATCTTTTTTTTAATTTCGATTTATCATCTACGTGTTCCAACTTTTCAGAATTAAAAAAGATTCTAATTATTTGTTCTTTTCTTAAACTCCGCTTAAAAATTGACCATGTGTCATATTCTATCCGAGTGGAGGGGTTGGTAAATATGGTTAGTATGTAATACTTTTAAACGAGTCGGCGATCATTTGTTTGCACATAGTTAAATTGATTTAAGTATTACAAACGCTAATTGTTCTTTTTGTTGTATAGTCATATAATAACCATGACCATGATTAACTATACAAACACATAATACATATAGGGATTCATGCAGAATACATATTGACGCAATGTATAAAAGACGAGCGAAGACTGCTTTAAAAAAATACCTCTCACTTTATTGTATGGTTTGCGTGTGAGAGGGAGTTGGAGACCGAACAGAACTGCAATATATCGACCTCACCCGCCCCTCCGGACAGAGCCGTGTGTCGTTCTCGTTCTTCTGATGCTCAACCGGAGGTCCGGGGGCCCACTCTGCAGGCTTTCTCTACTGCATCTTATCACCAACTGGTCTGGTCCCCAAACTCCATCGGGGGTCCCGAGGGCCCCTTCTGCTGGGTGGTGGCTTTCTCTACCACATCTTTCCTCCAACTCGTCTGATCTCCAACTCTCTGACTTCCTGTCCCACCGAGTTATATAATAGTTTAATCGCCCACTCAATCTTTGGAATGGCATGTTTGATCGTCATCAAGCAGAAATAACGGTCATGCAGTTCACAGGTCACTCTCTTCCGGTGCATCAGTCTATGAGTGTACCATGGGATTTTTATCTTGTCCCATTTTTTCAGCCCCGTCCGCCTACGCGATTTCTTCTCAAAACTGCCATCGGAATGTGTCACTTCCTTCCGGTGCATCACTTTGGAATGGCATGTTTGGCCGGGTCGAAGTTCAATATACAACATTTTTACACACGATGAAATGCTTTCAATTATTTCTCTCTAAGATTATTGTGTTTTTTTTTGGGGCGGGTTGCACACAGATAGTTTAAAGTATTGCTCACAGAAGTAGTTTGGATCTTTTTGTATCCAGTTAAATGTTTTCAAGGATCGAAATCAAATACTGATACTTCAATTATTCGGCTGCACACTGTTAAATCCTATCCAGTTCAGTAAAGGATTAAACTTCCATTCATCACATAGATAGTATTCTAACAGATATCACTGCCTCGGGTCAGAGTGGGCCTGAGAGTAATGCTTATGAAGGGGAACTCAACAATGGAGCCTCACTATCAGAGGGCTTTGTGTCATTTCTAGGACACTTGTTTTAGGGGATATCTTACTCCTGCGAAGAGATGCAGTCAGCGTATTCTACCTCCCCTGTCGACTGGGCTTACATTTTATGTTTTTTTCAGGTATTGCGTTAAGCTGGGTAGATACCAGAAATAAAGAACATGATCAACATACAGAGAAGAATTTTTTGTAGCACGAGAGCAAGTAATATGTCTAACAAGCGAAATTGCATGAAAATTTTTAAAAAGAATCGAATTAAAGTTCAAGAGTAACTAGGAGCAGCCGAAAGTTCTTTTTATTCATTTTAAGTGGATTTCAATCATCATCATCATGCCACTCTGCTAGCACGGATTTCCCTGACTCTCTCTCTCTCTATTCGTCCCTATCCTCTTTTACACCCAGTAGGTCCTCCAGATTACATCCTGTGTCCACACAGAGCTGTTGACAGTACGTTTTTGTTGGTCCACCAACACTGGCACGTCTATGAGTAATGGTCCATAAAAGAACGTCCTTTTTCTCCTGCATTATCTTGCATGTCTTGTTTGACATGGTTTTAGAGATGGGCGGTGACTGGTCGTACAGCTGTTTTTCCATGGGATTTGCTTAGTATAGCTCGTAAAATTCTTGCGCAGTTTCACTCTTGCTTTTTCCTCTTTTTTTTCTCTTTTTCTCAATACGTTTTATCAGCGTCCTTTTGGTGCATCCATGCAATAGTATTGACACAACCGCTGGTATAAACAAGACTACTCGTGAAAATATTTCTAAATATTATCATACATGTATATTCTTGCATATATCCTTGTATTTCTCCAATGGGATACGACAAAAAAATAATTTTTCTTATTGTGGTTTAAATTTGGAGTGTCCTCGTGGTGTAATGGTTAAAGCGATGAACTGCGGAATCGTAGTACGCGAGTTCGTACTCCAGTCGCGCAAATACCCTTGGGAAAGGTATGAACCCCCTTATTCTCCCTCCAGCTATGGGTAAATAGTAGAACGGACTAGGTTCTTCAGCCTTGGTGAGGCAACTAGTCTAGGAGAAGGAAAAACTCTGAATTCAAACCTGTTAAACTCCGCTTAAAAAATTGACCTTGTGTCATATCCTGCCCGAGCGGAGGGGTTGGTAAATAGTACCTTCTAGATTGGTTGCCGTACTTAAGCTAAAGAACCTTGTCAACTCCAAGCTTATGAAAGTAAAGATAGATTCATGCCTTTCACGAGGATGTCAGCATGAAATGAAATGCAATGACTCAGTCTAAAATTTGAACTCGGGTCAACGTGTTCATTTCCTAAGATCGTTACTCTACGTGCTTCCTTATTTTTATAAATGAATTATAACCTGACTGGTAATGCCGTCAGGATAACTCCCGTACATACCCATACCCATCGCCATGAATACAAAAAACGAAGGAGAGAGTCTCTGTGGTGTGATTGATTATGGGATGGATTACGATATCGTAGTAAGAGAGTTCGAATTCCAGTCTCGCGAGTGCGTTCATTTTCGAAATAAAAGCCTTAGGAAAGCGTATAAATTTCACTACCAACCCCTAACAAAGGACTAAGTAGTGTGATTACTGTTCTTCTACAAGGGTGGACTTGGCAAAAAATAACCCACAAAAGTTGATATATCTTTAAAGAAGCTAAATCAAACTATGGCAATAAAGAGGTATTCCACACCCTTGAACTTGATCTTCACCAACTGATACAGTTTAGCAAAATGACCACTGCACTCCTTTATTTGGAAGGTTTACCCTGCTGAAAAACATACAACGAATTCTAAACTTCGCTCACAGGGATGAGAGTGACAGGATTTGAAAGTAAAATAAAGTGAAAGAAAACTCAAATGACAGTCGCCTTTTCGGATGATTTTTTTACAAAATGTAAAGAGATTCAATAAAAATTAAAAAAAAAAAATGTAAAGAGATTCAATAATCGGATGTGTAATGGTTATCGCCATAGGAAATGGACACGGTGACACAAGTTCAAATCCTGGACGAGACTGATTGCATTTCACATAGCACTAATACCCTTGGGAAAGGTATGAATCCAACTATTCTCCCTCCATCTATGGGTAAATAGTAGAGCAGACTCTGTTCTTCAGCCTTGGTGA
Organism: Sepioteuthis lessoniana; assembly: GCA_963585895.1. Classification (NCBI taxonomy): domain Eukaryota; kingdom Metazoa; phylum Mollusca; class Cephalopoda; order Myopsida; family Loliginidae; genus Sepioteuthis; species Sepioteuthis lessoniana. The sequence continues at coordinate 53,500,300 of OY757936.1, forward strand.
GGCAACTAGTCTAGGAGAAGGAAAACTCTGAATTCAAACCTGTTAAACTCCGCTTAAAAAATTGACCTTGTGTCATATCCTGCCCGAGCGGAGGGGTTGGGTAAATATGGTAAAGAGATTCAATAAAACAGTATTCATTTGTGAAAAAAAAACCCTCCGAAATACATCTATCTATAACGGCCATTCGTGGATGTACACCCGTCTTTTTAGCCAGACCGTCTGATATTCGTACTGGATGGTGCTTTAAGGTCAAGGACAGATCCAGACCGAAAGGCCCCCAGCAGAGACTGGGCCACCTGCGACTCGGTTATGACGTCACTGACAGCACAGCACAGCCGAGTATAGCTCTAGACTTTTGGGTCAATTTCAAGGTATGCGCTGGAATATGTGCTAGACTCACATAATATTGAGTCCAAGTCCAGCAGGCTCATCTGACTCACATTGTACTAAAAGAGCAAATAACAAGCATAATCCAGCTGGAGGTGCCCGTGGTGTAACTCAGCTTAAAAATTGACCTTGTGTCATATACTGCCCGAGCGGAGGGGGTTGGTAAATAGGATAATCCAGCAGGGTTCGAGACTCAGCTCGCCCCTCTCTAAACCCCCATTATAAAACGACCTTGTGTCATGACCTTGTCTCAAGTCCTGTCTGGTGGAGGCAGAGACTAATATTTATCATTAACAGGTGGAATTTCAGTTTGGAACTAAGTTAAAGCTTATAATCTTTCGTATGTTTTGGATTTTAATTTTGGTAGCATATTTGAATTCATCTTTTTTTAAATTTCTATTTATCATCTACGTGTTCCAACTTTTCGGAATTAAGAAAGATTCTATTTATTTGTTCTTTTCTATATTCATACCTCATTTGTGGATGTCATGACATCTTATGTTTTTAGTTTCCTCCTATTCTTTCATTACTTAAGGGGTTATCTATTTTTTCATCTGGTATAGTTGGCTGGTGCTGAAGAATACACCGACTGCATCTCTGCAGAGGTGTAAAACCTCTCCAACGAGTGTCCTGGATACGACACTAAACAATCTGCTGGTTGGTCTCTAGTAATGGTGCAACTTTGGGGAATGCATAGAATTTATTATCCTCGCTTCAAGGTCCACTCTGGACTGGAGTGGTAGCACCTGATAGGGTCCTATCTAATGGTTAAATCAAACTAAACAGTATATTTTTCCTAAAATGAATTGCTTCAAATAGAAATGTTTTTGACAATTAAACAGTGTATTTATGCTGAAGTGAATTGTTTGAAATACAACTGTTTACATGTATACAAATAGGTTTGGTATTAAATAACCTACAAAAGTTGACATGCCATAAAACCAAACCAAACCAAACCAAACAAAAATGACCTAATTCGACGTTAAATGTCCCGAAAAGGGTTGATACGCCGTAAAATAAAACAACCCACTAACAAACTTATCCTTTCATTGCAAGTTGACTTTATCCTCTCTTTATTTTGTGTATCGCCATTTTAATATTTTAATAATTACATCCGAATAATGCCGATTTTTTTATCAGTATTAGAACCTACAGTAATTCTCTTAATAATCCACGACTTAGAAATGTTTTTATCTTTATTGTTAATGAACTGCGTTTCGATTATGACCATTAACTTAGCCAAAGTTTAGAGTTTTGGACTTTTAAATGAACTTATAATAGAAGTATGGTGCAACACTGTAGCAGAGGAACCCAAGTCGTGTAGTGGCAAATGTACAGGACTGCGACATTGTAGAAAGCGAGTTCGAACTCTCGTCGTGCTATTACGTTCACTTTAGGAGTCATACACAATGGTTTAAATACTACTACTACTGTTCTTCGGCTTTGATTAACCCACGAAGATTGATATGCTATTAAACAAAGGAACCAAACCAATGTGCCACAAGTACCTTGAACAGCGCTCTGCAGATTTTGAATTTCGAAATATATATATATATATATATATATATATATCATCATCATCATCATATCGCGCTGGTAGCACGGATACCTCTGACCCTCTCTCGCCACTCCTCCCTATCGTTCATCGCCCTAGGTAGGTCTTCAGGACAACAGCCTGTATCCTCACATAGCTGCTGAATGTACGTTCGAGCTGGTCGTCCTGCTTTTGCGCGGCCATGTGTGGGAATCCATAAGAGTACATCTCTTATGAGTTCATCTCTGCTTCTCCAGCAGTGTCCTGCATGTCTGGTTCGTCTAACTTGAATAGTTTTCGTGATAGAGGGCAGGTGGCCATACAGTTGGTGTCTTGTGGGGTGCTGCTGCCAGGACTTGTTCAGGATTGCACGCAAAGTAAATAATCACCGTGAGTATCCAAAGAAAGACTGCTCAATGCACAGCTATTTAAAACAAAATATACCCACTGAGCAAAATATATATTTTGCTTAAAACATTTTTGCTTAAATTTCTTGTTTATATATATATATACATATATATATATATATATGTGTGTGTGTGTGTGTGTATCATCATCATCATATCATGCCGCTAGCATGGATTTACCTGGCTTTGCCACGCCATTCGTCTCTATCGTCCATTGCATTCGGCAGGTGCTCATGACTACATTCCGTGTCTATACAGAGCTGTTACGAATAGGTTCTAGCTGGTCGTCCAACACCTCCTCGTCTGTTTGAAGGAGTCCACCGAAAAACGTCGCTCATGAGTTCGTCCTTACTTCTCTATCTCTGTTCCGCATGTCTTGTTCGTCTGATATAATATAATTTTAGAGATGGGGGGTAGGTGGCTGTACAGTTGCTGTTGTGTGGGATGTTGCTTTTCAGTATTTGTTCATTATATCTCTTATCATCTTTGTGCAATTGCCGTCAAGCTTTTTCTTTTCGCATTTTGTCAGCGTCTGTGTGGTGCATCCATATAAGAATATAGACACGACCGCTGCTTGGAAAAAAAATTGGTTTTGTCGGATAGGTCTGACTTCCATGTAACCGATAACCAATTGATTGCTGACAATGCCTTTGCTAGTTGCGTATTGATATCATTTTCCGTAGTTGAGACGGTGCTTCCAAGAGTAGGTGAATTTGTCTACTAGTTTCAAGGAGCCACCTGTTAGGGTGGATATGTCGCCCCTTTCATTTTGATTAAAGTGCACAAACCATTCAGTTCAAAATAGGAACTGTTGGGTTACCCATGCAGATGAGTTTTTCATAGTTGTGAATACTTGCATGGAACGAACTACACTTTTCTGATCGGTTGGATGGTTTGGTGGTTGGGTTTGGATTTTATGGTACATCACCGATTCTAGGTTATTAATACCATATCCATCTTAAAACATACAAACACTTCTATTTCAAGCAATTCAGTTTAGCGCAAGAACACAGTTCAGTTCTATTTGACCTATAGATAAGACCCTTTTAGGTCCTAATTATCCGGTCCTGAGTGGACCTGGTAGTGATGGCAAGAAGGGGTACTCCACATCCCCCAAAGCTCCAGCATTACTGGAACCTCACCCTCAGATTTTTAAGTAACATATCCAGGATACTTGTTATGGGTGTTACCCCTCTGGAGAGAGTCAGTCGATGTATTCTACAGCCCCAGTCGAATGGGCAAGCACTTTATAGTTGAGCTGGGAAACGTGTGAACTCTCTTACTCGCAACCAACTACTAGTTAAATAATACCACTTGCGCTTTTTTAAGAGGGCAGATTTGGCGTTAAATAACCCATGAAAATTGATAGCCCAGTCGGCTGGGGCTGTAGAATACACCGACTGCTTCTCTGCAGAGGGGTAAGACACCCCCCCCCAACGAGTGTCCTGGATATGACACTAAACAATCTGATGGTGAGGTCCCAGTAATGCTGGGGCTTTGGGGAATACGGAGCACCCCTTCATTGCCATTGTTCCCAGGTCCACTCTGGCTCGGCGTGGGAGCACCTGATGGGGCCATATCTATGGGTTAAATAGAACTAACGGTATACTTATGCTAAACTGAATTGTTTGATTAAACTGAATAGCTTGAAATAGAAATGTTTTTTGACAATTGAACCATGCTAACATTTGAACTATTATTTCAAACAGAACTATTTTTTGACATTGAAACAGTATTTACACTAAACTGAATTGTTTAACATAGAACTGTTTTGACTTTTAACTGTTTGTAAACAAAATCTGTACTTATACTAAACTGAATTAGCTGAATTAGAATAGCTTGTCTAAACTGAATAGCTTGAAATAGAAATGTTTTTAGCAATAAACTGTACTTACATTCAAACTGCGTGCTTATGCTAAACTGAATTGTTTGAAATTGAACTGTTTTTGACATTGAAACTGTACTTCCACTAAACTGAATTGTTATATATAACTGTTTGAATAGTTCGAAATAGAAATGTTTTTGACAATCAAACTGTGTACTCATACTAAACTGGATTGTTTTAAATAGAACTGATTATTTACATAAAATGGATTTGGTGTTAAATAACCTACAAAGGTTAATAAGCCATAAAACCAACAAACCAAACTGAACCGAAAATTGATATACTACAAAACAGTGAAAAGAAAGCAAAAAAAAAAAAAAAAAACGAAAGCGAAGTTTGTTACGTGAGGGTGCTTACAGTCGTTGACTAAGATAAGCTTAGTTTATCGCAAGACTAGAAGTATAGGGCACTCAGTGAGGATCAATATGAGCAGGAATGTTCTGCTATATTAGCCTCTGAAGTACCCCAGCCCATTGGCATAATGAGAAGAGTGTGCACCAATGGTCTGGAAGACCGGGGTTCCATCCCAGGTCGAGTCATACCAAAGACTCAAAAATGGTACTTGATATCGCCTTGCTTAAGTAAGGATAAAGGGTAAAGTGGAGCAATCCAGGGAATGTAGTAGCACCCTCCCCTACACCCTGGTGTCGTAGCTATTGAAATTGGAGCCTTCGGGTCCCCCTCAGTTAAGGTCACCAACTTTACTTTATATGTGTGGCATGTTTTTATTTACTCACCTTAGATTATTTTGGCATGTAGAGCTCAGTGTCCTAGATATTGTTATAAAATAGCCGAGGGATTTCGGTTCATGCCTTTGAGTTTAGTTAGGCTGAGAACCTTTGGGCTCAGCACATGGGTTAGTTAGGTGCAACATTGAAGCATGTGTTAACGCGGGTGCGCGCGGGCAGATGGAGGTGTCACTCAGATGTCAT
>OY757936.1:53515697-53518197 GCA_963585895.1 Sepioteuthis lessoniana
GGTCGCACGGATATCTCTGACCCTCTCTCGCCACTCCTCCCTATCGTTCATCACCCCAGGCTGGTCTTCAGGACAACATCCCGTATTCTCACATAGCTGCTGAATGTATGTTCGTGCTGGTCGTCCTGCTTTTGCACGGCCATGTGTGGGGGTCCATAAGAGTACCTCTCTTATGAGTTCGTCCCTGCTTCTCCAACACAAACACGCAAGCACACACACACACACACACACACACACACACACACACACACACACATATATATATATATATATATATATATATATATATATATATATATATGTACATGTATAAAATGTACACATATACATATATATATATATATGTACATGTATAAAATGTACACATATATATGCATCCATACATATGCGTATATATGTACTCACACGTGCGCTTATAAATATACCCACAAATATGTATATGTTCACGTTTGTATACACACATAAATATATATATATATATATATATATATATATATATATATATATATATATATATATATGTGTGTGTGTGTGTATGTGTGTGGATGTGTGTGTGTATATATATATACGTATGTACACACACACACATATACATATATATATATATATATATATATATATATGCATTGTCTTATATATTCACACACGCACATTATATATAATATAGGGTGTCTCAAAATAGATGCAACCCATTAATACGATAATTATTTACTACTGAGACAAACGCAATGGCAGTCCTTTGGGAAACGTCTCGTAAAAATGAATATTTTGAGCTAAAAACATGAAATTAGTGTTTTTTTAATTGTTGTTATATCACCTTCTTAGACACGCAATTATTTGTAGTTTCTTGTCTCAGTAAAAAAAAATCATTTTCATATTAATTGGTGGAATATATTTTGAGATAGTTTTGAATTATTTTCTCTCCAAATAAATAATGACAGAAAATATTTCTTCCTCCTTTGTCCAAGGCATTGTGATTGAGGATTATTAGTTGTTATAGTATACTATTTGTAAATCTGAAATAAAGAACATAACATTATTATTAGTAGAGTTATTAGCGGTCACATGAGTCCCATGTATATTGGGACACCATATATATATATATATATATATACATATATACATATTTAGAATATCCAGCCAGCGTCCAAAGACAGTGGGTGTGAATTATTCTTTACATAGAATATATGAGGAAAATCCTATAAATCTATGAGAGTGCTCAATGTATGGCTATTGTTAGTTCCCTATTAATTCGCGGGGGTATAACAAAATTCACAGGTGCCCGTGGTGTAATGGTTATCATCGCAGGAATTGGACACGGCGACACGAGTTCAAATTCTGGACTGATTGCATTTCACATAGCACTAATACCGTTGGGTAAGGTATGAATCCAATCATTCTCCCTCCAGCTATGGGTAAATAGTAAGACAGACTAGGTTCTTCAGCCTTGGTGAGGCAACAATCTAGGAGAAGGAAAACTCTGAATTCAAACCTGTTAAACTCAGCTTAAAAAATTGACCTTGTGTCATATCCTGCCCGAGCGGAGGGGTTGGGTAATATGATAACAAAATTCACATTCAGAACGTATATAGTACAATTTGATGGGGACTCAAACTCGGTTAAGTCGTCATTATAAATTCATTTCGGCGGAGAATATTACTATACTCTCCGTTTCGTCAGATGACTATTTACATGTTTCTCTCGAAGTCGCAGCCACATATAAAAAAAACTATCAACATTGATCCCTGCACCCTCAAATTCTGTACTGAATGGCCCTTCCATTATAAAAGAACTATCATAAAAACACTTATTTCCAGAGCTAAACTACTCTCTTCCTCGCAAACTATCTTCCTTAACGAACTTAAAAATACAAAACAAACCCTTATTAATAATGGGTTTCCCAACTACATTGTTGATACAGATATTAAAAATTTCATTGATAAAACTGAACAACATAACATAGACAATACAATAAACAATCAATAAACCTTTACTACAAAAAGCAATTTTATTGTAATCATTAGAAAGATGGACATATGCTGAAAAACCTTATTCAAAAATGTTCTTCTAACTGATCCTAACACTAAAGTAAGTCTTATCATTTACAACAAATTTAAAACCTCCAGCCTAATTATTTCCAATAACAATTCCCCCTCCACTATTTCTTGATAGGGCAAACATCGTTTATATATTCAAATATCCATTGGGAGACTGTGTCTCAAAAAATTAATTCGTATGTTGGTCTTACCACTATACCTCTTTCAAGACGGCTTACGATGCATCTTAATGATTCTAGCTCCATAGCCTTACCCATTCTTTTCCCAAATCCAAAGTTCGAAAAATTCAAGTTGGAAACACCACTATAATAGTACACAAAATTAATAAGCTACGACTTCAAATCCAAATATTCCTATACATAAAAACAAAAGAACCTAAAATCAATAGAATTAAGTTTGAAAATAGTGACAATGTTTTGAAATGCCTTTAATTTTATTTATTT
>OY757936.1:53523197-53525697 GCA_963585895.1 Sepioteuthis lessoniana
TTGGCTATAATCTAATTGAATAGCTAAATTAGAAAAAAATTCAGCAATGAAATCCTGGAATGAATGGAATAGCGAGCGTCCAAGCTGTTCCATTATTCAATTATACGCCCTCTGTTTCACACCTTTTTATATTCTTTTAAAAATATATTTTCTAATTAAGAATTATATTTTATCACATTAAAACTTAAATTCTTGGGCTCAGAGTGCACAAAGTTTTGCTACTTTAGTGAATACAGTTATTCTTATCATGGACTAATTGTTTGAAATCATTTTGTCGGCAAAGATCAAATTCTTCCAGACTCAAAAGATCTGAAGAAAAATAACAGAAAGTTGTTGAGTAATCAACCCTTTCTTGAATAAATTTAATTTTTCCTTTAAAAGTGAATATCTTTAAAAATTTAGTTGATATTATCAAATTGAATAGGAAACACTTTACTCGAAACTGTTCTTATCAGGCAATCGTGAAAAGGTTAATAGTTTCAAGAATAATCCACCTCAATAGCCTCATAAAGCCAGACCACCGCATCAATTACTTCATGCAACGTCTTTTTCCTTAATTAACTTGATAAGAATGTTTACAGTCAATCATGTGTTAACAATTATATTTGATTTTGTCCTCGGTTAATAAAATAAATATAAAAAAAATGAAAAAAAAAATTAAAGTAAAAGATACGAGAAATACTGCATTTTTAATTTTGGTACTCTTATGGACCCCCACACATGGCCCTGCAAAAGCTGGACAACCAGCACGAACATACATTCAGCAACTATGGGAGGATACGGGATGTTGTCCTGAAGACCTGCCTAGGGCGATGAATGATAGGGAAAAGTGGCGAGAGAGGGTCAGGGATATCCGTGCTACCATCACGACATGATGATGATGATGATGATGAATTTTGGTAACAGTGTTTTAATACAATTGAGTCTAACGATAAAGGATATCTGATAATACTCATTTTTACTGTGTAATGTTCAGTTGGAAATCAGAATAACCAAGTATCTTAGGTTGAGAAAAAAGTTAACCTTTTATTAAGAAAAGAATCATAGGGTTGTACTTATTTATAGGCCTATTACGTTCACTTTCGAGCAAATACCCTTGGCAAAGGCATGAACCCCCTTATCCTCCCAGCTTTGGGTTAAATAGTACCACAACCGTTCTTCTAGGAGAATGGCTTTGGCATTAAATAACCTACAAAGGTTGATATTCGATTAAACAAAGAATCCATCAATCCAATCCATTTATCATATTGACCAAACCCGGGCAGGATACGACTCAAGGTCAATTTTTTTTTAAGCGGAGTTTAACAGGTTTGAATTCAGAGTTTTCCTTCTCCTAGACTAGTTGCCTCATCCAGGCTGAAGAACCTAGTCTGCCCTACTATTTACCCATAGCTGGAGGGAGAATAATTGGATTCATACCTTTCCCAAGGGTATTAGTACTATGTGAAATGCAATCAGTCCAGGATTTGAACTCGTGTCACCGTGTCCAACTCCTGCGACGATAACCATTACACCACGGGCACCTCCAATCCATTTATAGGCGACAATAATTCTGACACATCTCAAATAATTGGATGTTCGAATGAGGCTAGCATCTAACTCGATGATTTCAATTGTTAAATACTGCACGTTTAATAGAATTGAAATTATTGCGAAGATTTTCGTCGGCTAATTGGCCTAGTGGGTAGAGTGTTCGCCAATGGCCCGGGAAACTTGGGTTCAATCCCAAGATGCGTCATACTAAAGACTTTAAAAATGGTACTTGATACCTCCTTACTTAACACTCAGCAATAAAAGGTACGTATTAAGGATAAAGTGGAGCAATCCGGGGAAAGGAGTAGTGCCCTCCCTTACACCTCAGTGTAGTAGCTATTGAAAAGGGAGCCTTCGGATCGCCCTCGACTAAGGTCACCAGCTTTACTTTACTTTATTTATAAAAAACAGAGGATGTAAAATATTAAAATAATTTAATCATTTGGGTACATGATTCATTATTTTTCAAAACTTTTCTGCCTAAAAGTTAATGTTGCGTGCTATGCATGATAACTATGTAACTAACTTTCTTCACAGCCACATGCCACACCTTATTGTTGTATACCCACATACATATACATGGAAACATAATCAACGATGATATAAGCAAAGATAAAGACAAATTCAATGACGAACGAATACACTTCTTTACAAAAATATATCTCTCACACTTTATTCTCGAAAGGGTTGATGTTTCTGTTGTGTGTGAGAGATGAGTGGATACAGGGACAGACTACTACATTGACTCAAGTTCTTCTCTTGACCATAGCAGGACTTCTTCAGCATCTTGGCTTGAGTTGCTCAACTGGGGGTCGCTGGTCCTCACTCTGGCATTCCTGTCACCGACTTACTCGACGGTCTCCAGTACCTGTCTATATTCTTTCATATCGCCCACTTGCTTCCGCTCTTCTTCCGCTTATTTACACAGGTGCTTCTCTTGATTAACGGCTCGGTCGAGGGTCAATAT
>OY757936.1:53530697-53550697 GCA_963585895.1 Sepioteuthis lessoniana
CGCGGTTAAGATGTAAGTATGGTTTAATTTCTTTTTCAAGCTATCCAGCTTAGTCAAACAGTTCTAATTCAAACAATTCAGTTTAGCATAAGCATGCAGTTAGTTCTATTTAAGCCATAGGTAGGGCCCTATCAGGTGCTCCCGTTCCGGGCTAGAGTGCACCTGGGAGCAATGGCAATGAAGGGGTACTCAGCATTCTCCAAAGCTCCAGCATCACTGGAACCTTACCATCAGATTGTTTAGTGTCATATTCAGGTCACACGTTGGGTGGTTCTTACCCCTCTGCTGAGAGGCAGTCGGCATATTCTACAGCCCCTGACGACTGGGCAATAGAAAATTCGAGTGGGAAAGAACCGTTTTTGTTGAAACAGCTTTATATATATATATATATATATATATGTGTGTGTGTGTGTGTGTGTGTGTAGGAACTCAATTTATTTCCTTGCCCAGTCGGCTGGGGCTGTAGAATATACTTACTACTTCTCTACAGAGGGGTAAGACACCCTCAACGAGTGTCCTTGATTTAACACTATAACAATCTGATGCTGATCTTTCAGCAATGCTGGGGCTTTGGGGAATGCGGAGTATCCCTTCATTGCCATCACTCCCAGGTCCACTCTCTCTCGGAGTGATAACACCTGATAGGTTCCTATCTATGGCTCAAACAGAACTAAAGTAGTAGGGTGGCGACCTTAGTCAAGTGCTACCCGAACGCTCCCTTTTCAATTGCTACTTCACCGAGGTGCAGGGGATGGCGCTACTCCTGTCTCAGGATTTCTCCACTTTCCCCTTGAAACGTACCTTATAATCCTGTGTTAAGCAAGGAGGTATTTTTAAGTCTTTGGAATGACTCGACCGGTGATTGAACCCCAGTCTCCCGGGCCTTTGGCGAACACTCTACCACTAGTGTCCTTAACCCAATCTGAATTACTTGAAATAGTACTGTTTGACATTGAGCCTGTGTATTTATACTAAACTGAATTGTTTGAAATAGAACTGTTTTGACATTCAACTGTATATAAACAAAAAAATTTAGTTATTCTAAACTGAATTGTTTGAAAATTTTTAATTAAAATGATTTAATTCGACGTTAAATGACCCGCAATGTGTGGATACGCCTTAAGACAAAACAACCTACCAACCAACACGCAACTTATTTCCGTACTAAAAAGAAGTGTTTATTTTTGTATAACGAATAGGTTCGAGAAGCTGTCATTTTTGTAGTTGTATTTCTGTATTTATTATCCAATCAGCGTATAGATTTTGAAATTCGATATACTTCCAAGACGACAATATTTATATTGCCGAGAAAAATTCGGATTAAAACCCAAAATACTGTTATATTTTGACCTTCGACCCAGCCCAAAAATGCTATTCCAAGGTGATACACCGGAAGGAAGTGACACATTCCAATGGCCAGTAATCGAAAGAGATTGCGTGGGCGGATTAAGGCTTATATGGGACAAGGTGAAGGCCCCATTGTGCCACTAACAGTGATGCACCGGAAGAGAGTAACCTCTGAACTGCATGACAGTTATTTCCGCTTGATGACGATTAAACATCCGATTCAAAGATCCAGTATGCGATCGTGTGGGCGTTGAGTTATTGTTTAACTCAGTTGAGTTTGGGTCCCAGAGCAGTTGCCAGCAGACTCCCAGAGAGTTAGAGACGAGATGTGGTAGGGAAGGCCACACCCGACCGACGGGGTCCTCGGAAAAGCCCCGATAGAGTGGACCCCAAGACCTCTGGTTGAGCATCTAAGAGAACAAGAAAGACACAACGTGATGGTCATAACAGAGGGGTCAAAATATGAAGTTTATGTTCGGTCTCCAGCATCCTCTCACATGCAAACCCTTGAACAACCCTTTCGAACCCTTGCAATTAAGTGAGAGGTAAATATATTTGAAAAGAAGTCTTTATGCGTCTTCCTTCATGCGTCTTTCTGTGTGCGTCTGTCTTTACTATTATTGAGTCGTTATGATACGGCACATGACTATACAACAATACTATTAAAAATATTTTCCCTCCAAAAACATTCAAAATACAATTACTTCGCCAATTAGATTCATACATAAATCATTAACTATTTTAACTAATATTGAACCGATTCAAATTGTATAAACAAGGAAAGAAATATTTCTTTAGCAAATATGGAATTGTCTATACTTAACTTAGCTTGAGGAAATAAGGAATTATTATTTACTCAAATAACTTTTTACTTATTTCTTCAAAAAGAAAAACAATATTCTTTTCTTTCAATTATGTATTTCATTTCAACTTCTTAATCTTCTTAATCATTAAACAGATGTTTGTTCACAATTATATTTGCATTAAAAATATTAATCACTTCTCTGTTGATAACAGTTAGCATATACGTTAAGGCATTAGTAATTTTCTCTTACATTGTTACGAACTATAACAAAATTTCTTTACTCTCACAAGATACACCAGGTTAAAGCGATAGACTGCGGAATCGTAGTACGCGAGTTCGTACTCCAGTCGCGCTATTACGTTCACTTTCGGGCAAATACCCTTGGGAAAGGTATGAACCCCCTCCCAGCTATGAGTTAAATAGTACCACTACTGTTCTTCTAGGAGAATGTATTTGGCATTAAATAACCTAAAAAGAGTTGATATGCCATTAAACAAAGAAACCAAACCAAATAAAATACACCCGTTTATTTTAAGGTAACAATTATTGCTATACTTCATTCCACGAATGTTAACTATATCTATTAAAATATCTCTGCTCTGACTAATATTATATTTGCTGACAAGAAAAGATTTGGCACTTTTGTTTTTCAGCAAAATTTTAACTAAAGTAACTAAAAAAAATCCCATAAATTTGTTGATCGGATTTTTATTCATTCATTTTTCTCATTTATGCGATATATATATAATTCACTAATTACGTCAGGGTTTTGAAACAAAATGCTACCTATGGTTATAGAATGCCAAGGTGTTTCTCACTTTTTTAAATTGAATATAATTCAGAAGACATATCACGTAATATTTGTTGCATGTTAATCTTTGATAGAGCAGGATGTTCCAGCTGTGTAAACAATATGATTGCCAGACACACCTGTGGAATTACGTCACGTGGGTAAACACAGAATACGTCAGCGTTTTGAATTTATATATACACGGCCCACAAGAAATACGTGGACACTTGCAGGGGTCAGTCTTCAATCTGGAGTCTTGGGTCTAGATACGGTCAGTTGCGGACACTGGCCATCAGACGCCCGGTGGGGTAACGGTCCACAATGGTCCCTGGCTCAGAAGCAGAAGAGGCAAAGATGTCGATAACGCAGCGTGGTATGTTCGAGAAAAGAACAAGTAATAGGTCAATATGGCAGTCGGTCTTCGTCTCCCTATCTTTTTCTCTCTCTTACATGACAGAAATTTCGACCATTATGGGAAGTAAATTTGTGAGAATTATATTTTTGTTAAGAAATGTGTTATACATATTCGTTCTAATTTCTTCATTTATTATGTTCATTCCTTCTAATGTATACGACATATTGACCTGATGTTGGTTGAATATAAAAACCGAAAAAATTTATTCATGCCAAATAATTGTAGATAAAATTATCCTTTGATTACCTTTTTTTCGTATATATATATATATATATATATATATATATATATATATATAAGAATATTTGGACAAATTTCAATTGAATAGAATATAATATCAATAATAATTTTAACATTAATATTATCATTAGTCAATTAAATGTCTATCCTTTCATAATCTCTTTCACCTTCTCTCCCTCTCCCCACTTCTCTCTCTCTCTCTCTTTCTCTCTCTCTCTCTCTCAATATATATATATATATATATTGGGCTTCACTCATAAATAATTTCTGTTTTTATAAAGCATCATTTATTCATGAAAATATAATTTATTTAAGAATAATTGATCAAGGATTTAATTTCAATCAATAGTATAGTTTGAGTTGCCACCTGCTATTTATCAAATAGCTTGTTTATTTCTTTAAAGTAAACTTCAGCAGGATTTAAATGTTTTCCCCTGATCTTCCCGAGAAAAAGAATGTCATTCGGAGCATTTTGGTTAGCTGGGTTTTATGGCACATAACCACTGTTGGTTATTTAATGCCAAATCCATCCTTATACATACAAACAATTCTATTTCAAGCAATTCAGTTTAGCTTAGTACAGTTTTTTTGTTTAAACACAATTAAATGTCAAACAATTCTGTTTAGCATTCGTATAGTTTATATGCCAAACTCTTCTATTTGACCCGTACATTGGACCCTATCAGGTTCTACCATTCTGGGTCAAAGTTGACGTAGGAGCGATGGCAATAAAAGTGTACTCTGCTTTCTCCAGAGCTCCAGAATTACTGATGCCTCACGATCGGATTGTTTAGTGTCGTTTCCAGGACATTAGTTGGAGGGAGTCTTACCCCTCTTTAGAGATGCAGCAAGTGTATTCTACAACCCCAGCCGGCTTTGTCAAGTTCTATTTCAAGCAATTCAGTCTTGCTTAAATAAACATTTTAAATGCGAAAACAGTTCTTTTTCGAACATTTCAGTTAAGCATAAGTACGCAGTTTAAATGTCTAAACAGTTCTATTTCAAACAATTTAATTTAGCTTAAGGACACAGTTCAGTTCTATTTCATCTACAGACTTCTATTTGACTCATAAATAGGACCCTATTAGGTGCCCCCACTCCGAGCCAGAATTGTCCTGGGAGTGATAGCAATAAAGAGGTACTCGGGAATCCCCAAAGCTCCAGATTTACAGTAGCCTCACCATCATATTTTATAGGGTCATGCACAGGACACTCCTGCGTAGAATCTTAATCTTTAGCAGACACTCGTTGAGGTAGTCTTACTCCTTTGCAGGAATGCAGTCGGTGTATTTTGCAGACCCTGCCGACTGGGCTTAAGGACACTCATTGGGGAACTCTTACCCCTCAGCAGAGATGTAGTCGGTGTAATCTACTGCTCCAGCCATCTGGGCCATCAGAGAATTTTTTTTGAGAACGAAAAATATAGGAATCATTTGGTACATGGTCAGGTGAATATGATGGATGGAGGAGAAAAGCCGAACTAAAATTCAATATTTCAGCATGATTCTTGCCGACTGCGGCCTTGCATTATCCCGGAGAACCACGTTGCTCCTGTTGACGAGTACATTTTGAAACAAATAGATTCCACCATACACACAAACAATTTCAATAATATTTTTCTTCTATGAAACTCCGAGTCGGCTGCAGAGAGTCATCTATGACAAAACTCTGCCTTTTGCATTGAACATTTCATGAAAGACCCATTTTTTTTCATCTGTAATGATATTCTTGTGAAAAAGATCATTTTTTTGTTTTTAAAGAATACTCGTCACTATTGATATGTAATATTCCTTATTAGTCCCACTAAGAGGATGGGGGAACTCAAACACCAAGCTTACTTTTCCTATCTATTTCCAGTGGCGGCCGATTGTGGATTGGGATGTGTTGATTGGGATGTGTTGATTGGTTTGGTTTGGTTGGTTGGGTTTTATGGCATAACAACGTTTGTAGGTTATTTAACGCCAGATCTATTTTTATTTAAATAATCTGTTCTATTTAAAACAATTCAGTTTAGCATAAGTACACAGTTTAATTGTCAAAAACATTTCCATTTCAAACTATTCAAGTAGCTATATGTAACAATTCAGTTAAGTGTAAATACAGTTTTAATGTCGAAAACAGTTCTATTTGCAATAATTCAGTTAAGCATAAGCATGCAGTTTAAATGTAAGTATGGTTTAATTGTCAAAATCATTTCTTTTTCAAGCTATTCAGTTTACTCAATTCAGTTTAGCATAAGTATGCTCTTAGTTCTATTTAACCCATAGATAGGGCCCTATCAGGTGCTACCACTCTGAGCCACAGTGGACCTGGGAGCGATGGCAATGAAGGGGTACTCCGCATTCCCCAAAGCTCCTGCACTGCTAGAACCTCACCATCAGATTGTTTAGTGTCATATCCAGGACACTCGTTAGGTGGGGTCTTACCCCTCAGCAGAGGTGCAGTCAGTGTTTTCTACAGCCCTAGCCTACGGGGCAAACACACAGTCATATATATGGGCAAGGGGATGTGTTGAGATCAAATGCTAATTTTAAAGTACTTTTGCGCGGATTTCATTTCATCAATTCCCCCTTAAAAGATCTTGATCGAGGTCTATTATCATCTGGGTTCATCTCTCAGTAACATACCGCCTCAAAGAAACTTTTTCGGATTTAGCGAATACTAATGACATCTAAGCCAAAAACACAGGTAATGTTCTTAGCTGTTTCTGTAATGTTTGTGTTATTCTTAAACTCACTCGTGGTGTAATGGTTAAAGCGTTGGACTGAGGAATCGTAGTAAGCCATTTCGAACTCCAGTCGCGCTATTACGTTCCCTTTCAAACAAATACCCTTGCGGAAGTTATGCAAACCTCATCTTCCCAGCTGTGGGTTAAAATATACCACTACTGTTCATCTAGACCGATGGATTTGGGATTAAATAATGATTTTTCATTATTGAAAAAGAATGACCAATAAAATATTTTCAACTCCACTAACTGACATTTAAAAAAAAAAAAAATCCTCCGAGCGCTTCCGGTGCGTGACGTCATTCACATTTGCTAGCCCCGTTTCCATCTGGGCTATTGTGACATCTCTGAGTGACACGTCCGCTCCTCTCGCACGCACTTGGACACCTGTGTTAACGTTGCACCAAAGTAACCCATGTACTGAGCTGAAAGGCTCTCAGCCAAACTAAACACAATGGCATAAAACGAAATCCCTCGGCCATTATATTATATATATATATATAGTAAGTAATTAAAGTTGGCGACCGTAGTCGAGGCTGACCAGAAGGCTCCTTTTCAATAGCTACTACACCAAGGTGTTGGGGAAGGCGCTACTCCTTTTCCTGGATTGCTCCACTTTACCATTGATACGTACCTAATATTGCTGAGTGTTAAGCAAAGAGGTATCAAGTACTATTTTTAAAATCTTTAGTATGACGCGACTTGGGATTGAACCCAGGTCTCCCAAACCACTGGTGAACACTATACAAATCGGACAAGATGTGAAAATATAAATGGAACAGGGATTCAGTTTAAACACTTTTCCATTTATTTTTCTTATACACACGCACTCACACACACGGATATATATATATATATATATATATATATATATATATATATATATATATATATATATATAAGTATTATTTGGTCCAGTTAAACCGGAGTTTGGTGTAATTCCATCAGGACAAGGCTGTTAATTTTTTTCGTGTTTTTTGATTTCATCAAAAACACATAACTGGATGGAAATAAGTTTATTATCCTAATGTGACCGATTTGTGTTTTTTCTTAAAGAAATATATATATATATATATATATATATATATATATATATATATATATATATATATATATATATTCTTTTCGAAAGATTAGGATAAAAAAGGTTTTGGTTTAATTTTCTTTTTTAATGCCATATAAAACTTTGTGGGTTATTTAATGCCAAAACTATCCATGTAGAAGAACAGTAGTGGTATTATTTAACCAATCAGGGGGTTCATGCATTTCTCAAGGGTATTAGTCCGTAAGTGAACGTAATAGTGTGAATGGAGTTTGAACTTGTTTACGACGATATTGTAGTCCAGCTCTTTAGCCATTTCGCCTCGGAAACGACGACAACAATTTTAAAACGGAAATAATGATATCTCTCTCTCTCTCTATATATATATATATATACTGTTTTATGTATACATTATATGCTTTTTGTGTTTCTTTATTTCCACTAGCTAGTAAATATTTTGCCATAAATTGATTGCCTATCTTACCATGTTTCATATTTTCCAATAATATCGAAACAGCTCTGGGCTATCGCATATAAAAAAAAAAGCTACGTTGAAATTTTATCGAATAAATTGTATGCATTAGATCAGAGGGTTGGAATGAAATAAATGTATGGTACTTCCTTTCCATCTGATACGTTTAATAGCCTTGTACTAAAGAGTCTTTTGAAGACAAATATCTCGTTTTGTGAATATCTAATATTGTCCTTTCTTTTAAGGTATTATATACAAGATAATGTTCTCACTTAAGTTCCATTAGCATCGTACCTATGTATTTATGTGCAGAACAACCCTAGCCTTTAAAAAGCACTAAAAACACTTTACTGTTTCTGGTAAATAACAGCAAGTATTTTATAAAATAAGTAATTATTAAACTTCACCTAGTTTTAACACAGAGGCATAATCATCATGTAAGCATTAAGAAATGAACTCACAGGTCAATTAGAAATGCCTGACTAGTAACCCCAAGTCAGTCAATCTATCTATCTATCTATCTAATTCTGTTCATATCTATCCATCTATCTCTCGATCGATCTATCTCAGACTATTCCTATCTATCTATCTATCTATCTATCTATGTATAATTGGATCCAGGTCATATCTATCTATCTATCTATCTATCTATCTAATTCTGTTCATATCTATCTATCTATCTATCTAATTTCAATCTATGTATAATTGGATACAGGTCATATCTATCTATCTATCTATCTATCTATCTATCTAATTCTGTTCATATATGTCTATCTATCTATCTATCTATCTATCTATCTAATTCCAGTCTATCTATGTCTAATTGGATACAGGTCATATCTATCTATCTATCTATCTATCTATCTATCTATCTAATTCCAGTCTATCTATGTCTAATTGGATCCAGGTCATATCTATCTATCTATCTATCTATCTATCTATCTATCTATCTAATTCCAGTCTATCTATGTCTAATTGGATACAGGTCATATCTATCTATCTATCTATCTAATTCCAGTCTATCTATGTCTAATTGGATCCAGGTCATATCTATCTATCTATCTATCTATCTATCAAATTCCAGTCTATCTATGTCTAATTGGATACAGGTCATATCTATCTATCTATCTATCTATCTATCTATCTATCTATCTAATTCCAGTCTATCTATGTCTAATTGGATACAGGTCATATCTATCTATCTATCTATCTAATTCCAGTCTATCTATGTCTAATTGGATTCAGGTCATATCTATCTATCTATCTATCTATCTATCTAATTTCAGTCTATCTATGTCTAATTGGATCCAGGTCATATCTATCTATCTATCTATCTATCTATCTATCTAATTTCAGTCTATCTATGTCTAATTGGATCCAGGTCATATCTATCTATCTATCTATCTATCTATCTATCTATCTATCTATCTATCTATCTAATTCCAGTCTATCTATGTCTAATTGGATCCAGGTCATATCTATCTATCTATATATCTAATTCCAGTCTATCTATGTCTAATTGGATACAGGTCATATCTATCTATCTATCTATCTAATTTCAGTCTATCTATGTCTAATTGGATTCAGGTCATATCTATCTATCTATCTATCTATCTATCTATATGTCTAATTTCAGTCTATCTATGTCTAATTGGATACAGGTCATATCTATCTATCTATATATCTATCTGTGGAGTTCCTATGCAGTTGTAGCAAACATTATTAACTGCGACCTCGTAGCACACGAGTTCGAACGCCAGTCGAACAATTACGTTCACTTTCGGATAAAAACCCTTCGGAAGGGTATGAACCCCTTATATTTCAGCTATAGTGCCACGACTGTTCTTCTATAATGATGGATTTGGGATTAAATAATCCATGAAGGTTGATATGCAATTAAACAAAGAAACTAATGAAACCGATCGTATATTTCTACGAGGTGCATACGATAAGTTTCCAGACTTTTTTCGTATGGCCACTTTTATTGATAGTACACACATGAAATTCTAGTCCCCTTCGAAGGAATCTCCTCCGGCTTGTTGTATCGTTTCAAAAACTTCTGGAAGGCTCCATGGAAGTCCTCTTGTGTGAGCGTGTCAATGACCTTGTCACAGACTCTTTCATCTCATCAATTGTCTCATAACGACAGACTCTGAGCTTAGGGAATAATCAAAAGTCACTGGGAGCAATGTCTGGACTATAAAGAGGCTGAGGAACTGTTTTGATGCCCATCTTGGTCAAATAGTCTTTGACAAGGATGGAGTTGTGGACTGGTGCATTGTCCTGCTGGAAATGCCACGGACCCTATTTGAAGAGTGTAGGCCTCTTCCAATGGAATCTCTTCCTGAATTCCCTTAGAACCTCAACATAGTAACCCTACTGCTAACCATTTGGCCAATGAACTCTGGTGTATTGACTTCCTTACTCCTCCGACACGTTTCATCATCCCTCATAGACTCCCAGCCTTCCTTGAATGTCTTATGCCACTCAGAAACTGATGCTCGATTCAAGATGGTCGAAAAGCAAGTCTGGAACATTCAATACGTTTCTGCGGCATTTTTTTCAAGTTTATAACAGAATGTTTTTGCATATTTTTCTTCTAAATTGTCAGTGATCATTTTTGAAATTCACTAGCGGTGACAATCAGGCTTTAGTAGGGTGTATTCCAATTCCTGCTCTAGCTGCTTATTTAAACCTGAAATTATAAAAATTGGTCCGTCATCTCATAAGATGTATAGCAATAACATACTGAATTTTTTAGAGTCTAAAAAAAATTTAAATGCCTGTACCAAAAAAGTCTGGAAAATTATTGAAGGCACCACGTATCTATCGCAAGCAAGTGGACCCAATGAGCTGAGTTAAAATCCTAGACTCGGTTGCTTACTTTTATCTTTTTCTCCAGACTATGGGTAAATAGAGGAGCTGACAGGATTCTTTTAGTTTTGAATCGGCAACTAATCTAGAAGAAGGAAAAAATACACAACTTATAACTTTAACAGTCGGCTAGGGCTGTAGAATACACTGACTGCACCTCTGCAGAGGGGTAAGATACTCCCCAACGAGTGTCTTATATATGGCAATCTGATGGTGAGGTTCCAGTAATGCTGGAGCTTTGGGGAATGAGGAGTATTCCTTCATTGGCATCGCTGCCAGGTCCACTCTAGCCCGGAGTGGTAGCACCTGATAAGGTCGTATCTTTGGGTTAATTAGACTTAAAATGCGTAATCATGCAAAACTTTATCGTTTAAAATAGAGCTGTTTAGACATTTAACCGTGTGTAAATAAAAAAAAATATACGTATTTTCAAATTATTTTTTTATTAGAATCGTTTGACGAAACTGGATAGCTTAAAATGAAAATGGGTTTGACAATTAAACTGTGTACTCATCCTAAACTGAATTATTTGAAATAGAACTGATTATTTGTATGAAAAGGAATTTGGCATTAAATAACTTACAAAAGTTGATATGCCATGAAACCCAAACAACCAAACAATTTACCATTTCCAGTGGGATATATGCAGCAATTTGACGTTGCATTCTGGGAAAAATAAATCCTTTACTTACTATAAAATACTTGGACTGATATCTGCCATTTAATGTGAAGTTTGTCTGCTGGGAATATCTAACTCAAGGACAGTCAGTAGATACTAAAATTGTCAGCCATTTACAATCTCACAAAGTGTAAGTATCTATATTGCAGTTTGATATGTCAAATTTGGCACGTGACGGAAGTGTTAGGTACATACATAGATTTATTCGCTCTTGGTGAAAATGTTTATCTTCGTTGGAAATAGACACGGCATATCGAGTTCAAATCCTGTTAGCGTTTCACGTAGCACTAATACCGCTGGGAAAACAATTCTCCCTCCATCTATGGGTAAATAGTTGGATAGACTGTGTTGGCAATCAGTCTAAGAGAAAGAATTCTCTGAATACAAACTGCACTTAAAATTGACCTTATATCACATTCTGCCTTCAAAGAGGGATTTTTAAACACATACATACATACATACATATGTGATACTACGGTTTTCACTGCACTAAATTTAATACTATGCTTGTCACGGTACCGAATGTGAAAAGTGCAACACCATGGCACCATATCGAACATCAAGAGATGTTTCACTTCTTCAAACACAAGACGACTCATCTGTTCCAGATATGATGGTGTTTATTGTTCAGACTACATACAGTTTTTCTCGCAGTCATCAAACCACACGAGGGAGAGAGAGAGAGAGAGAGAGAGAGAGAGAGAGAGAGAGAGAGGGGGAGGGAGAGAGATAACCTGTAAGGGTCAATGAACAAAGACTCATTTGTCGCTACATATTCACCCACCCTCTGCCGCGACCTCAAAGGTCACTGTTGATCTCAACTCTGTCTCAGCTTAAACTCAGCTCAACCGACAACCGTTTAACTGACTACTTTTCAAAATTCTCTAATTTTTATATATTCTGAAATTAAGTATATCTTTTCTGTGATGTCATCTCACTATGCTACGGCATCATAATCATCAACATCATGACACATGTCCCTAACTTACATTATGTTTTTATTCTAACTCAATCAAATTTATGACATGACATGAATCCATCTTATTTACATTTGGCATTCCTGTCCCCAGATGACAGGTATCTCCTGTCATATGTTCGCACGCGCACGCTCCTAGCCTTTCCAATTTGACTTACATTTTAACTCAAAGATTTTAGCTAGATTTTTTTAAAAATCATGTATAATCCACGACCTGACCAAAATAAATAATACAATAATTAACACAATTAATCAACGCAGTAATTATTTATACCGTCAATTTCAACCCAGCTTGCCGTTCTCATTTTCTGTGCTTGTAACCGTCAGACCGCCCGTATCCTGTTTAAGCGATCTTCTTTACAGCACGTGGCAACACAATGAAATAATCAAATGACGTTCTTTCTTTGTCTTTTTTTTTTTGTCTAAAAATTACACGCAAAAGAAGAAGAAGAAGAAAAAAAAAACCGTTTTCCGATGAGCCTATTGACTAGTTTGTATACAAGTTGTCTTTGTTTGTGTGACAATAGCGTCACATCGGGAGCGCTTGTACTTACTTGAGCAGTCACGCTATGAGTCGCACGCTTCTATTCTGTCTCTAATTACGATCGCTGTTCGTTTGTGTCACGTGACTGTTATTAACAAAGGCGGCGAAGCCTCTGTTTCAGAGATGGTAGATGCTAACTCATCTGTCTTTATAGTGTCGTCGGGTATTTCTCGACACATACAGACTTGTTTATTGGCGTCTTATCCTTTAAAACTTATCACATAAGTCAAAGAAAGTATTTATTCCTTTATTTGTTATTTATTTGGGTGAGTTTAAAGTTTTCGTCGGTTGTTTGGTGTTTTTATGGCATATCAACCACTGTTGGTAATCTAATGCCAAAGCATGTCTACACACACACACACACACACGCATATATATATATAAGACATATCGAGCCATTCTAGAAAACCATAGCTTTTTAACTATTTCGCAGACATTGTGCAGACAGGGAAGACAAATTTATACTCATTTTCTGTTTGGGCAACTTAGTGGGAATCCCAAAAGTTGAGTTTTTTTTTTACCTCCTCTCTTAGTATTTTCCGTGGTTTCTTTTTCTGAAATACTATCCCGCTTTAGTTGTTTTAATTGTTTCCGGTGTAACTACTGACAACACGCCTAACGAAAGGGTCCCAATAATTTAGTTTTTATTATTTTAAAATCAATAATAAAATGATTCCCCTAATTCGAGTAATTATGAACTTTAGATGTAACAAAAATTTCTTCAAATATATATATTGTAATGCACAGTGATGGCTAGACACGTAGGACGCTTGTAGCTGGGATCGAAACCCGCCCAACTTAATATTAGACCGCTCAGCCAACAATCGTACCACGTCGGCAAGAGAATTATAAGATATAAATTAGTAGTGTTCATTTGTGTACATTTGATATCTTACTGGATATCAGAGTGCTCAATTCATTCGGAGAGCTTTGCATTATCACTAGAGTGTCCCACCCCCATGGGGGAGCGTATATATTGTCATCCATAGACAAACTGTTTCGTTGTATCACAACTCTTCAGTGTGGCTAGACACGTAGGAGGCTTGGAGTTGGGATCGACACCCGCCCAACTTTACGTTAGACTGAGTAGTTAGAGTGTTCGCCAATGGCCCGGGAGATATGGGTTCAATCCCTGGTCGAGTCACACTGCTTCTTTTTTAATGCCCTTTTCTCTCCAAATAATCCATGACAGCTAATATGCCACAAAGGTAGACTGACAACAAGTGTTTATCCCCGAATGAGTGTATGTGTATGTTTGTGTGTGTACATGTATATATGCGTGTGTAAAAAAACAATATATTTGAAGTTTATATTTGTATATGAATAATATGTCAATGTTTAATGATTCAGAGTTTTTCTAACAATTCTCAGTGTGATAGTGTCTGATATGAAAGTCATTTTTTCAAATGAAAAAAGCGAAAAAAAATGAAAGAATTCTTTGTTCTCTCTGATCATTTTTCGCTCTCTGAGTTAAAACCGAATGTAACGTAACTAGATTTCGAAAATTTATATTATATTCTTCATCCCGTATCCTCACATAGTTGCTGAATATATGTTCGTGCTGGTCGTCCTGCTTTTGCTCGGCCATGTGTCGGGGTCCATAAGAGTACATCGCTTATGAGTTCGTCCCTGCTTCTCCAGCAGTGTCTTGCATGTCTGGTTCATCTAACTTGAATAGTTTTCGTGATAGGAGGCAGGTGGCCGCACAGTTGGTGTCTTGTGGGGTGTTGCCGCCAGGACTTGTTCAAGATTGCTCGCAGCATTCTTGTGTAATTGCCGTCTAGCTTCTTCTCCAGCCGTTTTGTTAGAGTGCATGCAGTGCATCCATATAGCAGTATCGATGCGACCGCTGCCTCATTTATCATTTTATCGGTTATCCTTACATTTCATATATATATATATATATATATATATATATATATATATATATATATATATATATATATATAAAGTTATTTTATTTGGAGTTCCAGAGAGAGAAAAAAGAAAATATTTCGAAATGAAGAAGTCCACAAAGAGATTTGTATTTTTAAAGAATTATTTATTCATTTCTTACATACGTGTATGTTTCCAGCTGCTACTTTCTCTATTGAACACTCTGGCGAAGGAATTAACGGGTGCCACTCGTGCAATGCAAAGCTTTTCGTACGAATTGAGCACTCTGGTATCCGTTAAGGCAAAATGTAAACAAACGAAAGCTATTTCATAATGCCTTATAATTCCTGGACTGACGTATTCCGTCTGTTGGCTGAACGGTATGATACTAAGTCTAACGTTA
Organism: Sepioteuthis lessoniana; assembly: GCA_963585895.1. Lineage (NCBI taxonomy): Eukaryota > Metazoa > Mollusca > Cephalopoda > Myopsida > Loliginidae > Sepioteuthis > Sepioteuthis lessoniana. Next base: position 53,545,888 of record OY757936.1, read on the forward strand.
AGTTGGTCGGGTTTCAATCCCAACTTGAGGCGTCCAACGTGTCTAGTTACACTGAAGAGTTGTGATACAATGAACCAGTCTATCTGAGGATGACTATATATATATATATGTGTGTGTTCGTGTGTATGAATATGATTTGTAACCAAAATGTTTACACGTAATATTTTAAATAAATAGAAGCTCATGGTTAGACGGTTTCGGGGATTCCTATCTAACACGAATATTTCGATTTATTATTAATCATCTTTGGCATATAGTAAAATGGTTTCATGTATTGTTATATAACACTAAAAATTCAACTTCAATCACTTGTTTCCACACAGCTAAATGGACATACATATATGATCTGTAAGTGAATATTTTGTTGGTAATTTTATTTTAAAAAATGGTTAGAGCTAAGTTGTTTTCACATAATTTGGTATTGCTATTGTTTGCACACAGTTAAATATTTCTATCTCAATCTGATAATATTGCTATCTAACACTAATATTCCTATCTTTTATTACTCATTTGTTTACGTATAATAAAGTAATTACTTGTATTGATAATTATCCCTTTAATTCTATTCAACATTATTCATTCATTTGCACACAGTTCAACGGTTCTAGATATTGCTAGTTAATACTAACACATCAGTTTAACAGTTAAATGGTTAAACAGTTGTATTTGTGCCCTACATGGAATGGCAAAAATTTTAACCTCTTAAAACCTTTTTTCATGTGACCGAAGAGATTATAAGCATTATGCTATTTACGAGCAAGTAAAACCTGCACTGATGAAGTGCCTCAAAAACAGTCAACAGAATGTTACGTAGCAAGGATATACGCTCTCATTTGAAGGTGAAGTATTGCTTTTGAGAGAAACGGTGACTATGTTGAGAAGTAGAGATGTGATTCACAGGGTACCGATTCTATGTTTGATGTATGGTCCTGTTTCGGAAATTATTCCTGTACAAAAGAAATAGGCATTCCCTGAAGTACCACAATGATTATCCAAGGAGCTTTTTCATGTTTTAATTTTTTCTTTTGTTTTTTTTTGTTTTTTGAAAAAGAAATCCTAAACATTCCATTTTTAGAATGCATTTTTGAAGGATGTGGTTTTCTTCCCCCATAAATGTACGCAAAAATATTTCGAATAAAAAATGCAACCAAATCATAAATGTCAAAAATATAAAATTTGCCTATTTTTTTTCGTAAAATTAGGTTTAAATAATAGATTGGCAAATTATTTTTTTTTTAATAAAAAGAAAATTAGAGCTAAATTGTTTCATATAATTTAGTATTGTTATTGTTCGTCAATGGCCCGGGAAACCGGGGTTCAATCCCAGGTTGAGCCATACCAAAGACTCAGAAAATGCTACTTGATGCCGCCTTGCTTAACACTCAGCATTATAAGATACAGATCAAGGGTAAAGTGGAACAATTCAGGGAATAGAGTAGCACCCACCCCTATACCTCTATGTAGTAGCTATTGAAAAGGGAGCCTTCGGGTCACCCTCAACATAGGTCGTCAACTTTACTTATTGTTTGCATAGAGTTAAATGTTTGCTATTTCACTCTCGTAATAAAGCTACGAGGATTGTTAAATAAGTTTCCAGACTTTTTTCCTATGGGTACTTTTATTGATAGTACACTCATGAAATTCTAGTTCCCTTCGAAGTAATCTCCTCCGGCTGCAATACACTTGTACCGTTCCAGTAACTTCTGGAAGACTCTAGGGAAGTCTTCTTGTGTGAACGTGTCCATGACCTTTGTCACAGCCTCTTTTATCTCCTCAATTGTCTCATAACGACAGACTCTGAGCTTAGGGAATAAGAAAAAAGTCACAGGGAGCAAGATCTGGACTATAAGGAGGATGAGGAACTGTCTTGATGCCTATCTGGTCAAATAGTCTGTGACAAGGATGGAGTTGTTGACTGGTGCATTGATCCGATTTGAAGAGTGTTGGCCTCTTCCGACAGAATCTCTACCTGAACTCCTTTAAAACCTCAACATAGTAACCCTAACCCAAACTGTTTGGCCAATCAACTCTGCAGTATTGATTTCCTTACTTCTCCAACACCTCTCATCATCCTTCACAGACTCCCTACCTACCTTGAATCACTTTCACCGCTAAAAACTGATGCTCGATTCAAGATGGTCGAAAAGCAGTCTGAAGCATTCCATACGTTTCTGTGGCCTTTTTTCCAAGTTTAAAACAGAATTTTAAAATATATCGTTGTTCTAAAGTGTCCTCACGTCCAGATTGCATTTTTGAAATTCACCAGCTGTGACAATCAGACTTTAGTAGAGTGTATTCCAATTGCTGCTGTAGCTGTTCGTTTGAACCTGAAATCACAAGAATTAGTCAGTCATCTCATAAGATGTATAGCAATAACATACTGAATTTTCAAAAATCTACGACAATTTTAAATGCCTGTACAAAAAAAAGTCTGGAAACGTATTGAAGGCACCACGTATCTAACACTAATTGTTCTATCATATATTACTCATTTGTTTACTAACAATAAAGCGATTACATGTATTGCTATTTAACCCCATTAATTCTATTCAACATTAATCATTCATTTGCACACAGGTCAATGGTTCCAATTATTGCTACTTAAACCAATTTAACTTTTTAGAATATATTCTCGCTGGATGTGGTTTTCTTCCTCTGTAAATATACACAAATAAATGTCGAATAAAAAAGGCACCCAGATTTAATCGTAAATGTTAAAAATATAAAATTTAACCTTTTTTTTGTAAAATTTGGTTTAGATAGTAGATTCGCCTAATCTTTTATTTGGTGTAAAGTGGAGATCATCTTAAAAAAAGAATTAAGAAGTTGTGCTCAGAGCTTGATTAATATGTCTTGCTGAGGTTAACTGAGTTTGATAAACAAGTGGGGAACATGTGACGAAATATTAGAGCTTGGCTCTTATTCGGGGATTTTAAAGTCAAGTGACTGAGTATAATTCATATTGCATGGTTTTTCTCTTAATATTTCTAAATCTGGCCAACAAAGAATTTTGCAAAGAGCAGTAATGTAATTGACATTCATGCATTTTTTTAATTCTAAGTATTGATTTATTTTAAAATTGATTTTCTGATTATTCTATTCATATATTAATGCTTCTCATATATTCATTATGTCAACAAGAGCTAAAACGTGTTGTGTTTTGATTTTTCTTAATCACCAACTGTTCCAGCATCTTTTAAATAGATGACATTAAGAATTGAATTGTTGACATGAAAAGGCGGAATTAGATGCGAAAAGTTAATGCGAAAAAGTTAATTAAATAAAGTTTCATTTTCTATTAATAGTTTGAGAATGAAAATAATCAAAAAGTTTCAGGTTTTAAAACTTTGGAGGACCTATGAATATAATCTAAAGAGGAATTTATCCAATAAAGAGAGGAACTTTCTGATTTTTTCTTTCTTTCTTTCTTTCTTTCTTTCTTTCTTTCTTTTGTGGTATCATCTTTATTTCGATACACAATGGACTCTTCCTATAAAGATATAACGGATAAATGTAATCCACTCTAAGAGTAGGTAGGCGCCTTTGGTGGTGTATTGGTTAGCAAGCTCGACTAGCAAACCTACACGAGTGAGTTCGAGTCTCATTGGGTGCCCCTTTCATATGGCCTTGTGCCACATCTAAGTAAAATGCTTAGTAAATTACACTCTGAGAGTAGGTAGCAAGAGCTTGATTTAATGAGCTGAATCCAGTTAATGGAACACTTCGGCCGGTCGTGGTGTCAGCAGCACGGATCTGGTCGGGTGTGTTACATCTCTGGACATTGCTCGAGCCTCAGCGGCCCGTCCCCTAGGCACTAACCCTCCTCGTAGGAGCTAGGTTTATTGCCTGGCGCCTAGGGCGTCTCTTTTTAAGGGAATGCCGACGGGTTCAGAAGCATTTTTGGAGCCGCTGGGCGCGTCTGGGCTACGGTTCCACCTTAAAAAAGACCTCGAGCCACACTCGTTCGTTTGGTGTGGCGTGCGATTAATACCGTTGGTAGCAAGAGGTTGATTTTAATCAGCTGGAACCAGTACGTGGGTCACACTTCTGCCGGCTGTTGTATCAGCGGTACGGATCTGGTCGGGTGTGTCGGGTCTCAAGATCAACATACCTCGAGCTTCAGACGACCTTCCCACAAGCTCAAACCTTCTTCGGAAAGGCTAGGTTTATTGCCTGGTACCTGAAGCATCCTTTTTAGGGGAATACCGACGGGGCGTGTGGCATTTTTAGGAATGCCGGGCGTGTCTGGGCTACGGCTCTGAGTCCGGACACACCTTAAAAAAGACCTTGTGCCACACTCAACTGTTTGATGGGGCATGCGACAAATACCATAGGTAGCAATAACTACACTGGTGACATTGTATTACTTGTTTTATTGTAATATATAACCTTTATTCTTTTCTCATAACACGTGTTTGTCGAACTTTTTTATGCCTTTTGCCGACAACATAACACTTTCTTTTCCTTCCCTTTATTCTTACATTTTTCTTTCTTTCTTTTTTCATTCTTTCTTTTTCTTTATTCTTTCTTTCTTTCTTTCTTTCTTTTTATCCTTACTTTTTTATTTCCTTTGTTTGTTCGTTTGTTTGTTTGTTTGTTTGCTTCTTTCTTTCTCTTTTTTCTTACATTTTCTGTTTGTTAGTTTGTGTGCTTCTTTCTTCCTTTTCTCTGTCTTTATTCTAATATTTTTGTTTGTTTGCTTATTTGTTTCTTTGTTTCTTTCTATATTTCATCCTTTCTTCTTTTTCTCACACTTTATTCTTACATTTTTCTTTCTTTTGTCTTTCTTTCTTTTGTTTCCTTCAATTTT
>OY757936.1:53553197-53565697 GCA_963585895.1 Sepioteuthis lessoniana
AACCTGAAACCAAGACACTTATCAGGAAAATTGAAAGGATCTTAATGAAATAATATAGACAAAATGTGTCTTTATTATTTAATCAAGCATGCTTAAATATATATATATATATATATATATATATATATATATATATATATATATATATATATATATATATATATATATCCTAATGTGACCGGTTTTGTTTTTTTCTTAAAGTATATATATATATATATATATATATATATATATACTTTAAGAAAAAACAAAACCGATTTCATTAGGATCATAAATTTATTTCCATCATGTCATGTGTTTTACCTGGAAAATTTAAATGTTCACTGTTGAATGTTTTTTGTCCTGATGGAATTCCTCCCAACTCTGGTTTAACTGGACCGAATAATACTATGTATGTATGTATGTATGTATGTATGTATGTATGTATGTATGTATGTATGTATGCATGTATATGTAAAAGTTCTATCATTATTATTGAGCACTGTTTAACAATACTGCAACAGTTTATACTCCATTATCTCACCAGGTGAGCTATAAAGAACCATAAACATCTTATATATATATATATATATATATATATATATATATATATATATATATATATATATATATCGTTTCTATTTCTATTTGCTGAGGTGTTGAGTTTGTTTTTGCTACTATATATACACATTATCAGTTTAAAAGTTTCCATGTTGTTTAGTTTGATTTGGTTTGGTTTAATGGCATACCAACCATTGTGGATTATTTAATGCCACATCCCGTTTATACATGTACATCAAATATAGAGTATTCATAAACACATTTTTCTGATTACATTTTTAAACGAGCCTGAACTCATATTTCGGGCACACAGTAAAATGGTTTCAAGTATTGCTATATAACAGAAAGAACTTAACATCATTCATTTGATCGTACACATTTGAATAGATATAAATATTATTTAAGAGATTAATTTGTCAGTAATTTCATTTTTAAATGAGTTAAAACTAATTTGTTTTAATGTCTAAATGTCAGTCAGTTTTATTTGACCCATATATAAGACCCAGTCAGGTGCTAGAACACCTGGCCAGAGTGGACCTGGGAGCAATGGCAATGATGAGGTACTCCACATTCCCCTAAGCTCGAGAATCGGAGCCTCACCCCCAGATAGTTTAGTGTCATATCCAGGATACTCATTAAGTGGGAGGTTTTTCCCCCTCACACCAGCCGAGTGGGCCATCAGGGCACTCGTTAGGGGAGTCTCACCCCTTTGTAGAGATTAAGTCGGTGTATTTATTCTAACATCCCAGCCGACTAGGCTTTTCTGTGTTATTGACAAAAAATTAACGATAAGCTTGGAGAAAAAAACTAGATGGGAAACGCAAAAAGATGCTACGTGCTGATTTGGACATATCCTAGAAGCAGTTACCAACAAAACAGTGGCTGTACGGCCACTTACCTCCTATCTCTCCACCCGTTGAAGAAAGATGATTAAGACATGCCGGGCAATGCTGAAGAATTAAGAACGGACAGAAAAAAAAATTTCTCTTATCCACTTATACCCATGTAAACTCTCGTTTTGGGAGATATAAAAAAAATTACAATTATCAGCTGTGTTGATTCCGGATGTCATTTAATGAACTCGCCAAGACTGAGAGATGATAGGTAGGGACGGTCTGATAGTGTCAAGGAACTCTGTGCTGTCAGTACACCTTGATGATGATGATATATATATCCTATAAAAGAAAAATCTTAAAAATTACTCATATTTTTATAATAATATTTATTTCAGTAGACCATATATTTTTAGAAAATATTAGATCTGCATCTTCAGACAAAGAAGAAACGATCAATGACATAATAAGCGAATGCAGCAAATTAGCACAGAAGGCGTATAAGCCGAGACACGACTGGGTCGGCAAGGTGATCCAATGGGAAATGTGCAAGAAATTTAAATTTGACCATACAAACAAATGGTATATGCACAACCCAGCACCTGTCCCTAGAAAATGACACGCATAAACTCCTATGGGACTTTAACATGCAAACAGATCACCTAAGCCCGGTCAGAAGACCAGAACTCATAATAATCAACCCAAAAAAGAAAATTTGTAAAATTGTCGACTTTGCTGTCCCGGCGGACCACAGAATAAATCTGAAGGAAAGTGAAAAGAAAGATAAGTACCTCGACCTTGCTAGAGAATTGAAAAAGCTGTGGAACATGAAAGTAACGATTGTGCCAATAGTGATTGCTGCCTTAGGCACAATAACAAAAGGATTATTAAAAGGCCTGGAGGACTTGGAAGTTGGCGGACGGGTAGAGACTATCCAAACGACAGCATTGCTAAGAACAGCCAGAATCCTGAGAAGAGTCCTTGAGACTTGAGGAGACTTGCTGTCACTCAAACTCCATTGAAAAACCATCAGCTAACACTGATGTGAAAAACTCTAAAGAAGTAAATAATAATAATAATAATAAGTACCTTGACCTTGCTAGGGAAATGAAAAAACTGTGGAACATGCAGGTGACAATTATACCAATTGTAATTGGTGCGTTTGGAACAGTAACTAAAGTCCTGGAGACTTGAGGAGACTTGCTGTCACTCAGACTTCAGTGAAAAACCATCGGCTATCGCTGATATGAAAAGCTCTAATGAGTGGATAATTATAATAATAATAATAATAATAATAATAATAATAATAATAATAATAATAATAATAATAATGATAATACCCTAGATATTCGTTTTGTTTGTACTATGTTCTAATTGATTGGAAAAATTTTAGAAACTTAAATTTTATTTGAAGAAAACAGAAATGTAAGGGATGAACATATTCATGGGCGACACTCTATTCCTATAAATATAGTCTCAGACTTATCACCAGCGGATACATTAAAAAAATCCGTTGGAAATAATTAACATCGTGGATAGTACGTACAATTCTGTATGTTTCGTTTTCGTATATTGACAAATAAAAATAAAATAAAATCTTTTCTTCTGTGAAACTTTAACCTATGCTTCATTCTTCTTAGTCAAAAACAAATGAAACATCCAGTTGCACTATTACATTCACATTCCCTCAAACAACCTTGAGAAAGGCATGAACTCATTCAACACCTCGGCTTGAGAGTAATCGTACCATTAATGTCCTTCGCCTAGTCAGCAGGGGCTCAAGAATACTCCGACTGCAACTCTGCAGACGAGTAAGACACCACCTAACAAGTCTCCTGGATATCACTCTAAAGGATCTGATGATGAGGCTCCAGTAATGCAGGTGCTTTGGGGAATGCGGAGTACCTTTTCATTGCAGTCACTCTTTCGTTCACTTTGGCCCGGAGTGGTAGCATCTTAATATATATATATATATATATATATATATATATATATATATATATATATATATATATATATATATATACTAATCTAATATCTACCAGTATTCACGGTACAGAAAAAAACAAAAAAAACCCTGGCCAAGAACAAGAGAAAAAAGTATCTCGAATCAACATATAAAGCTATATATATATATATATATATATATATATATATATATATATATATATAGTATTCTTTGGTCCAGTTAAACCGGAGTTGGGAGTAATTCCATCAGGACAAGAAATAATTCATGAAAGAATATTTAAATTTTCCTGGTAAAGAGCTCAATGTAACAATAATACAGACCAATAAATTCTTTAGGAAAAACAACAAAACCGGTCACATATCCTATGTGACCGGTTCTGTTGTTTTTCTTAAAGCATATATATATATATATATATATATATATATATGTATAATCCTATCTATAGAACTATTTCATATTTACATTGAGTATAAACAAATAATTTATACTCATTTGAATCGTTAGAAACCATTACAACATGAACCTCTTGTACATCATCATCATCATCATGCCGTGCCGCTAGCACGGATATCCCTGATCCTCTCTCACCAATTCTCCCTATCGTCTCATCGCCTCCGGCAGGTCTTCAAGGCGACATCCAGTATCCTGACATAGCTGCTGTATGTATATTCTAGCTGGTCGTCCTGCTTTAGCTCGTCCATATGTGGGGGTCCATTGGGGTACATCACTTATGAGCTCGTCCCTGTTCCTCCAGCAGTGTCCTGCGTGCCTGGTTCGTCTAACTTGTACAGTTGTCGTGATAGGAGGCAGGTGGGCGTATAGTTGGTGCTTTGTGGGCTGTTGCCGCCAGGACTTGTTTAATACTGCTGGCAACATTCTTGTGAAGTTGCCGTCCAGCTTCTTCTCCAGCCGTTTTGTCAGCGTCCAAGTGGTGCATCCATACAGCAGTATCGACACGACCGCTGGAAGAAACTGCGTTTCATTTTATCGGTCAGGTCTGATTTCCATATGATCGAAAGTCTATCGATAGCTGTCCATGTCTTCGTTAGCCGCGTGTCGATGTCTTTTTCGGTTGATGAGACACTGCTTCCTAGGTAGGTGAATCTGTCTACTAGTTTCAGACAGGTTTATAGTGTAAATATTAAGAGTGACATTTACTTTTGAAGCAATACTATTGGGAAAGGTATGAGCCTCCTTATCTCTCTAGATATGGGTTAAATATTTCTACAAATGTTCTTCCACAAGGAACATTTTGACATTAAATAACTCAAGAAGGTTGATATGTCATTAAAACAAAGAAACCAAATCTAATTTTTAAGGGTGTGTATCAAGGCCGAAACCGTCCTTTTATAGGAACAACAGTAGTACGATTTAAGCCATAACTGGTGGGATATAAGGTTCATACTTTTCCCTAGAGTACTAGAATATATATATATATATATATATATATATGGTGGGGAATTGAAAAACAAAGTAATCCAAAATGAAGAATTTAATGTTAAAGAACTTTCCGGTTTTAATAAACCATCATAAAGACTTAGAAAAGATGATATCGAGTGTCGTTAAATCAACGATAGGTTTTTTTTTTCAAATTCCTGATGATGGCTTAAGATCGAAACGTTGTACTGTCGACTTTCATTCACATTAAATTCTTCACTTTGGATTCTTTTAGCTTTTTTCCACACACACACACACACACACACACACACACACACACACACACACACACACACACACGCACACGTACGTGCGCGCGCGCACACACACACAAATATGTATATATATATATATATATATATATATATAAAGCTAATATTTGTAGATGTTTATTTATTAGTAAAACCAGCTCATTTTCAAGTGGGTAGAGTGTTCACTAATGGTCCGGGAAAGCTGGGTTCAGTCTCAGGTCGCGTCATACCAAAGACTTTTAAAATAGTACTTGATACCTCCTTGCTTAACACTCAGCAATATAAGGTACGAATCAAGGGAAAAGTTGAGCGATCCAAGGAACGGAGTAGCGCCCTTCCCCACACTTCAGTGTAGTAGGAGCTATTGTAACGGGAACCTTCTGGTCACCCTCGACTAAGGTCGCCAACTTATTTCTCTTTATATAATCTCTACGCTAACGAATAGTAAGCAGTTTAAGCTCTCATGTATCTGAAAAAAAAAAATATTCATATCTACACTGGTTAACCTCATCAGTCTTTGAGGTAACCTGAAGCTCGCACTGACCAGAGCAAATAACTGTTAAAAACAAACTGTGTTGGATGCTCTGACTGAAACATAATTAAATACACACCGAGTTGAACGGTTGGATCTAAAGGTATTTGGGCAGATTCCAAAACTCGCTATGTTGACCTTTTTAAAGCAAATAAAAATATGCCTGTCAAAATTATGTGTACATTTTTGGAAGAGATTCAAAATTATCAAAACGTTCAACAAAAAACTGCAAATATATATATATATATATATATATATATATATATATTGAGAAACAAAGTCGACACTATAGCATTTCGGTTCTACTGAACCATCATCAGGCCTATGAAGGGTTACATTAGTGATGTTAAGTTAACGATGGATGTGCAAAAAGTGTAGAAATATATAAAAACTCCCTTATTTTTACAATCAGGAAGGCATAAAGCCTTGAAGTTTTGTGGGGGAGGGGAAGGGAGCGGTCATGCTATTTCTATATATATTATGGGAACCTAGCTAGCCACATTCGCCTACCCATTCAACAGTACTATATATAAACAATCATACAACACCATGCGCGCTGCAAGCACCAAAATACCACATTTGCTCTGTGAAAAGACCTATTTAAAACCCCGAATATAATGTATGATTTTATTTACAATCGATGATTTATTTACAAAAGATGTTATATGATGGGGATGGTACTATTTACCAACCCCTCCGCTCGGGCAGGATATGACACAAGGTCAATTTTTAGGCGGAGTTTAAGGGGTTTGAATTCAGAGTTTTCTTTCTCCTAGACTAGTTGCCTCACCAAGGCTGAAGAACCTAGTCTGTCCTACTATTTACCCATAGCTGGAGGGAGAATAATTGGATTCATACCTTTCCCAAGGGTATTAGTGCTATGTGAAATGCAATCAGTCTCGTTCAGGATTTGAACTCGTCTCGCCGTGTTCCTCTCCTACGGCAATAACGACTACACCACGGGCACCTCCACGAGGATGGGGATGGTAGACAATAAAATGTTGCCTGTTTGATCTATGAATCGGCGTCTGTTGCTTTAAACTACGTCACCTTACCAATTAGAAACATTGTGCAGTTACCACGTTCCGTACGTTCATCGGGAAAGATTTCGAATCATTACTTGTTTTCGACGAAGTTCAAATCCTACAAGTCTGGTTTTGTCAAACGTATATGTCTTGGAAAATCCTAAAACACGAATACAAGCCTCAAAGCTCAGACTTATGTAATCCAGAAAAATGTTAGGATGGATGATGAACGATGGACATGCTGGTAGATATGATTTTTTTCTTGTATATAGTTGGTTAGAAAAAGTTCTCCTGCTTTTGAGAAGGTCTTTGCATCTGCGAACCATCATGATGTCATCCATATGAGATAATGGAGCGGGAGAATGGGTTTGGATCTTGTTAGTCAATGGGACAGAATGGAATGTAATAATGGATTGTAATCCGACAGTTTGTAAAGAAAAATTGATAACAAGGTAATCCAAGTAAAAGGAGAGATTTATTGAAAAACAAAGTCGACACTATAGCGTTTCGGTTCTAGTGAACCATCATCAGGACTATATATATATATATATATATATATATATATATATATATATATATATATATATATATATATAACTTCGTGTCGGAAATTAAAAAGAAGAAGGGATAAATCCTATATTTAAATAGAAGATAGTAAAAATGCAGGAAATGAGCTGGTGATGAATATTTGTCTCCTGTGTATAAACGAAAAACTAGCTGTGGCTTCCTACAATAATCATAATGAATTAATCACCCAGGTATTGGAAATACCTAATGTTTGTAGGGAGAAAAATGATATTCTCTAGATTTCTTGACACAGTAGAGTTAAAAGAAAAGAAATATTATAAATAATGAACATCTTAGTAGCAGAATAAGAAGATTTGATATTCTCTAGATTTCGGCCACTGTACAGCTGCAAGAAAAGAGATATGATAAATGCAAAACATCAATGAAGCAGAATTAATAGATGTGATATATTACAGAGTTTCGACTTAGTCATATTTTTTGCAAATTGTGTTAAATTTACGCTCATATTTATGCTTTTTATTAAGATATTTAAGAGATTTTTAATGGCACAATGTCATATTAACAACGAATAATTTTGAAATAAAACTATTTGATCAAATGATGTTACTCTACCTGTTACTATCGATCGGTACTATGTGATCTACATATCCAAGATGATCTACAAAAGACAAATTCTACTCTGGTATGCAATCTACATGTTTAATTTTTTATCATAGTATAAATAAAACATTCAACCTAAAAGTATATTTATTTACAAATGCTATTATCATTTATATATTATTCCTAATTCTAAAATAACTTGTAAATTTTATGCAATCGTTATAAAAAAAATCAAATGAAGCATATTTTCAACAAATGAATTGTTTTTGTCGGTGGATCAAACGAACATCAGCAAGAAAAGTAGGAAATAGATTATCAGAGAGTTTTTTTTCTCGACACCAATAGAAATAATCAAGGTGTGATTAAAAAGTTGTTTTTTTTCTTTTCTAATTTTTTTTTAATAAATAAATTTTTGGATCTAGCCAGCTTTTTAAATTCCCTGGGTGTTTGCTCCAGTGCTTGGATCAGTATAATATCACTGACGGTTGACAGTTAATCTAATCAATTTAAATTCGAATATGCAAGTCATTCATCAGAATGAATAAACAAATTTTCAGCAGGTTTCCTTGTCCGGAGCGTCCGATTCTCATTCAGCTGTTTATTGATACTTCAGATTTACAAGCCAAACATTCTCTCAAAACCTAAACAAATGTTTACTGCGTTCTTGCAACTAAAAAGAAAAGAAAGTGTAACTTTATTGTTGTAGATCATACTATAAAGCGTAGATCACATAATGAAATAGCTTCATAACTTGTAGATCACATAATGAAATAGCTTCATAACTTGTAGACCACATTTCAGAGTATCACCCTACAAATCCAAGTCAGAATTAACCTACAAGTAATTGCACACCTCGTTCCTCAAATCTTAAGAACTGGAGCCTCACCATCAGATGTACTTAATTGTTATACCTAGAACACCTATTTTTAGGGGGTTCTTACTTCTGCAGGAAATACTTTCAGCGTTTTGTAAGTCACACAGACAGGTTGGTAGAAGAAGTAAGGGGAGTCGAACATAGAAACACAAATAGATTTTACACACGCTTCATTTAAGGAATCATATGCTTAAACAGAACTGAACAAAAAAGAAAGATTCGAATCTACATAAGTATATAAGAATGTCATTAAATCTACTTATATATATATCATTATATATCTCATAAATGATTAATCTTTCCCTCAAAGCCGTCCGAATCCAAGATTTTAGTAGTACTCACTGTAAAAGGAAAAAATCCGACGTTTACGCATGCGCAGTACAGTATGAACGGCACATACGTAACTATCATCCATTTTGTCTTTTTCTTGATCGGTCTCCCTCATTTTCGATTATATCTTTCTTTATAAATATATATAAAGAAAGTTAATATACAAAGACAAAATGGAAGACAGTATGTGTGTGCGTGTGTTTGTTTTCTTTACACAAAGTAATTTCTTGTTCTCAAACCCAAATAAAAGAGAAGCGGCCTATTCTACACACAAACAAATTGTTATTTCTTTCTTTCAGTATCTCGCTGTTTTTCTGTATGTGTGTTTCTCTGTGAGTTTTTTTTAGTTGTTGTTTGTTTTGTTTTAGTTTATTTATTTATTTTTGAATGCCTTTATATTCTTTCTTTGGTATCGCTTCCTAGCAAGCAAAGATTACAAACCTACGCAGTGTATTTCTATACCAGGAGATGTTTTTTTTTTGTTGTGTTTCAGTTGTTTTATTGCCTCCGTCTTCTCCCCCAAATCCCCCACCCCACCCCGACATATCTCATCCCTGCTGAAATTCTCTGCTGAACATCTTGTTTGCAATGAAGATAGTTTCTAAGCATTCTTTTTTTCTTTTTTTAAAGAAGAGTCTAAAAGCGAGTAACTCATCATTGATCAACTACGGGAGACGATAGATCCAAGATTTTGTCGGTTGTAAAGTTTCCTGCGTATTCAGTAGATATTATGCGAGGAATGGTGAAAATTACTATAATCACTAATTATGAACATGATACTGGGTAGAAATATCTACCCAGGTAGGAGTATTGAGAGTGAACCAGGAAAAAGAAACATATCTTTAACACACACACACACACACACACACACACATACACACACACACACACACACACACACACATATATAATATATATATATATAATATATATTATATATATATATATATTAATATATATATATATATGTGTGTGTGTGTGTGTGTGTGTGTGTGTGTGTATTGCAGTAAATCCAAATGAAATCCTCCGCTAAATGGCATTTTTTTTTATATTCGAATATTCACACACACACACACACACACACACACACACACACACACACACACACACACACATATATATATATATATATATATATACACATATATATAATCTCAGAAAAATACCCAAAAAACATAGCTGATATGGTGTCCTCTTCTCATTAAATGACAAACCTCTAAAATTAGTAGTCCAGTCAATATGCCTCTGTAGCAATCTCTCATCTACTGAAATTCTTACCAGCATACGCTAATAAACCATGTATTCATATTGTCAGGTTGAAGACCATGTGAAAATCTAATGTCTGCAAAAAGGAAAATTCTTCAAGGCTCTAAATATGTCAGCACTAATGTATGGTTGCACCACTAAAAAAATTAACGTTAAGCTTGGAGAAAAAAACTAGATGGGAAACGCAAAAAGATGCTACGAGCTGATTTGGACAAATCCGAGAAGCAGCAGCCAACAAAAACAGTGACTGAACGGCCACTTACATCCTATCTCTCCATCCGTTCAAGAAAGATGATTAAGACATGCCGGGCAATGCTGAAGAAGAACAGACAGAAAAGAAACTTTCTCTTATGCACTTATACCCATGTAAACTCTCGTTTTGGGAGACAATAAAAAAATTACATTAATCAGTCGTGTTGATTCTGGATGTCATTTAGAGAACTCGCCAAGACTGAGAGATAATAGGTAGGGACGGTCTGATAGAGTCAAGGAACTCTGAGCTGTCAGTACACCTTGATGATGATGATATTATATAATATATATATATATAATATATATATATTATATATATTATATATATATCCTATAAAAGAAAAATCTTTAAAGTTACTCATATTTTTATGATAATATTTATTTCAGTAGACCGTATATTTTTAGAAATTATTAGATCTGCATCTTCAGACAAAGAAATAATGAGAAATTTCTAATAATAATAATAATATGCACAAATTTCTGCGGGACTTTGATATACAAACGGATCACCTAATCTCGGCCCGAAGACCAGATCTTATAATAATCACCAAAAAAAAAAAAAAAAAAAAAATCTACAAAGTTGTCGACTTTGCTGTCCCGACAGACCACAGAATAAAACTAAAAGAATCTGAAAAGAGAGATAAGTACCTTGACCTTGCTAGAGAATTGAAAAAAACTATGGAACATGAAGGTAACAATTATACCAATTGTGATTGGTGCTTTTGGCATGGTAACTAAAGGATTATTAAAGAGCCCGGAAGATTTAGAAGTTGACGGTCGAGTGGGAGACCATCCAAACAACAGCATTACTGAAAACTGCCAGAATACTGAGAAGAGTCCTGGAGACTTGAGGAGACTTGCTGTCACTCAATCTCCAGTGAAAACCATCAGCTTACGTTGATGTGAAAAACTCTAATGAATAATAATAATAATAATAATAATAATAATAATAATAATAATCGGCCCATTGGTATAATAGTTTGAGTGTTTCCCAACGACCCGGGAGACCTGGGTTCAATTCCCGGCCGACTCAAAACAATGATACTTGATAGTTCCTTGCTAAAGACTCAGCATTATAAGTGGGGCATCCCAGGGAAAGGAGTAGTGCCCTCCCCTACATCTCGAAAGGGTAGCCTTCGGATCACCCTCGACTACGGTCGCCGATTTTACATGACTTACTTTTAGTTGATATATGCAGTTAAATGATCAACAGTTTTATTTCAAACAATTCATCATCATCATCATTCATCCTGTCGCGCCGCCAGCGCGGATATCCCTGACCCTCTCTCGCCATTTCTCCCTATCATTCATCGCCTCCGGCAGGTCTTCAGGGTTACATCCTGTATCCTCACATAGTTGCTGTATGTAAGTTCGTGCTGGTCGTCCTACTTTTGCACATCCATATGTGGGGGTCCACAGGAGTACATCGCTTATGAGCTCGTTCTTGCTTCTCCAGCAGTGTCCCGCGTGTCTGGTTCGTCTGACTTGTATAGTTTTCGTGATGGGGGGCAAGTGTCCGTATAGTTGGAGTCTCGTGGGGTGTTGTCGCCAGGACTTGTTTAATACTGCTCTCAACATTCTTGTGTAATTTTCCGTCTAGTTTCCTCTCCAGCCGCTTCGTTAGCGTCCATGTGGTGCATCCATATAGCAGTATCGACACAACCGCTGCCTGGAAGAAACTGCTTTTCATTTTATCAGTTAGGTCCGACTTCCATATGATCGAGAGCCTATCGATAGCTGTCCATGCCTTCGTCAGTCGTGTGTCGATGTCTTTTTCGGTTGATGAGACGCTACTTCCTAGGGAGGTGAATTTGTCATAGCAAAACTCAACAAATTTGAATGACACAAAGTATTCATATGTATCACTAATAATTTAATTGAAAATCAGTCATTGGTTTACCCGCAGTTTAAATGAGCCACCGTTCCATTTCAAACAATTCAATTTAGCATGTACTCAGTTTAAATATCAAATAGTTCCATTCAGCTCATAGACAGGACCCTATCAAGTGCTACCACTTACGGGCCACAGTGGGCCTGGGCGCAATGGCATTGAGAAATACTCC
>OY757936.1:53568197-53593197 GCA_963585895.1 Sepioteuthis lessoniana
AGGAACCCCTCTTAAACTAGTAGACAAATTCACGTACCTAGGAAGCAGCGTCGAATCAACCGAAAAGGACATCGAAACGAGGTTAACGAAAGCATGGACAGCTATCAATAGGCTATCGACTATATGGAAATCAGACCTAACCGATAAAATGAAACGCAGTTTCTTCCAGGCAGCGGTCACATCGATACTGCTATATGGATGCACTACATGGACGCTAACAAAACGGCTCGAGAAGAAACTAGATGGCAATTACACAAGAATGCTGCGTGCAATCCTCAACAAGTCCTGGCAGCGGCACCCCACGAGACACCAACTGTACGGCCACCTGCCCCCTATCACGAAATCTATTCAAGTTAGGCGAACCAGACATGCTGGACATTGCTGGAGAAGCAGAGATGAACTCATAAGAGATGTACTCTTATGGATCCCCACACACGGCCGCGCAAAAGCAGGACGACCAGCACGAACGTACATTCAGCAGCTGTGTGAGGATACAGGATGTTGTCCTGAAGACCTGCCTAGGGCGATGAACGATAGGGAGGAGTGGCGAGAGAGGGTCAGGGATATCCGTGCTGCCAGCACGATATGATGATGTTGATGATGATATATATATATATATATATGTATATATATATGCGATGTGCATATAAGTTTCCAGAATTTTTTCGTATGGCCACCTTTATTGATAGTACACGCATGAAACTTTAGTCCCCTTCGAAGTAATCTCCTCCGGCTGCAATGCACTTTTGCCGTTCCAACAATTTCTGCAAGGCCCCATAAAAGTCCTATTGTCTGAGCGTGTTCATGACCTTCGTCACAGCCTCTTTCATCTCCTCAATTGTCTCATAACGACAGCCTCTGAGGTTTGGGAATAACTAAAAGTCACAGGGAGCAAGGTCTCGACTATAGGGAAGCAGAGGAATTGTCTTGATGCCCATTTTGGTCAAATAGTCTGTGATAAGGATGGAGTTGTGGTCTGGTGTACTGTCCTGGTGGAAATGCCACTGACCCAATTTGAAGAGTGCTGGCCTCTTTCGACGGAATCTCTTCTTGAACTCCCTTAAAACTCCAACATTGTAACCCTAACCCTAACCCTTTGTCCAATCAACTTTGGTGTATTGACTACTTACTCCTCCGACACCTCTCATCATCCCTCACAGACTCCCTGCCTTCTTTGCATCTCTTATGCTACACAAAAACTGATGCTCGATTCATGCAAGATGCTCCAAAAGCAGTCTGAAGCATTCCATACGTTTCTGCGGCATTTTTTACAACTTTAAAACAGAATCTTATTGCATATCGTTCTTCTAAAGTGTCAGATTGCATTTTTGAAATTCACCATCTTTGACAATCAGGTGTTAGTAGGATGTATTCCAATTCCTACTGTAGGTGTTCATTTGAACCTGAAATCATAAAAGTTGGTCAGTCATCGCATAAGGTGTATAGCTATAACATACTGAATTGTCAAGTGTCTACGACAATTTTAAATGCCTATACGAAAAAGGTCTTGAAATTTATCGTATGCACTTCGTATATATATATATATATATATATATATATATATATATATATATATATATATATATCGTCCCCTCCCATATATATATATATATATATATATATATATATATATATATATATATATATGCCAAAATAAATGTAGTTAGTCCCCTTAAGCTGACATGTAAAAACGTATACGAGGGGTGAGCAAACCTGGCATTTTAAATTTTATAATAATCTGGATCAGGGGTCTAGCGAAAAACAAGATTATGCAAGTGCAAAACCCTGGCTTTGCTTAATCGTGGTTTTCGAAAGTTTGAATACATCTTGTTTTTATGATTTGAGGACATGTATAACATTTGAGAAAATTAGACGGCCTCGTCTTGCATTATGTCGCAAGAGAAATATCAATGATGATCCGACCAATGGAAAACTTGATGGAATAAATATATCGAAATCAAAGGGTATTCAAATAAAAAAGGAGTATTTAAAAAGAATTTCTTTAAAATTTCCTTGAAATTATACGTCCCTGTCTTGGTTGATAAAGTCCTCGTTTTGATAAACTTTGAACACCACTCGTATTTTAAAGAAAATATTTTTGCATTGGTAATCGTAATTTGAAGAAAATTAACGTTTAATGTATTGCACATATCTTTCATGATAAATAAAGCTTCAGTTTCGATATATTTTGAAGACACTTGGTATTTTGAAAAAAAAATAATGTTTTATTCCCTATTCGTTTCTTAAAAAATCAAGCTTGTGTCTCTGAATATAATCATCTGATTACACTGATATCTATACATCGATAGAGACATATAGAAATATATGCCGATGTCTTTCTTGATATTATGGTCTATATATGATGTTGGATTAAGTCAGTTCTGCTCTAAGCTAACACTGGTTCGTGATCTTTAACAGAATTTATGTGACCCTCGTCTTTTCAAAAAGCTCATTCCATCGGTGATTTCACAGCGGGATGATCACGAAACGAATTTAATTTCCAGGTGTAAGTTCTTCGGTGAAAGATTGTGCAATGTCTATCTGGATAATTTCACCTCTCCTGATATTCATGTTTAACGTCTGTAATATCTATCTATCTATCTATCTATCTCAGTTTCTTCATATCTATCTATCGATCTATGGAGGTGGTCCCCTTGGCATTGTAGCTAAAGTGGTGGACCACGACATCATGATAAGAGATTTCGACCTCCAGACGTCTTATTACATTTATTTTCGAAGAAATTCCACTGGAAAGGCATTAACTTCCTTAGGGTCAAATAGTTTTACTTCTGCAGGGATGTATTAATTATGAATAATACAAGAGAGTTGATATGCCATTAAACAAAAGAAAGAAAAATCTATCAATCCCAGGTTCTTCATCTCTATCTCACTATCTTCATAATATCTTACTCTGTCTGTCTGTCTCTGTCTGTCTGTCTGTCTGTCTCTCTCTTAAAACTGTATTTACACTTAACTGAATTATTACATATAACTGCTTGAATAGTTAGAAATGGAAATGTTTTTGACAATTAAACTGTGTACTTATGCTAAACGGAACTGTTTTCAATAGAACAGATTATTTACATAAAAATGGATTTGGTGTTAAATAACCAACAAAGGTTGATATGCCATAAAACCAAACCTCTCTCTCTCTCTCTCTCTCTATATATATATATATATATATACGCGCACGCGCGTGTGTGTGTGTATGTATGTATGCATCCCTCTCACATATACAGAGACAATCAAAATCAATTTTGGGCATGTATGATAATTTGCAGATTACACCTATAAAAACCACACTCATGCTATATATATATATATATATATATATATATATATATATATATATATATATATATGTGTGTGTGTGTGTGTGTGTGTGTGCGTGTAATTATATTTATGTGTGTGTTCAAGTTTTTGTGTGTCTGTGTGTGGTATATACACTTTTAATCTGCAAATTATTACACTGTCTGACATATGTCAGAGATTAAATTAAATTGTCTGCGTAAAGGTGAGAAAATCTTGTGATTATGTCCAAAACAAATAATTAACAAACAAAATCTGGTTGAAAATGGTGTATTTCTTCTGGTATTTACATGTACTTATTTTCTCAAGTGACATGAAGCTCCACAAAGTAATCAATAGCTTACAAAAACGATGTCATATCAAAAGTGAAAGTGTAAGTAGACATGTGGTGCCTGCAACATATCGCAATGCGAATCGATCGCCTTTTTTGCATAGTTACAGCGTTTTCAAAAGGAATCTCAGACCTGAAAAGGTAGACCAAACGATCCAACAAAAAATGAATAAATAAATAAGAATAAATGTACGAATAAATTAAAAAGAATAAGATGTGACAAAAATACAGACTTGTGAACTAGCATAGATCATAAAGAAGGCTAATATCTTAGAAGTTAAGAAGAAAGAAAAAAAAACGAGAAAGGATAAAAGAGAGGCTAAGGACATAAATCTGTTTTGTTTAATGTTTTATCTTACGTATTAAGAATATTATTACGGGTTTACTTTGTTTTTTTTTTTGTTCGTTTTTTTTTTTCGATCAGTGGAACATCAACCTTCGAGAAATATTTAATGAAAAAGCATCCTTGTAGAAGAACAGTAGTATTTAACCAATGGCTGAAGGGATGAGGGACTTTGTACTTTTCCCAAGGGCTTTAATCATAAATTGAACGTAATAGCATGACTCGGGTTCGAACTCGCTTTCTACGATATCAGAGTCCAGCACATTAGGCATTACGCCACGGAAATAATAATAATAATAATAATAATAATAATAATAATTTTAGTAAAGTTGACGTCCGCAGTCGAGGGTGAGCCAAGGTTCCCTTTTTGATAGCTACTACACCAAGGTGTAAAGGAGGGCGCTACTACTTTCCCTGGATTGCTCCACTTTGCTCTTGATCCGTACCTTACAATGCTGAGTGTTAAGCAAGGAGGCATCAAGTACCTTTTTTAAAATCTTTGGTATGACTCGACCTGGGGATTGAACCAAGGTCTCACGGGCCACTGGCGATCACTCTAACTATCATGCCAATGTCCGGTGAATAAGACGAGACACGACTGGGTCGGCAACGTGATCCACTGGGAAATGTGCAAAAAATTTAAATTTGACCACACTAACAAATGGTATACGCACAACCCAGCACCTGTCCTAGAAAATGACACACATAAACTCCTTTAGGTTATTTAAAACCAAATATTGTTTATGCTTATATGCAAAATATTTATGATTTGGTTTGGTTGGGTTTTATGGCATATCAATCTCTGTAAGCTATTCAATACCAAATCCTTTTTGTAGATATTTACTAAATAGATATAATTTGTAAACCTATTTTGTAGATAACTGTTATGGGGACATATCCTACCATACCCCAAAGATGGACTCGTCCAACCTAAACATATTCTCCGAGCTTAGCTCACTCGGTGAATACAACTTCTCGTTTCTTACGAGACATTTGACAGACAGACTGTAAGCCGAGAACGGCTAGTACTTCTTTTGTATGACTTCCTTTTTTCTGCTAATACAATAACGTTCACCTATCACCCGTTGTTTGAGTTGTTCTTCCACTGGTCTTATCTGAAGACTACAACAATAACATTTTTAAATGAACCAGAAAATATTTGTTTGCATACAGTTAAATTTTTATTCAGAAGATTCGTGAGTAAATAGTTTGTTGGTAATCTCATTTTAAATGACTCAGAGCTAATTTGTTTGCATATAGTTAGATGGTTCCTAATATTCTCATATGAATACTTCCATTTAGCATTAATCCTTCGTTTAAACTCAATTTAATCGTTTAAAATAATATAAATAGTTTTATGTGCACACAGTTAATTAGTTTCAAGTATCACGGTGTAATACTGACGGTTTAATTCAGTAACACAGTTACAGTTTTAAGTAGTGCTAATCAACACAAATAATTCTATTCAACATTACTCCTTGATTAGAAGACAAATAAATTTCTCCAAATATTGCTATGTATCTTAATTATAAGGTCAAACAGTTCTATTTCTAACAAGTGGATTCAACCTAAGTATATTTATCACTGTTTCTTACCAGACTTGATTTGACACTAGGTCTCCTTTTATAGTGGAGGCTAGGAAAGGAAGGTCGGGTACGAGCTGAGATTCGTGCCTTGCTGGACTCTGATAGTCATAGGCTCACTAGGTGCAATGTAAGCCAGGTAACCCTGCTGGACTTGGACTCAGTGTAATGTGAGTCTGACGCGTATTCCTGCTTATAACTTGAACCAGACCAGGTCTAGTTCTAAGCTATACTGTTAATTATTCTTCGTCCAACCGAATCTATCGTTGACCTGATACTCCCGACGGCCGAGCTAAATTGCCAGTAATCAGCTTCTAAACCCCGTTGGTATTCGATTTAAAGTGAGTCATCTGCTTACACATAGTCGAAATGTCAAACAGTTCATGGGACCTTAACAGGTGCTACTACTCCGAATCTTGGTAAACCGCGGAGCAATGACATTGGAGAGTTACTCAGCATTCCCCAAAGCTCCAGGGTTGAAGCCTTGCGATCAGATTGTTTGATGTCATATCCAGGATCTTCGTTTTTGGGGTCTTACTCATGCGCAGAGATACAGTCGGTGCATTCTACAGCCCAAGCCAACTGGGGTTTTTTAAACTGAGTACAGCTGACTTGAATTTAGAGTTTTGCTATGTTTTTTCTCGGTCAGTTGCTGGGCCAAGGCTAAAAGAGCTCAATTTGTCGAATCAGTGTTCACTGAGGGTGTGTTTTGGATGTAATGGCTAGGTTAGGTTATCTGGTTTAAAGTAAATAAAATAACCCAAGACAGGTTGAGATGCCATTAAAATCAATCAATCAATCAATCTCAATTGAAAAAAAGCAAATATCTCCGATATGTTTTAGTTTTGGAAACGATTGAGTTATTTGTTATTATATCATTGTAAATTATTTGCCTTTGGTGAAGGGCATCTTGGGTAGTGTCATGGTTGGCAAGCTTAACAAGCAAACCTATTAGAGTGAGTTCGAGTCTCATTGGGAGCCCCATTCATTCGGCCTTGTGTTACATCGAACCAAAGAAATTCGAAAATTTGGTGAAGCTATAACTTTATCCTAAGGTGAATTATAGTCAGTTCAATTAAATCGAAATAAATTGGTTGGTTGGGTTTGTATTTTATCGCATATCAACCATTGTAAGGTATTTAATGCCAAATTCTGTTTATACAAATATATTAAATATATAGGATTTGGCTTGATTGACATATCAACTATTGTTTGTTATTTAATGCTAAATCCTAACCATACATATCTATTAAATATATACGATTTGGTTTGGTTGAAGTTGATGGCATATCAAGCATTGAAGGTTATTCAATGTCAAATCCTTTTTATACAGATGTATTAAATATAAATGATTTGGTTTGGTTGGGTTTTATGGCATATCAACTATTGTAGGTTATTCAATGTCAAATCCTCTATACATATATATTAAATATATATGATTCGGTTTGGTTGGGTTTTATGGAATCTCAACCATTGTAGGCTATTTAATGCCAAATCCTATTTATACATATATATTAAATACATTTAATATGATTTGGTTGGGTTTAATGGCATATCAACCATTGTTGGGTAATTAATGCCAAATCCCAAATACATATATATCAAATATATAGGGCTTATAAACATTTTGATATTAACTTTTTTAAATATCTAAGCGCATTCTTTAGCAACCAGTAAATTTTTCCAAGTATTGTCAACTATCACTAACAATTCAGGTAAACCTTCATTTGTCTACATACAGTAAAATGATAGAACAGTTCTATTTCTAACAATTCAATTTAGCATAAATCATTTGCCTGCACTTCGGCTAAATATCAATTCATAGATGGGACCTTAACAGGAGCTATCACTCAAGACCAGAGTGGACCTGGGGACGATGACAATGACAGGATACTATGCATTCCCCAAAGTTCCAACATTACAGGAGCCTCACCATCAGGACACTCTGCAGAGATGCTATCAGTGTATTTTACAGTCCCACCCGAGTGAGCAAAAATAGAAATAATTTCTTGAAACTGAATAAATCTTGTTATTCAATAGGAACTGAATAAATATTATTGTTAGATAGGGACTTTATAACTATCATTATTTGATAGGAATACCATATCATCATCATCATGTCGTGCGGCCAGCACATATATCCCTGACCCTCACTCTCCACGTCT
Organism: Sepioteuthis lessoniana; assembly: GCA_963585895.1. NCBI lineage: Eukaryota > Metazoa > Mollusca > Cephalopoda > Myopsida > Loliginidae > Sepioteuthis > Sepioteuthis lessoniana. Next base: position 53,575,929 of record OY757936.1, read on the forward strand.
CCCTATAATTCATCGCCTCTGGCAGGTCTTCAGGGTTACATCCCGTATCATCACAGAGCTGCTATATGTATATTCGAGCTGGTCGTCCTGCTTTTGATTGGCCATATGCGGGGGTCCATAGGAGTACATCACTTACGAGCTCGTCCTTGCTTCTCCAGCAGTGTCTGGCATGTCTGGTTCGTCTAGCTTGGATAGTTTTCGTGACAGGTGGTAGGTGACCGTATAGTTGGTGCTTTGTGGGGTATTGCTGCCAGGACTTGTTCAATATTGCTCTCAACATTCTTGTATAATTGCCGTCTAGCTTCTTCTCCAGCCGTTTTGTCAGCGTCCAAGTAGTGCATCCATATAACAGTATCGACACGACCGTAGCCTGGAAGAAACTACGTTTCATTTTATCGGTCAGGTTTGATAACCTTTTGCAAATTATTTTTATTAGATAGGAATACTTGATATCATATAACTGTACGCAAAAAAAAAAAAAAACGCTCGAGAATCACATAGAAAAATGTATACAGGGATGTCCCAGAAAAATGTATACACACTTTGATTTATTATAAATGAAATATTTATTCTGATATATGTAAGAGTGTTCGCCAATGGCCCGGGAGACCTGGGTTCAATCCCAGGTCGAGTCATACCAAAGACTTTAAAAATGGAACTTGATACCACCTTGCTTAACACTCAGCATTATAAGGTACGGTTCAAGGGTAAAGTGGAGCAATCCTGGGAATGGAGTAGCGCCCTCCCCTACACCTTGGTGTAGTAGCTATCGAAAAGGGAGCCTTCGGGTCACCCTCGACTATGGTCGCTAACTTTACTTTATATAATCCATTTTAAAGAAGACAAGTATAGAATATTCCGAGGTAACACAATTGTTTGAACTGAAGATTGTTCTTTATCTAGGCATGATAGCGAGAACAAACAGAATTGCAAATATTACTGAGCGAATTACAGGTGTTCAAACTGATGACCATTCTACTTAAGGTATTACTGATGAAGTTGCAAGCTTCTAAAATCATTTCAGCTGGTATTTGAATACATTCTATTTCATTTGCTGTAATAAACTCATTGATTGTTACAAGTTTCGTGCTATAAAGTTGAACGACTCAATGTTATGCAACAATTACCAGCACAGGACTCCGCAGAATCCGTACGTTACAGTTGAACACCGAAAAAACTTACCAGGATTTACCAGTGTTGCATGTAATTTGATCATTCACTTTTTTCTTTTTGGAAACTATAGTCACTGATCAAAATGTTTATGTATTTTTAAAATAAACGCAGTTCCATAACCTCTCTGCCTAAATAACTCTAGACATGCCGACATGCCGTTAAAATCAATCTATCAATCACTTGTAATCATATTTACCAACCCCTTCGATCGGGCAGGATATGACACAAGGTCAATTTTTTTAAACGGAGTTTAACAGGTTTGAATTCAGAGTTTTTCCTTCTCCTAGACTTGTTGCCTCACCAAGGCTGAAGAACCCAGTCTGTCCTACTATTTCCCCATAGCTGGAGGGAGAATAATTGGAGTCATACCTTTCCCAAGGGTATTCGTGCTATGTGAAATGCAATCACTTGTAATGAGTAGATACGGTTTACTTTATTTTTCTATTAATTAGTCAACCAACAGCTGGAAGGTAAACGAGGTTCATGCCTTTTTCCAAGAGTATTAATCCAAAAGTGTACGTTTTAGGGCTACTGTGATTCGAACTCGCTATAACGATGTTCCAGTTAAGCACATTAGCCTCTGCACCTTGGGGAATTCTCATTGTAATTAGTCGAATAAATGAACATTTTGATATATCTGTTACATACATCCTTCACACGTTCTATGACTGCGTAAAAATCCAACTTGTGCTGTCACTGGTTACTGGTTATGTATAGTGTGTGTGGAAGCAAAATAAGAAATGCTTTCTAAAACGTTTTTTTTTTTTTGTCTGATTAGTTCGTTTTGAAAAAAAAACAAAAACACGGTAAATCTAAATTTTTATGATGCGCTCTATTATTCAAGCATTTTTTCAGCCCAATTTGCGTGAGCAACAAGAGAAACAACAAAGAATCTATGATTTGCTCTACGCCGAAAAACAAGCCAAAGTTTGTTTCTCTACCGTATACAAAGCAAAAGAAAATGTTTTTAAAGAAAAAAATCTTTTAAAAGAAAAGGGGAAAAACAAAAACAAAAGAAAGCTGTTTAACGGCTCTCGCTACGGCGATTGAGAAGGACCTCAAAACATCAATAAGAAAGCACGCTAATGAATTGAAAGTCCACGAGAAAACTGTCAGGACAGCAATTAAACAAGATTACTCTCTTTGATATGCTACTTAGGACGTTTTAGAAAACAAAACAAATGTAACTTCCCATCCAAATATTGTTTCATTTAAGACTGCTTCTGAGGAGTAATGAAATAAAATGTCTAAATAACTGTTGTCACCCCGGAAAGGGACACTAATGAAAACGCAAACGCAGATATTAGATAACAGATTATATAACACAAGAAATATAGAGTTTCATAGAAAGGTAAGAAGCCTCGTACTGTTCGGATAACACCGATATTGATCTGCCCCTCTGGCAGCGAAATCTCTCTGTACTAATAACGGTGAGAAGAGTCCATTATGGTATGATGGGCAAGGCTCCCACAACAATAACTTATTTTAAAATCATTTTGAAAGCGTGTTTATACAATGATGGAAAAAAATGACGGCCATATTGAACAAATTTACTATTTTTTGTTTATTTTTTTATTTTGTGGTTTATTTTTTAGAATTTAAATTCATCTTTTATAATAGAGTTATTTATTAATACACTGGAATATTCCTTATTTTTCTTCCGCACCCTGTTGATAATGAGTTACTTATAAAAAAGAACCTTAACCATTAAAAAATGCGTCTTTTTTCTAAGCCTGATAGATCCTCTCAAACATCAGAGGTTACAGTAAATCACAGCATTATAAACAATATTATTGGATTTCGACGTTGCCAGGTAGCTATTGATTTTTTTGTTTTAATGATGGAGAAGAAGTCAAGTTACTGAATAATAATTCAGTGTGAATTTATCACGAAAAAAGAATAATAGAGTGTATTATTAGAGTCTTGTGAATCTCTTCTTCTGTCGAACCCTAAGGCACATTTTTTTTTATTTAGAGAAAAAAAAAATGGAATAATGATTTATAAAATCAAGCGAATAAAGAAAAAAAGAATGTATCTACTTGGAATATCGAATCAGTGGATGGGTTGGGACGATACTTGAAAGGCGCGTACTTTGCAATACAATAGGGGTATCTGCAGGCAGGTAAAATAGTCGAGTTTGCTTTGAGTGTTTATTTGGTTTAGGGTGGGAAAGAAAGAAAAAAAATTAAAAAATTAACGAGATAAGAAAGGAGGAAAGGCAGGACTAAAAAAAAGAAAAAATAATTAAGGAAAGAGAGCCAGAATTTAAAAAAAAGAAAAGTATTAAAAAAAGAAAAATATCACAGAAGAAAGAAAGAAAAAAGTAAAAAAAAAAATGAAACAAGAGAAGGAAGGACGAATAGAGAAGTAAAAAGGAAGTACATGGTGTCTCAAAATAGATGCAACCAATTAAGATGATAATGATTTATTACTGAAAGAAGCCAAATGGCAGTCATTTGGAACAGGTCTTGTAAAAATGCATCCTTTGAGCTAGAAACATCAAATCAATATTTTTCAATTGTTATTTTATCAGTTTCCAGGACTTGCAGTCTTTTTTTTTTAAAGTTTCTTATCTCAGTAATAAATCATCATATTAATGGAATGCATCTATTTTGAGACAGTTTTGAATGATTTTGTCTCCAAATAAGTAGGGGTGTCCTCGTGGTGTGATGGTTAAAGCGATGGACTGTGGAATCGTAGTAAGCGAGTTCGTACTCCAGTCGCGCTATTACATTCACTTTCGGGCAAATAGTATGGTATGAACCCCCTTATCCTCCAAGCTATGGGTTAAATACTACTGTTCTTCTTGGAGAATGGCTTTGGCATTTAATAACCTATAAAGGTTGATATGCCATTAAACGAAGAAACCAAACCAAATAAGTAGTGACGAAAAATATTTTCCCTCTCTTGTCCAAAACATTGTGATCAATTAAATATAAGTATATTATTATAAATCTACATAATAAAGAATAATGAGTAGAGTGTTCGCCAATGGTCTGGGAGACCGGGGTTCAATCCCAGGTCGTGTCATACCAAAGACTCAAAAAATGGTACTTGATGCCGCCTTGCTTAACACGCAGTGGTATAAGGTGAGGATCAAGGGTAAAGAGGAGTAATCCTGGAAATGAAGTAGCGCACTTCCCTACACCTCCGTGTAGTAGCTATTATAAACGGAGCCTTCGTGTCACCCTCAACTAAAGTCGCCAACTTTACTTTTTAGGGAAAGGAGCAGCGTCCTCCCCTACCCCTTGGTTTAGTAGCTATTGAAAAGGGAGCTTTCGGGTCACCCTCGACGACGGTCACTAACTTAACTTTACTTATTATTAGTAGAGTTATCAACAGTCACATGGGTCCGGTGTATATTGAGACACTTTGTATTAAGGAAAAATAAAAAATGAAAGAATCAATTGAAAGGGAAAAAAGGAGAGTATGTAGTAAGAAAGAAAGACTGAATAAAAAAAGAAAGTCTTAAAGAAAAAATGAATGTGGAAAGGAAGGAAGGAAGAAAGAAACAAGAGAAGAAAGAAATGATGAATGGAGAAAAAATGGTGGTTTAAAGAAAGAAAAAAGTAGGGAGAAGTAAAGGAAAGAAAAAAATAGGAAAGAAAGAATAAATGAGTATGAATAAAGAAACAAAAAGAAAGCAGAATAGAAAGAAAGAAAAAATATCAAAGGATTAAGATAATATATATCAAGACGGCGAACATATACTATTGAAAAAGTTTTAAATAAGCGTCAACGTTCATAAATAAGTTGCCCTGTACTAGACTCGGCTTTGTATATACAGTAACAGCCACAGATAAGTACACTGCAATTTTTGTTTGAAAAAAAATTCCCTTTAAATTTTATTGCAAGAATATTATACAGAACAGATATTCGTATGTATTATTTTTTTACCGCACATAAGTAAAACTCACTATACAAAGACAAAAGGCTAAAATAGGTGTTTAAGCACAAATAATACATACAACTATATATATATATATATATATATATCCTTTGGTTTGTTAAATAAACCAATGCTGATGGTCCCCAATTACTGAGAATCGTAACACCCAGCATCTTAGCGCCTACCATACTTAAAAAGCACTCCCAGGGTCGTTATCGAAGACAAAAATCGCAGGAGGAGGAACCACAATATTATGACATCAAACCTTGATTAGACCTTCAGCAGCGCCCACAGTGGTCGTGGCGGCCTGTCCAGCATTGACTTTTTTAGTTACTAATCTGCCAGTAGATAGCGTGGACAGGCCCCTTCTTGGTCTTCGTTTTGCGAAGCCAACCCATAATGATATATATATATATATATATATATATATATATATATATATATATATATATATATATTCAAAGAAGATTAGTGTGAAATAATTCAATTTAAGAATTTATGAGGATTCTTATATATCTCTAGGAGAAGCCAATGTATGATGATTAATATATAAATTTATAAATTCAATACAGAGCAAATTCATATAATTGGAAGTTTTATCACATGGAGAGACCAGGTAAAATAAATTTATTGTTGCCAAATGACGGTCTGTTGAGTTTTTCTTCCAATTATATATATATACGATTAGTGATAAAGTACCGACATCTTTATGAGAAAAATGATTATTTTTTAAAGTCTAGTGCTACATAGTTTAGAAGCAATAACGAAAACATCAGAAGAAGTAGAATAAGTAGTAGACGCAAAATATGTAAGGCCCTTATATATATATATATATATATATATATATATATATATATATATATATATATATATATATATATATAGTAATATTACGGTAACTCCACATTCGCAACTTTGCGACAGGAGGGAAGCATGTAAAGAGTCATCGGACGAGACGGAGAGTATAGCAATTATATTCTCCGCCGAAATAAATTTGTTATGACGACTTAACCTAGTTTGAGTCTCCATTAAATTGTACTATATATATATATATATATATATAATTTTAGCTTTGGCTCCAGAAAAGCTAAAACTTTATTTGGGTGTTAGAATTGTAATGCTACCGGGTTTGATACTATCTAAAAACATCTGTTTTAAATGAATTATGTTTCACAAGAAAAAAAAATCATTTCCTGATATCTTTGGTTTCGAAGAACATTAAATTTTTGAAAAAAAATCATTTAATGGCAACGCTGCATGCAAATTGATTAAGAGGGCACTGAGAGGGTTTTAAAGAAAAAGGTAAGAAGGACAGAAGAAAAAGAACTGAATTATTGTGACTATGCATATTTTAAGAGAGAAAAAAGACAAAAAGGAAGCCAGAGAGAGAGAGAGAGGGAGAGAGAGAGGGGGAGGGAGAGAAAGAGAGAGAGAGAGAGTTATAAAACACCGAAATGAAAGGAGGAAGGAATAAAAAAAATGAAAAAGTCAACGGACAGAAGGACTAAAATTGCAAGAAGTTTACCATAGAACGAGAGAGAGGGGGGAAAGAAAAGCTAAAAGAAAGGTAGGGAGGGGGAAATAAAAGTAAGCAATTGAATGAGAAAAGAATGAATGAAGGATGAATAGCCGAGAAATGAGAATTAATAACAGACGCGAAATATGTAAGACTATAAACAACACAGACAGGCTCATCCTGGAATTGAACTCGTGTCTTCATGTTCATTTCCTAAAACAGAAACCATTATACCACGAACGGATCGTTAAATGCATTAGACAGATCAGAAAAAACAAAACAAAAAACAAACAAAACAAAATGGTTATGCTCAATATGTTTCTCTTAGCTTATTTTTCAGAGTTGTTGGTTCGAACCTCACAATAAATCGTGTGTGTGTGTGAGGAAGTGAGTGAGTCAGTGAGAGAGAAAGAGTAAAAGAGATAAATAGAAAGAGAGACAAACAGAAAGAGAGAAAGAGAAAGCGAGTGAGAAACATAGATAGATAGATAGATAGATAGATAGATAGATAGAGAGAGAGAGAGAGAGAGAGAGAGAAAGTTTTGAATAAAAGGAGAAAGAGAGATGCAGAAAGAAAGAGAAAGAGAGATAGAAAACGGAAGAGAGAAAGAGGGAGAAAGAGATATATAGAGAGAAAAGTAGAGAGAAAAAACAGAGAGAGAAAGAAAGAAAGAAAGAAAGAAAGAGAACGAGAGAACGAGAGAGAACTAGAAGAGAAAGAGAACGCGAGAGAGTGAGATAGAAAGAAAGAGAGATGAAGAGGGAGAATAAGAGAGAACGTGTGTGTGTGTGTGTGTGTGTGTGTGTGTGTGAGAGAGAGAGAGAGAGAGAGAGAGAGAAAGAGATTCATTAAAAGGGAAAAAATGAGTTTCAGAAAATCTTGTCATTAAACGTTCTTGATGATCTTTCATAAACAGATCCCGGATCTTCCCGATCACTTCCGGTGGATTGAAATGGAAGAGTTATGAGAAACCAGCATCAGAATCGGCACCCCCACCCCTTACTCATTTCCACCCGCCCCTTCACATTCAACCTTTTAATGAAACAAGGAATCAAAACCAATTAACATGTTGTACATAACAGAAACTAAATTTCAGTCTTTGGAAGAAGAAGAAGAAGAAGAAGAAGAAGAAGAAGAAGAAGAAGAAGAAGAAGAAGAAAATATGATATGTCGGAAAAAGAAAAAGAAAGAAAAAGAAAAAGCAGAAAAGAAATGGAATAACAAAGCTGAAGAAATTTTACATGAAAAGGAAAACAGAGAAAAGGGGAGAGAGAGAGAGAGAGAGAGAGAGAGAGAGAGAGAGAGAGAGAGAGAGAGAGAGAGAGAGAGACTGAAACAAGGAAAAAAGGAAAGAAGACGAAGAGAAGAAGAGAGATGAAGTGACAAGAAAAGAAATCGGAAAAAGAAAAAAAAGGGAAGAGAGAAAGAAATAGAAGGAGAGGAAGAGAGATCGAAGGAGTGAGAAAGCTGAAGAAAAATTGACAACGAGAAAAGAAGAAAAATGAAAAAGAAATGTTCAAAAAAACAGAATTGAATAAAGACAGGAAGAATAAAATTGGAACGTAGAAAGAAAAAAATATATAAAGGAAGAAATAAATAAATAAAGAAGAAGAAGAAGAAGAAGAAGAAGAAGAAGAAGAAGAAGAAGAAGAAGAAGAAGAAGAAGAAGAAGAAGAAGAAGAAAAATTTAATAATCAGTAATGTGTTGATAAAGACGATTATTCAGATGCTAATTAGAGAAAAAGTGATCGATAGTTTGTTGCAGAAAAATAAAAACAAAAAACAAGCGTGTCCTGAGAGAATTCGTTTGTTAAACGTAGATGAGGCTAATTACGTTTGTAAAACAGATATCATCCATTATTTTTAAGGCGAAATGACACACAAAGTGTAATACAATTTACAACAATAATATTAATTTATGATATTGTTTTTACAAGAAAATAATTTACTTAATAATTTAAAAGGTTTGTTATCCGGTAAAATGAATTACACTAACTGGTGACCAAGTTGAGAAATAAACTTGTAATTTTAAAAGATGAATATTTTATTTCGATAACAACTTCCTTTTTCAATTGAGCGAGATCAAAGAAATTTATCGTGGGATTAAATATTTTCAGATCATATCCTGTAGTATTTTCCGTTCAGAACATTTAATCTTAGAAATAGATTTTGCATTGCAGAATTAGGTCAATTATTCTAGACACGAAGGCAATCAAAAAGGGTTCATGATCAACGACTGCTAACTTTTAGAGAGTGATTATTGGATATTGGTTATTTTCTTTAATTGTATATAAACCCTTGTTTGTTTTTTCCTGGCAAATCATATATATATATATATATATATATATATATATATATATATATATATATATATATATATATGTGTGTGTGCGTGTGTGCGTGTGCGCATGCGCGTGCATATATATATATATATATATATATATATAGTATTATTCGGTCCAGTTAAACCAGAGTTGGGAGTAATTCCTTCAGGACAAGAAAATCATTCAAGAGCTGAACATTTAAATTTTCCTGGTAGAGAGCTCAATGTAATTAATATTACAGAGCAATACTTTCTTTAAAGAAAAACCAAAGACCGGTTATTTTAGGATTTTTCCTGGTAGAGATCTCAATGTAATTAATTTTACAGAGCAATACTTTCTTTAAAGAAAAAAACCAAAGACCGCTTATTTTAGGATATCCTAAAAATAACTATCCTAAAATAACCGGTCTTTGGTTTTTTCTTTAAAGAAAGTATATATATATATATATATATATATATAATCTGTAAGCGAATAGTTTGTAAGTATTTATTAGAATTGTATTTAATTTTGAACGATTTTGAGCGAAGCCCAGTCGATTGGGGCTGTAGAATACACTGAGTGTATCTTTGCATAGAAGTAAGAACCAGCGCAACGAGTGTCCTGGATATGACACTAAGCAATCTGATGCTGAAGCTCCAGTAACGCTGGTAATTTGGGTAATGCAGTGTACCCATCATTGCCATCGCTCCCAGGTCTACTCTGACCCGGAGTGGTAAAAGCTGATAAGGTCCTCTCTGGAACAAATAGTTTAACAATTAAACTAAGAGTTTAAAAATGACTCATACTAAATTGAATTGTTAGGAATAGAAGTGTTTGATCGTTTAACTGTGTGTAAATAAATGATTGATGATATTTGATTGAATTGTTAGAGATGCATAGCAATACCTGGAACCTTTACCTGTGTGCAAAAAAATGAGCTTAGACTCGTTTAAAAACGTTATCAAGAAAATGTTTATAAATTATGTATATTTAATATAACTGTATGAAGAATATTTGGTATTAAATAACCCATAAGAGTTGATATACCCTGAAACCAAACCAAACCAATCAAATTTTGAGCACATTTCTTTACATACTGTAACATGGTTGCTCACACATACCGTTATATTTTGTATTAATCATTTCTCTGCACACAGGTGGTTTCAATTGCCCAGTCGGTTGGGGCAGTAGAATACGCTGACTGGACCTCAGGAGAGGGATAAGACTCCCCCCAAAGTGTGTACTGGATACGAGACTAAAAAATCTGATAGTGAGGTTCCAGTAATCCTGGAACTTTGGGGAATGTGGAGTACCTCTTCATTGCCATTATTCCCAGGCCCACTCTGGTCCAGCGTGGTAGCAGCTGATTGGGCCCTATCTATGGGTTAAATAGAACTAACGGCATCCTTATACTGAATTGAATAACTTCAAATAGACATGTTTTTTTGACAATTAAACCGTATTTACATTTAAACTAAACCAGCTCATTAACCCCGTGGGTAGAGTGTTCGCCAATGGTCTGAGAGACCTGGGTTTAATCCCAGTTCGCGTCTTACCAAAAGACATTAAAAATGGTGTCTGATACCTCCTTGCTTAACACTCAGCAGTATAAGGTACGTATCAAGGGTAAAGTGAATCATTCCAGGGAAAGGAGTAACGCCCTCCCCTACACCTTGGTGTAGTAGCTATTGAAAAGGGAGCCTTCTGTACGACTTTACTTTTTACTTTACATTTAAACTGCGTGCTTATGCTAAACTGGATTATTTGAAATGGAACAGTTTTTTGACATTGGAATTGAACTTACATTAGACTGAATTGTTTAATATAGAACTGTTTTGACATTTAACTGTATGTAAACAAAATCTGTTCTTATACTAAACTGAATTTATATGCGTACTTATGCTAAACTGAATAGTTTGAAATAGAACTATTTTCATAAAAATGGATTTGGCGTCAAATAACCTACAAAGGTTGATATGCCATAAGACTCAACCAACCAACCAACAGATGGTTTCATGTTTTGCTAAAATGAATAGTGATATGAAATATTGATCATTAGTTTACGCACAGATAAATCGTTTCAAGTATTATAATTTAACACTAATAATTCTATTTAATTTAAACCATTTGTTTGCTCTCAGTTAAATGCTTTAAAGAATTGTTAACACAATTAATAATTTATTTGCGCACAGTTAAATAGTTTCTTGTATTGGTATCACAAATAGTTTTTATCTAATACTAATAATTTATTTGCATACAGATATACGAGGTGCATACGATAAGTTTCCAGACTTTTTTCGTATGGGCACTTTTATTGATAGTACCCACATGAAACTCTAGCCCCCTCCGGCTGCAATGTACTGGTACCGTTTCAACAACTTCTGCAAAGCCCCATGGACTTCCTCTTGTGTGAGCGTGTCAATGACCTTCGTCACAGTCTCTTTCATCTACTCAATTGTCTCATAACGACAGCCTCTGAGCTAAGGGAATAACCAAAAGTCACAGGGAGCAAGATCTCGACTATTGGGTGGATGACGAACTGTCTTGATGCCCATTTTGGTCAAATAGTCTGTGACAAGGATGGAGTCGTGGACTGGTGCATTGTCCTGGGGAAAATGCCCCTGACCCGATTTGAAAAGTGCTGGCCTCTTCCGACGGAATCTCTTCCTGAACTCTCTTAGTACCTCAACATAGTAGCCCTAACCCTTACCCAAACCCTTTCGCCAATCAACACTGGTCTATTGACTTCCTTACTCCTCCTACATCTCTCATCATCCCTCACAGACTCCCTGCCTTCCTTGAATCTCTTATGCCACTTAAAAATTCATGCTCGATTCATGCAAGATGCTCCAAAAGCAGTCTGAAGCATTCCATACGTTTCTGTGGCATTTATTCTAAGTTTAAAACAGAATTTTATTGCATATAGTTCTTCTAAAGTGTCCTCACGTCCAGATTATATTTTAAAAATTCACCAGCTGTAACAATCAAACGTTAGTAGGGTGTGTTCCAATTCCTGTTGTAGCTGTTCCTTTGAAATCGAAATCATAAAAATTGGTCAGTCATCTCATAAGATGTATAGCAATAACATACTGAATTTTCAAGAGTCTACGACAATTTTAAATGCCTGTACGAAAAAAGTCTGCAAACTTATTGAAGGCACCACTTAATTTTATTTAATATTAGTTATATGTTTGCACCTAGTTTAAATGGCTTCACGTATTTCTCCCATGTCGTAAGTGACACTCAACCACTGCCTTTTATCAGCATTGAAATAAAAAAAAATGCGACGCTTAGTTTGCCACAAGAGAAATTTAAAGATTACTTTCGGGAGAATCGTACAGGTCCAAGGGTATAACATAACCATATGATCGGTCAGATAGGGCCTCACCGACTGTCTGTTTAACCCATTAATGTTCAAAGTGGAGTGTTGCAGGTTACGTAAACACGTTGTCTACCAGATTTAAAGACTGCTCAGCCTCCAGGATCTCGTATTTAAGCATTACGTGTCAACATTCACGGCAAGCAGATGCCCTCGTTTGGTCTTACCCATTTGCATAAAGTGCAGTCGGCGTATTCAGCAGCCCCAGCCGAGAGGAAGGGGAATGAATCAATTTCATGTCAAATGTGGAGCGATCCTTGGATCATCTTGAATGAGTTGGCTATGATTCCCAATCCATCATTAACGATGAAATCAGCGGTAATGCTAACTATCCCGAGCATAATTACCAATTTTCTCAATTTCATTTACAATCTTTCAACAGCTAAGAATACGTTGATTAGATTCCATAGTGAGGTGTAAGAACTTGTTTTAACCTACAAAGAAAGTTTACAGAATGAGAATTAATCAAAACGGAAGTTGAGAAAGAAATAGAAATCTTTATAACATTAACAAAATCCAATACTCGCTAACGGCGTGAAGAAGGTACCAACTGCTAATGTTGACTACTTTGTCAGCATAAATCACCCCCCTCACAATAGTGTCCAACGTATTTGTGAGGAATGGGACATACCCATTAATGTTCACTGGTAGGCTATATAACATATTCCCTCCCCAAAATGGTGTCCTGTGTATAGCATTAAACTTCATACGGTGGGAGGGTCTAGTTCTCTCATTGCCGTTACTGCCAGGTCCACTCTGGCACTGAGTGGTCAAACCTGTTTGACTCCAATCTGAAGTCCAAGGTGTTATATAGTAATCATTGAACAAACGAAACACTTCTTTATAAAAATATATCTCTTATTTTATTCTCGAAACGAGCCCACAATTTGTTGTCAGTTTGAGAAATAGGTGGAGAGACATATACTCAGAGAGGGAACTTCTTGTCCCGTATCTTCTTCAGGGAGCCAAGGGGTTCCAAGCCGTATCATCAGAGACGACCTAACCCTCTGATCTGCTGCGTGTCCCAGGTTCGGCTCCCGATTCTCAGAACCCTGCCTAACTCTGACCGGGTGATTCTCATCACGTTATCTCCTTCCGGTTACACACTTGCTGTACCCGACTACCCTGACACGCTGTCATTCTCCTGTTCACTAATCGCAACGTGACAGCTTGTAAAAGCACACAGGGTCACTAGGAACAAACCGAAAATCCATGTCATATGTTATATAACACAAGGGACACATAGCACTAATACCCTTGGGAAAGGTATGAATCCAATTATTCTCTCTCCAACTATGGGTAAATAGTAGGACAGACTAGGTCCTTCAGCCTTGGTGAGACAACTAGTCTAGGAGAAGGAAAACGCTGAATTCAAACCTGTTAAACTCCGCTTAAAAATTGACCTTGTGTCATATCCTGCCCGTGCAGAGGGGTTGGGTAAATAGGATAACACAAGGGAAAACCAGTCTTTTCAGCTATTTAGGACATTTCTTAGAGGCTTTTTGGGTGACAGATTGATCTTTTTGTTCGATTGCATATCAACCTCCATGGGTTATTGTGTTGTATACCCATGATTTACACAATTCAATGAACAAACGGAACACATTTCTTATTAAAAAAATCTCTCATTTTACTCTCTGTAGGGCCCACAGCTTGCCGCTGGTTTGAGAGATAGATGGAGAGACATATACTCAGAGAGAAGACTTCTTCCCATATCTTCTCCCAGGAGCCAGGTGTTGCCAACGCTTGCACCCCCTTGCAAGCTCGTCAGAGACGCCTCTGATCGGCTGCGTGTCCCTCGCTCGACTGCGATTCTCTGCACCCTGTCTAAAACTTACAGTGTGATTCTCATCACGTGATCCCCAACCGGTTACACACCTGTTCGACCTGAGTGCCCTGACGCGCCGTCATCTACCTGTTTACTAGTCAAAATGTGACAGCTTACCAAAGCACACGGGGTCACAAGGAACGAGCCGAAAATCCATGTTATATATTATATAACAATCGTAGAAGATTAGAAGACGAACTATTCATAACAAAGTGGGTGGAACAAGCAGGTTTATACGTTTCCCAAGTGCATTAATCCGAAAATGAACGTTATTCATATTTACCAACCCCTCCGCTTGGGCAGAATATGACACAAGGTCATTTTTAAGCGGAGTTTAACAGGTTTGAATGAACGTTATAGCCTGAGTGGAATTTGAACTCGTTTACCTGAGTGTTACAGATAAGCACCTTAGCCACTACACTACGGAGACTACTCCACTTGCGATATTTGTTTGGTTTGCTTTGGTTTTATGGCATATCAAACATTGTTGGTTATCTAATACCAAATCCTTTTTTTATATATGTATTAGATATATGCTATGTAAACACATTTGGTAGATACATGCAGATAAATGATCAAGCTGTTCTGTTTCTAACAAATCCCTTTAGTATAAGTCGTTTGTTTGCGCTTAGTTTAAATGTCAAACAATTCTTTTCAATTCAATTCAATTGACCCATAGATAGAACTTTATCAGGTGTTACCACTCCGGGCCAGAGTGGACCTAGAAGTAATGTCAATCAAGGGTTACTTTGAATTTCCTACATCTCATTGCATTACTGGAGCCTCCCTCTTAGATCGTTGTCATATTCAGGACAGTCATTAGTCGGTGGGGGGAGGGCTACTATTCAGCAGAGATCCATTCGGTGCATTCTACTACTCTACCTGACTGGGCTGAGCTGCTACGTGCCACGTGACCAAAAAAAAAATGGTTTATAAACGGAAATGTTTACCCATTACTGATATATCGCCAATATCAGCCTACTGACTTCATGTGACAACACAATAGAATACGAAGCACTAGGGCGCTTCATTGTTGTTTAATGGTTAACAAACTAGACAAGCTTATCAACTATTTCAGGTCATTTAATGCCAAATCCCCTTTATACAGATATATTAAAAATATATGGTTTATTAACCAATTTTTTTCATGAGGTTTCTAGTACACTGTTAAATGGTTCCACTATTGCTATGTAAATTTGACAATTATTTAAACATCAGTCATTTGCTCGCACTTAGTTAAATGATCCAATAGTTCTATTTCAAACAATTCAATTCAGCAGAAGTTATTTGTTTACACTCATTTTAAATGTAGTTTTATTTCATCCATAGATAGGACCCTTTCAGATGCTACCACTCCGGATCAAGGCGGACCTTGGAGCAATAGCAATGAGGGGACACTTCTCATTCTCTAAAGCTCCAGCATTACTGGAGCCTCATCATTAGATGGTTTAGTTTCGTATCCAGGACACTCTTTGGTGTGTTTTTTTGCCTTCTGCAGAGATGTAGTCGGTGTATTCTACAAATCCAGCCTGAGCTGAGACAAAATTACAATTAAAAATCAATAAAACGATTAGAAATTGGTTAATATCGATTAACTTTCCTTTGTAGTTGTTAATGATTTTTTTTTCTTAATTATAAGAGGTTCCCAAGCATTTAGTTTCAGTGGTTGTTAAAAACAAAACGAAGAAATATTCGGCTTCAGTTAAAGCAACAAGGGTGAACATGCCATGAAAAAAACTAAAATGATATACAAATTTCAACAGAAGAAAAAAAAGACGTCGTCAGCATAAAAAAAGCCAAAGGTTGACATGCCTTAGAAATCAACTAACCAGACGACCAACCAATCAACCAACCAAACGAACAAAATTTGGCATTATATAACCGACAACGGTTGGTATGCCAAGAAACACCAGCCAACCAATCAAATCCTTGCCCCCTATAAAATGTCATTGGGTTATAGATCCAAGAAAAAGGGTGAAGAGATAGGATAGCCTTATATCACAATACAGTGAACAAGCAATGAAAACTGAGGTAGAAACTGCTGCAGAATAAAATACGTTCTCTAATGATCATGAAATAAAAGAGAAGACAAGATACAATATTAGACCGGAAGATTTCTGTCAGATCAGGTTTGTTAGGTTTCCTTATTAAATGGCTTATCAACCTTCGTTGGTCATTTGATACAAAAGGCATGCAGCTAAACAGCTTAAGCTGTAGAATATGCCGATTTTTACAGAGGGGTGAGACCACCCTCCCCCAACAAGTGTCCTGGATATGAAACTAAAATATCTGATACAGAGACTCCAATCTTGAAGTTCTGGGGAATGTGGAGTACCTCTTCGTTGCAATTTCTCTTAGGTCCACTCTGAGCTGGAGTGATAACACATATAAAGTTCTATCTATGGGTCAATTAGAACTGTTTGATATTCAATCTTAGTGCAAGAAAATGGCCTATGTTTATTTGAATTATTAGAAATAGAACTGTTGGACCATTTAACTGAGTTTAAACAAATGAAAGGTTTCTAATTGAATTGTCAGTGATACATAGTAATTCTCGGAAGCTTTAAACTGTGTGCAAACGAATGAGTAATAATGAATAGATTTATTTGTATTAAATAACTTGAAACTCTTCAACTCTGCCTATATTGAATTATTTGTATAATATCACAATATTTGAACCATTTGACAGTGTGAGCAAATGAAGGAACAGTGTTGAATAATATTATTAGTATTGAATAGCAAAACTTGTAACCACTTCAGTGTCTGCAAACAAATGATTAATTTTCAATTGAATTATAAGTGTTAGATCGCAAGAATTTAACCATTTAACACTTTAGAAATAATAGCAATACTAATGAGCCAACAAATGTTCCCGTGGTGTAATGGTTAAAGAGCTGTACTGCAGAATCATTCTACGTGAGTTCAATTACATTAACTTTCGGACAAATACCCCTGGGAAAGGTTGTAACCCTCTTATCCCCCACTCTGTGGGTTATATAGTACCCCTACTGTCCTTCTGAAAAAGGAGGAATTTGGCATTAAATAATCCAAGTAGGTTGATATGCCATTAAATGACAAACAAACAAATGCGTTCTAACTCCTTTGAAAATCTAATAAAGTACAAACTATTCCCTTCCACATCATATATATATATATATATATATATATATATATATATTT
>OY757936.1:53598197-53635697 GCA_963585895.1 Sepioteuthis lessoniana
CCAAGGTTAATTGTCTGAAAGTGAATGAAATAGCGAAACCGGAGTTTGAACTCACTTACTTTGAAGCAGTAATCTAGCACTTGAGCTATAACACCATGAGGACTCCATGCCAACCACTTACAATATTGTTGAATCAAATTTAGTTCAAATACGAGGATCAAATACATGCTAGCGTAAACCTCGTGACCAAAGTGGTTAAAGCTATAATAGGTACCAGTTTTGGTAGTTAGTATCACGGTAGTTAAAGTGTTGAAAAAACGTGTATTGCTTCTGACTACGTGTGATTGAAATCCCCATAGATGAACGTGCAACGTAGTCGAAGATGGGAACTTATGATTTTAGAATTCGAAATGGGCCTTAGCGCCGTGGAAGAAACCAATTTGTTGTGCGAAAGCCAAACGCGTAGTTGATCGAAGTTGTGTAAACGATGGTCAAGGGAATTTCGTGTGGGTTGCGTAAACCTCGACGATCGAACAAGGTCAGGTAGGCTTAAATCTATGGATTCTGAGGTTTGTGATTTAAGCTACAGAAACAAATACAGTGAGTAGCATTACGAAAATGTGTCTTACGTTACCCAAGCTTTGCAAAAACATTTAACTCACATGGGTATAGACAAAGCTTATTTCACAGAGAGAAGTATTGGAAGCTTTTTTTAGAATCGAACGTACTAACAAAGGACGCGAACCTATCATGCTAAACATTACTTAGCGAGAGGTATCCAACAAATGTAGATATAAAAAGATTAGATATTTCAAAAACTGTATGTTAGTAAGACCTCGAGGGTTCCTGATGTAACCATTATCCATGATGATATGGTGATTCTATTTAGGAATAAGTGAAAGAGTATAATGAGCAATTGCTAATTAAAATTAATTCTTTTGGCCGACCGTTGTCGAGGGTGACCCGAAGGCTCCCTTTTCAATACCTACGACACCGAGATGAAAAGGAGGGTGATTCTTCTCTCCATGGATTTTGCCATTTAACCTTAATCCGTACCTTATAATACTGAGTATCAAGCAAGGAGGCATCTAGTACTATTTTTTTAATCTTTGGAATGACACGACTGGGAAATTCCCAGAAAATTTAGGGTTGTCCTCGTGGTGCAATGGTTAAAGCGCTGGACTGCGGAATCGTAGTAAGCGAGTTCGTACTCCTAGTCGCGCTATTACGTTCCCATTCGGGCAAATACCCTTGGGAAAGGTATGAACCCCCTTATCCTCACAGCTATGGGTTAAATAGTGCCACTATTGTTCTTCTAGGAGAATATCTTTGGCATTAAATAACCTTCAAAGGTTGATATGCCGTTAAACAAAGAAACCAACCCAGAAAGTTTTACCATCGACTATCCAGACTTATAAATAAAATTATGATTCAAATTAGAATGCTTTTAATGAGTTCATGCGTAGAGCACACACACGCACACACACCTATATATATATATATATATATATGTACTTGGGTTAGGTTTTTTGGTATATCAACCATTGCAGGTTAGTTAATATTAAATCCTTTCTACATATGTATTAAATATATATGATTTGAAAACGAATTTTGTTGATAATGTTTTTAAACGAGCTAAATTTCATTCTTTTGCACTCAGTTAAATGGTTAAAAGTATTTCTATGTATCACTAAGCATTCAATTGAACAGTCATTTGTTTACACACTATCAAATGATCAAACAGGCCTATTTAAAACAATTTAATTTAGCATAAGTCATTTATTTGCGCTCAAGAAAAATGTCAAACGTTTCTACTTAACCTATAGATCGACCCAAATCAGGTGCTACCACGCCAGGCTACAGTGAACCTGGGAACGATGAGAACTTAAAGATACTCCGCATTCCCCAAAGCTCCAGCATTACTCGAGCCTCACCGTCAGATTGCTTAGTCTAATATCAGGACAGACATTGTTGACTGGGGGGTTACCCATCTGCAGAGATGTAGTCAGTGTATTCTACCGCTCTAGCTGACTGGGCTTACACACACACACACACACACACACACATATATATATATATATATATATGCCCTCCTATGCCCGTCTATATATGATTGTGATTTAAATGGTTTTCAATTTTTTAATAACAAGTGACTCAATTTAATCGTTCCGGATATTTTGTCGAAGGTTTGAAGTTTGCAAACTATACTGGATGGTTAGATGCCGAGCCCACCTGATATTATCTGAGTGGTACTCACTAAATTTGCCTCTATGGTCTGGAACACGGTTTTGGAATCCACGATTTAAGGCTACCTGTCTTAGCCAGATTGTCTAGATCCTGCAATTCGTCTGGTTACCTTACGTTGATCAACTGTGCCTTCACCTTTCGCACAGCAAATCTTTTTTGGTTGCCTCTGAAGCGCTAACGCCTATTTCGATCTTGAAAATCCCGGATTTGAGGACATTACACATTCATTCATGCAGTTTTTAAATTACACACGAAGCGAAGCAATGCACAACGTCTCAGTGCACCACCTACCATGATACTAATAATAATTGCGACAGTGACCTGCCACCAACAAACATGTGCCAAAATATAGCAAAACGTTTGATTAACCCTAAAATTTAGGAAATCTTTTTTCACCCAGCCCCAGCATACGATTCAGTTCAATTTCCTAGCTGAGCAAAACTGGCTTGAGTTCAGAGTTTTCTTTCTCCTCGTTTAGATACTTTACCAAGTCTGCCCTACTATTTGGTAATAGATATCTAAGGATTACAGAAGTATTGATGTCTTTCCCTAGGCAATAGAGTAAAGTAAAACAACCGCGTCCAGATTTGAACTTGGATCGTTAGGCTAAGCGCTTCTTCTTTGAACGCAGATAGAATAGTTGGTGAAAAAGAAAGAAAAAAAAAAGCAAAAGGTATAATCGATGAATACAACACAAGTATTCAAATTAGTGAGCAAATGCTCACCCGTTTTGCCACAAGAGTGAAACGCTACCAATGAGGGCTCTAGGAAAGTTAGCAGAGTATATTCAAACCTCCCAACTGAGAGAAAAAGACGGGTAGATAGCAAGAGAGAAAGAGAGAAGGAGAGGGAGAAATAGAGAGAGAGAGAGAAGAAGAAGAAGAAGAAGAAGAAGAAGAAGAAGAAGAAGAAGAAGAAGAAGAAGGTATCGTTGTTAAAGCCTACATTCAATCCTAGCGACACGTAGCTCAAATAAACAAGCACATTTTGTGAAAATGTCAGAGGTCAATACAGTTAGAAACCTTTTTTTTGGTTTTTTTTAAAGGAATCTAAAATACGAAAACGAAAGAAAAAAATTATCTCTACCTCGCGTTTCTTTTACATTTAAGTGTCATCAGTTATAAAAAGAAGAAAAAAAGTAAGTGAGCCATTTTAGTCAACGCAACATACACATTTCTTAGTGATACGTAATTTTTATTGAATAAGATTGAGTAAGTTTGAATGGCTATATATATATACTCATTAGGTTGTTTCTTTCTTGATCATGGTAGATTCTTCTGGCATTTCGATGTTTGTCCATGTCTTACCATAGAGTGTTTTTCTCCCCACTAAGTATCTAGAGAAAAATAGAGCTCGTTTACTCTGACTCATTCTGTTGGCTGCTTCCAAAATTTTGGTGGTACCAATCTTACTCATATCGATAACTTAAATGTTAGAGGCAGTTATTCGACACTACCTATTTTCTCTTCAAGAACGTGATTGGTTGGTTGGTTGATTTTGTGACATGTTCAACTTAATCTATCTATCTATCTATCTATCTATCTATCTATCGATCTATCTAGCTTGCTTGCCAGCTGAATTTGTTCATATTTATATATCTATAAACAATAGTGATTGAAAGAATTCAAACACATAGATAATTAGGTTTGTTTGTTGGGTTTTATGGCATATGAACCATTCTACGTTATTTAATACCAAATCCATTTTTATGTAAATAATCAGTTCTATTTCAAACAATACAGTTTAGCATAAATACAGTTTAATTGTCAAAAACATTTCTATTTCAAACTATTCAAGCAGTTATATATAACAATTCAGTTTAGTGTAAGTACTGTTCCAATGTCAAAAACAGTTCAATTTCAAATAATTCAGTTTAGCATAAGCACGTAGCTTAAATGTAAGTACAGTTTAATTGTGAAAAATATTTCTATTCAGAGCTATTCAGTTTAGTCAAGCAGTTCTAATTCAGCTAATTCAGTTTAGTATAAGTACAGATTTTGTTTACACACAATTAGATATCAAAACAGTTTTATGTTAAACAATTCAGTTTAGTGTAAATACTGTTTCAATGTCAAAAAAAGTTCTATTTCAAATAATTCAGTTTAACATGAGCACGCAGTTTAAATGTAAGTACGGTTTAATTGTCAAAAACATTTCTATTTCAAGCTATTCAGTTTAATCTAACTATTTAGTTTCGCATAAGTATGCTGTTAGTTTTATTTAACCCATAGATAGGGCCCTACCAGGTGCTACCACACCGGGCCAGAGTGGACCTGGGAGCAAGGGCAATGAAGGGGTTTTCCGTATTCTCCTAAGCCTCAGCATTACTGGCAACTCGTTATCGGACTGTTTAGTGTCTTATCTAGGACACTCGTTTGGGGGGGGTCTTACCCCTCTGCAGAGGTGCAGTCGGTGTATTCTACAGCCCCACCCGACTAGGCAAAGATAATTGGGCTCTAATTGCTTAGATTTTGACACCTAAAAATAAGAACATTACACAAGAATCAAATTTTATTGCAGTCAATTCTGTTCCCAGATTTAAAGGGATGAACTTCAGGAAAATTAAATTGCTAAAGAAATTATTACCTCTCCTCTTCAAAAACAAAAACTACAACAACAAAAAAAACCCCAAAAAAACTTTTTTTATCCTAAAATCTCGAATTATGATCTCACATCAAATGGAGAAGAAAAATCTATCTTCCAAAAAATGTTCACTAGTAAACACCTAATCGTGTCAAACAAATTATTTTTGGCGCAAAGGCATGAACCCTTATTTTCCCTTCTCCAACTTGGTGTAAAAGAGTAAATCACAGTGAACTCTTTATTCTTACCATGGCAATCAATATTGGACCTGGAAATCCAGCTGTAAGTAAGTTGACTACCGTTGTCGAGGGCAACCAGAAGGCTCCATTTTCAATAGTTACTACACCGAGGTGTTGGGTAGGGCGCTACTCCATTCCCTGGATTCCTCCACTTTACCCTTGATTCGTACCTTATATTGCTGAGTGCTAAGCAAGGGTGTATCAAGAACCATTTTTAAAGTCTTTGGTATGACTCGACCTGGGATTGAACTCAAGTCTCCCGGACGATTGGCGAACATAACAGCTGTACTAATCTTAAAAATTGACCCTGCGATTGGTGGAGAGATTATATTAATGTAAACACAGTCGGGTACAAGTCATGATTTTAAGGTTGGTTTTATACAATGTCAACCTCTGTTGGGGTTATCTTATCATATTTACCCAACCCCTCCGCTCGGGCAGGATATGACACAACGTCAATTCTTAAGCGGAGTTTAACAGGTCTGAATTCAGAGTTTTCCTTCTCCTAGACTAGTTGCCTCACCAAGGCTGAAGAACCTAGTCTGCTCTACTATTTACCCATATCTGGAGGGAGAATAATTGGAGTCATACCTTTCCCAAGGGTATTAGTACTATGTGAAATGCTATCAGTCTCGTCCAGGATTTGAACTCGTGTCGCTGTGTCAATTTTCTACGACGATAACCATTACACCACGGGTACCACGGGTAATCTTATGTTGAAGTTTGTTTAACGAATTATATACCGGGAAAAATCTATCTCCCCAATAATTTTAACAGATCAAACAAATCTATTTGACCCAGAGTTGGGACACTTGCAAGTCCTACCTTCCTGCATTACTGAGCACCTAGGAGTAATGACAATAAAGGGGTGAAAACAAGAACTGGAGCCTGACCACCCGATACAGATTAGTGTTATTTTTAGGTAGGGGTCTTACACCCCTCTAGGAAATCCTGTCAGGGGATTCTATGTTCCGTTGACAGAAATGTCTAAGAACGTGGAACAACAATATATATTTCGATTCTCTTTAATCCTTATCTATCTATCTATCTATCTATCTATCTCAGCACCCTTACCTTTCTCTCTCTCTCTCTCTCTCTATCTATCTATCTATCTATCGATCTCAGGACCCTTCACGTTCTCTCTCTCTCTCTCTCTCTCTCTCTCATTCTATCTATCTCGGGACACTTCAATTTTGCTCTTTCTCTCTCTCTCTCTCTCTCTCTCTCGTTATCTATCTATCTATCAGGATCCTTCCTTTTTCTCCCTCCCTCTCTCTATTTATTTATCTATCAAGGAGGTTCGCTCAAAAATTAGTTCAGATTTTTCTAGTTGTTTAAGTGTTAGAATGTTGCCATAACAAATCGTTCAGTATGGATTTTTCTTTCGAGGCTTCAAACGTTTTAAACGACCCTTGTATCTATATAACTTATGTATGTATGTATGTATGTATGTATGTATGTATGTATCAATCTATTGTAATCTGTATTTTTAGTGCCTCGTCCTTAATTCCACTTGACTAAACATGTTACCATTGCAATCTTCTTTCTAATTTCGCATGGCTTTTAGTACGGTAGCCATTTTACTTTTGTCCGCGCCATTAACAAGAAAACTTGTTGATGCATTGACAATTCCGAAACTCGCACTTCCTTTCGTTGATTACTAATTAGTAAGTTAACACTTTTTCTCGGTGTTTCTATTGAGATTAACGAGCGAATTTATTTGGCGAATGATGTGCTCGAACGATGTGTATCTTAGAATAAAGAAATCTCTCGAGAACGCCTCCAGCCCTCTCGGCTTAAGAGAAGGATCTATCTATATATCTATCTATCTATCTATCTATCTATGCAAGTCTGCTAATATCTATCTATCTATCTATCTATCTATGTTAGTTTATACCACGCTAAGTTGTGTCGGGTTATTCATATCTACTTATTCCCTATGTATGTATGTATGTATGTATGTATCTATCTATCTATCTATCTATCTATCTATCTATCTCCCGGCCAGTTTATATTAATCAAGCCCTCTAAATAGTGCAGAGATTTAATCATGTCTATCTAACTATCCATCTATCTGAATCTGTTCATATCGAGATCTGCAATACTGGTCAATAGTATTTGAACAAGCCGGTAATTTGATTCTAATCGCTTGAATTCGGGACTAAAAACAAATACCACTTCGCAAAAACCAAATTCTATCGCAATCGACATAAAAAGAATAAGATATAGATGTTGTATTGTTGACAAGAGTTGTCCTTCTCGTATTTGGATAGATGATTCACTCCCCGGAAATCATCATCATCTTCATGTTATGATGATAGCAAGTGTAATTTTGACTCTCTCTCTCGCCAACTCTCCCTATCGTGCATCGTTCTCGGACGGTTCTATATCTGCTCAGATTTGCTTGGTATAAGACCTTGCTAGTCGGCTAATACAGCTACGTCCATGTATCCATCGCTTACGAGTTTCTTCTTTCTTCCCTAGTAGTGCACAAAAGTTTTTTTTGTTGTTTTATCTTACTTGGATGGTTTATGAGATTGGAGGTTGTAGCATAACAATAACACATACTTCCGTAAAGCGTCCAGCTGGCAGACAAAAATAAAGCAGGTCGTAGCTCAGTTCAGTCTTTTTTACAATGCTAAACTGAAGCTGGTGTATAGAATGAAATACCTTCACTCACTTACGAGCAGCCAACCACGACCCATGCAATGGAATCTCCCACTTGTTCACAACGGGATTCTCCCAGGTACCATAGATAGCTCCCGTTTCTCAGTCATGGCAATTCTTAGCTTTCTGTCGTCGCGACTGATTGCTCTTAGGTAACGCGACTAATTACTCTTGGCTATCGTAACTAATTTCCCTGACAAATCCTACAGAGGTAAATGGCCCTAGGCTGCTGTTTTGTGTGTCACTGATTCCAGAATTTATTTAAAAGCGCACGTCGAATTCTTCAGACAATTCGTTAATATTCAGGTGGTTCAGCTATACAATGGCACTGACTCGGTTACGACTCCAAAGAATTCACGTCTTATTTTATGTGGGAAATTAGATTTACATATGATGGAGAACGTGTCGATAACAGTTCATACTTTTCTTATGCGTATGTAATTTTTTAAAAATCTGGGGAAATCGAAAACAAAACAAGAAGTGGAGGACTCTTCGCCAATCTTTGAAATCAAAATAGCAACCATCATGTGTTTTTATTCATCTATTTACTTATTTTAGCTTTTTTAACTCACAAACTCCTCTCTATTTTCGTTATTTCCAATGAAAAACAACCCATGTGAATATCTCACATACGAAGACACAGACACAGAGATATACAGGGTATCTCAAAATAGATGCGACCCATTAATATGATAATGATTTATTACTGAGACAAGCAGAATGGCGGTCATTTGGAACACATCCTGTAAAAAATGCATCCTTTGAGCTAGAGACATTAAATCAAGTTTTTTAATTGTTATTATATCAGCTTCCAGGACTTGCAATCATTTTCTTGTTTCTTGTCCCAGTAAAATATCATTATCCTATTAATGGGCTGCATCTATTTTGAGACAGTTTTGAATGATTATGTCTACAAATAATTTGTGACACAAAATATTTTTCCACTCTTGTCCAAGGCATTATGTTCTAGAATTAATAGATGTTATTGTATACTAGTTGCAGAGGTGCCCGTGGTATAATGGTTATCGTCGTAGGAAATGAACACGGCGACACGAGTTCAAATCCTGGACGTGACTGATTGCATTTCCCATAGCACTAATACTCTTGAGAAAGGTATGAATCCAATTATTCTCCCCCGGCTATGGGTAAATAGTAGGGCAGGCTAGGTTCTTCAGCCTTGGTGAGGCAACTAGTCTAGGAGAAGGAAAACTGTGAGTTTGATGTGATTGAGTAGTTGGGCATTGTTAATCTTAGCAGCTATTTTAGTCAGACGTATATCTCTATATTTCTTAGTGATTCCAAGGTTGCCTTTCACGGTAAGGGGAAGGATACAACTTTTGTCCATTTCTCTCTTGTGTTTTGTTTATACGCTGTGTTCCATAATCTAAAAAGCATTGAGTCAAATTACCTTGTCTCCCAAACTTTCGGGGTATTTCGTCGAGGCTTGCGGTTTTTCTTCTTTTGATTTAGTTGAATCATCGAGGTGAATGAGTGTTTGATATATTTATCCAGAATCAGTATCCGGTGCTATCCGGTTACATACAAAAAACACAGTTACAAACAATTAACAAGAGAATTTACAAGAAATTGGGGCGGGTCAAAATGGGGCATAGCCAAACGAAGTAAGATCAGTCCGAATATTAATCAGCTTATTAAATCAACCCTCAAAATCTTTAATCGGAGGCTATATATGTCTATGAGCCAGCCCATCTGGTAGAGTGCTGAAGAGGTGTTTAGCCACTCTAAAAGAGATTTTTTCCAAAACTGCGTGAAATTGAGACTGCCTTAATTTTTTCCAAAACTGCGTGAAATTGAAACAGCCTTAATTTTTTTCTAAAACTGCGTGAAATTGAGACTGCCTTATTTTTTTCCAAAACTGCGTGAAATTGAAACAGCCTTAATTTTTTTCTAAAACTGCGTGAAATTGAGACTGCCTTAATTTTTTCAAAAACTGCGTGAAATTGAAACAGCCTTAATTTTTTTCCAAAACTGCGTGAAATTGAGACTGCATTAATTTTTTCCAAAACTGCGTGAAATTGAAAATGCCTTAATTTTCTGTCCTTGGTCATTACGTTGGTTGATTGTTTGGGTTTTATGGCATATCAACCTTTGTAGGTTAATTAACGCTAAATCCATTTTTTATTAAATAGTCAGTTCTATTATTTAAAAAATCACTTTCTTATGAGTACACAGATTAATTGTCAAAAACATTTCTATTTCAAGCTATTCAGTTCAGTCAAACAGTTCTAATTCAGCTAATCTTTTTAGCATAAGTATAGATTTTGTTTACACAGTTAAATGTCAAAACAGCTCTATATTAAACAATTCACTTTAATGTAAGTGCAGTTTCAATGTCAAAAACAATTTTATTTCATACAATTCAGTTTAGCATAAGTACACAGTATAAATGTAAGGACACAGTTTAATCGTCAAAATAATTTCAATTTCAAGCTATTCAGTTTAGTCAAGCAGTTCTAATTTAAACAATTCAGTTTTAGCATAAGTATGCAGTTAGTTCAATTTGACCCATAGATTGGACCCTATGAAGAGCTACCACTTCGGGCCAGAGTGGACCTAGGAGCAATGGCAATAAAGGGGTACTCCGTTTTCCCCAAAGCTCAAAAATTACTGGAACCTCACCATCAGACTGCTTAATGTCATGTCGATGACACTCGTTGGGTAGGGGTGGGTCTTACCCTTCTTCAGAGAAGCACTCGGTGTATTTTATAGCCTCAGCCGACTGGGCAACCTTGATCATTATTGATTTCTTCAGAAACAACATCTTATAAATTAAAAAAGCCACGGCTGGTCAATGCTTGCATCTTAATTTTTGAGAATGTTACTCTCTATTATCTTATCGGGGCAGACAGCTCTTTTTTTTATGTACGAGATCGATATCAGTTTTAGATTCACTTGCCTGAGTTAAAGCTATATTCTAAATCCTATTCAAGCATGATCTTAAAATATTAGCGAAGAAATATGTAAAGAATGCTGGCAAGTTAAGCTTTTATTTCTTAGTTACGTAGAAAAAAGCGAAAAGAATTGAGAAAATCAGGATATTTTGATGCAAATTCTAGTATCTCGATGATACTGTTAATAACTACTTTTTGACACTCACCGTATTTATCATTGGTATGACACTAAACTGCATATGATGGTGAGGCTAAAGTTCTGGGGCACTGAAGAGTGTGGTGTACCCCTTCATCACCATTATTTCCTTGTCTATTTTGACTTGGGGTGGTAGCGCCTGTTAAAATGTCTCTGTATCTATTTTAGTCTTGAATATCTATTTATATCTAAACTGAAAAATGTTCATATCTACTGTTAATTTTTATATTTCATTCTCTCTCTCTCTCTCTATCTCTCTCTCTCTCTCTCTCTTTCTCTCTCTCTTCACACACAATAAAACAATAATAAATACTGTATCTGTATTTGTATTCGTTAGGACTACGTGCAAAATATTGTGTAAAAAAAAAACAACTACGTGATTCTCTCACTCCTTGGCTTAAAATTACCCATGACGTGTTGGTATAACGCTAAAATCATTCAAGAAATCAATCGATCGATCATTGATTGTATTGTATACTTTGGCAGTTATTGTATCTGTTTTATTCGGCAATTTTTCTCCCGAGCAATGTTAATTTCATATGATAATATAATAATAGATTGCAATATCACCTTTAAAATTGATTGAGTGACTGATTGATTAATTGATTGATTGATTTCAACAGCATGTCATCCTGTTAAGGTTTTTTTTTTATGTCTATAAGTTAGGCACTTGAGTTCCCAATACATTTATATTCACATTTTTGTATAGATGTTTCCTCTCTCCAGGGTTGCATGATAAAAAGTATTCCTTTAGAATGCCCATTAGGGCAGCCAAGACCCTTTAACTTTGCTATGGTAATCGGTCCAAGAGAAGGAAAACTCTGATTTCAAACCAATTGCAGACTTGGAAAGGGATGGGCTCTGTCAGGCTATTTCTGTCCAAAATATGCTTCACGTGTGGCGCCCCGCGACGAAATTAAGGTACGGAACCTGTGCAATGAATAATTTCTTTAATATAATATATTTTTTCTTTAAATAATAACCCACCTGACCAGGTTTTAAATCGCACTTATTGCATTTTCCATGAAGGTAACCGTTACGCTAAGAGCGCCACTATACTATCACTATAACTGCCATTCAAAAATTTTGGTTGGGTTCGGTTTTATGGCATATTGACCGTTGTTGGTTATCAAATCCTGTTTTTATACATGTTGAATATGTAATTTATAAACACATTTTCAAGATAAACAAATTGAATGATCAAATAATTCTTTTTCCAATATTTCAATTTAGCATTAGTCAACAACGTTCATCATCATCATCATCATCATCATCATCATGTCGTTCCACTAACACGGATATCCCTGACCCTCTCTCGCCACTTCTCTCTATCATTCATCGCCTCTGCCAGGTATTCAGGGCTACATCTCGTATCCTCACAGAGCTGCTATATGTATGTTCGAGCAGGTCGTCCTGCTTTTTCCCGGCCATAAGCGGGGGTCCATAGGAGTACATCACTTATGAGCTCGTCCTTCCTTCTCCAACAGTGTCCTGCATGTCTGGTTCGTCTAACTTAGATAGTTTTCGTGTTGGGAGGCAGGTAGCCGTATTGTTGGTGCCTTGTGGGGTGTTGCCGCCAGAACTTGTTCAATATTGCTCGCAACATTCTTGTGTAATTGCCGTCTAGCTTCTTCTCCAGCTGTTTAGTTAGCCTCCAAGTAGTGCATCCATATAGCAGTATCGATGCGACCGCTGCCTGGAAGAAACTGCGTTTCATTTTATCGGTCAGGGCTGATTTTTTTCCATATGATCAAAAATCTATCGATAGCTGACCATGCCTTCGTTAACCCCGTATCGATGTCTTTTTCGGTTGATGAGACACTGCTTCCTAGGTAGGTGAATTTGTCTACCAGTTTCAGAGAGGTTCCGTCTAGTGTGGAAATGTCACCTGTTTGATTATAGCACATATATTCAGTTTTGTGTGCATTGACATGGAGGCCAATGCTTGCGGCGGCTCGTTCCAAACTATGCAGTAGTGTTTCGGCCTGGTTGGGTGTATTCGCCAGTATCGCTATGTCATCAGCGTAGTCAGCGTCGGTAATTGTTTTGCTGGGTACTTCTGCTTCTTTTCTTTTGACATCGAGGCCAATGCCTGCGGCGGAAGTTAATAGGTCCCAAGTATTGCAATGAATCACTTACAATTCAATTAAACATCAGTCATTTGTGTACATACAATTAAATGATCAAACAGTTCTATTGATATCATTTCACTTTAGCATAAGTCTTTTGCTTGCACACCATTTAAACGTCAAACAGTTTTATTTGACGCAGGACCCTTTCAAGTGCTATTACTCTAGGAGAGTTGGAAATGAAGAGGTACACCATATTTCCCAAATATCCAGCATTTCTGGAACCACTGGAGAGGTCTTACACCACAGCAGAGGTACAGTCGATGTATTCTATAGCCCCAGCTGACTGAGCTACACTCAAAATACGTAATCACAACTTGTTTGAAAAATCTTGATACTATATTACGTAACATATATAATTCATGGCAGCTGGTCTAAGTAAGAAATATTAAGACGCGTGCTAACTGAAAGAATTTAGAAAATTTAAATAAAAATAGAAAAAGGTTTCTTCTTTTGATCAAAACTTTGCATCAACTCATACATTCTGCGGCTGGGGAATGTGACGTAATTTAAAAGCTATGATTAGAAGGAACAATATCATCATTTGGAAATAAACAAAAACGATTCGAAACAAATTAAATAGTTGAAACGAGGGAAAATCTAAAAAAAGATCTGGCGAAATCGAAAACGAGACTGGAAGTGAACAAAATGGCGTATATTTATTCCTTTATTTTATTTATTTTTTTACTTTCAACGTCTCACCTTTTTCTTTATTTCCAATGAAAAACAATCTCTCTCTCTCTCTCTCTCTCTCTCTCTCTCTCTCTCTCTCTCTCTCACACACACACACACACACAACTTGCCTAATCAGCTCGAGCTGTAGAATATATTAACTGCTAATCTGCAGAGGGGTAAGACTCCTCCAACGAGCGTCCTAGAGATGACACTAAACAATCTGATGGTGAGGCTCTAGTAATGCTGGAGCTTTGGAGAATATTGATTACCCCTTCATTGTTATTGCTCCCAGGTCTACTCAGGTCCGGAGTGGTGGCACCTGATAAACCCCTATTTATGGATCATATAGAACTAAACTGTGTACTAAAGCTAAACTGAATTATTTGAAATAGAAATGTTTACTTGTACAAAAATGGATTTGGCATTAAATAACCTACAAAGGTTGATATGCCATGAAACCCAAACAAACAAATAAACAACCAAACACCCATACACAAACACAGACGCACATACATATATAAATACATATTTAAATTACGTCTATTTACCCACCTGTAGGGGTGACAAGCTTAAGGGTCACGTGAATAAAAAAAAAAAAGAAATGGTTCAACTTTTTTCAAAGGCAGCTCTTCATCAATTTATCGTCTTTACTTGCAGTTCTGGCCCACTCGGCAGGGACATAATTTAGGCCGACCGTGTTCAATGGTACATGGATCAGGCCAGGTGTGTCTTGGTTTCAATGGTTGTCGGTCGAGGCTGTCTGATATGGATTCGGGAAACCGGCTTTTATATCACGCGTGCTAAGACCGGCGCTCTATAAGCCTGTGAGCATCGTCCCTCTCGGCTCTAACCATCTCTAGAGAGGCTAGGCTTATCGCCTACCACCTGAGACCCCTCTTTTTAGAGCCATGCAAATTGGGCTCAAGACATTTTTCGAACTCCCAGGCATGTGTCGGCTTGGATCCTTTGCCTGGTTCCCACAAAAAAGGCACTGTGCCAAACACGCGCGTACGTGAGGCGCTCGAGAAATGCCAGTTATTGATCAGTTCGTTTTTTTTTTTTGAGAAATCATGGATAACCCCTCACTCTATCTTATATATATATATATATATATATATATATTTGTATGTATTACGGTATGTATGTATGTATGTATGTGTGTGTGTGTGTGTGTGTGTGTGTGTGTGTGTGTGTGTGTGTGTGTGTGTGTGTATATATCCGTGTGTAGATTTCTCCATCTTTACAGTTGATAGTTTTCTCTTGATTATCATGAATGAAAAAAAAGAGACATCTGAAAAATCAGTGGATTAAAGTGGAGATTGATTGTACAATACGTATAAGTAAGTAAAGTTGTCTCCCTTTAGTCGAGGGCTACCCGAAAGCACCCTTTTCAATAACTACTACATTGAGGAGTAGGAGAGGGCGCTACTCCTTTCCCTGGATTGCTCTATTTTACCCTTGAAAATTGCCTTATCATGTTGAGTGTTAAGCAAGGAGGTATCAAATACCATTTTTTTTTGTCTTTGGTATGACTCGATCTGAGATTGAATCCCGGTCTCCCGGGCCATTGGCGATCAACCTACACCACTCCCTAAATGATAGTAATTACTCGAGAGAGTAGCTGAAAGAAAATAACCGGATCCTTTATATACTTGTATGGCTGTACTCTACTGTAGCCGTGATCATGCTTCTCCGCGAGACAAGAATATTCTTTTGCGTTACTGTTTTTTTTTTGGATGAAATTTGCCTTCAAAATTATTTCTGGGTGAAATTTGCCTTCAAAATTATTTCTGGGTGAAATTTGCCTTCAAAATTATTTTTGGGTGACATTTACCTTCAAAATTATTTTTGGGCGACATTTGCCTTCAAAATTATTTTTGGGTGACGTCTGCCTTCAAAATTATTTTTAGTTTTTTGTTTTTTCTTAAAGAAATTATTGCTCTGTAATGTCACTTACATTGAGCTCTTTACCAGGAAAATTAAATGTTCACTGTTGAATTTTTTTTTTTGTCCCGATGGAATTACCCCAACTCCGGTTTAACTGGACCGAATAATACCTATATATATATATATATATATATATATATATATATATAGCGCTAAAAAACTACGGATGATCCTAGAGTCTGTCATATATATATATATATATATATATAATTTTCCGACTGCTCAACTCAGCACAGTTGTAATGGAAGCCCTTTAATTTGGTCTTAAATTCGCTCCACTATATTCTATATTGTCAAATTGATCATTTATAATGATCAATTTGACAATATAGAAAAGTTATTCACGCAGCTTCGATATCCTAAATCCTTTTTAACGAAATGCCACAACAAAAGATTTCAAAATTATATAAATTAATGTCCTCCAGAATTTCAAAACATATTTTCAAGTAATAACATAGAATTATCATTTTATCCGAAAATTTCATGAATATCACCGAAAAAAAATCTTAACATAACTGGAATTAAAACAGCCAGTAACTCTTCAAAGACAATTAGGAATTTAATAATTGACATAATAATATCCATATCGAATAATAATATCCATATCGAATAATAATATCCATATCGAATCCATAGAAAGGGTTTTTGATATTCCATATTTGGATCCTGATATAGAATATGGGCCTGAAATTTCGCATAGTATAATTTTTGAGCCCACAAGAGATTGAAAAAGATCAAACATAAATAACAATTTGGTCGAACATAGAAATAGATAGTCAATTAAATGGATATAAAAAGAAGACTTACACCGATAAAAACGCAGTGATGTGTTAAGTGATGCTTATAATACGTAGATATGAAGTCAATGATATGAATATTAACATATATCGGCTTATTGGACTAGTGGGTAGAGTGTTCGCCAATGGTCCGGGAGACCTGGGTTCAGTCCCAGGTTGCATTATACCAAAGACTTTAAAATGATACTTGATACCTCCTTGTTTAACACTAAGCAATATAAGGTCCGTACCAAGGGTAAAATGGAGCAATCTAGGGAAAGAAGTAGCGCCCTCTCCTACACCTCGGTGTAAAAGCTATTGAAAAGGGAGCCTTCGGGTCACCCTCGACTACGGTCGGCAAATTTACTTATATATATATATATATATATATATATATCTTGAGAGAGAGATAGAGAGAGAGAGAGAGGGAGGGAGAGAGAGAGAGAGAAAATTCATAACAACGTAATCCAAGTAGAAGGAGAGATTTATTAAAAAGCCAAGTCGACACTATAGCGTTTCGGTTCTAATGAACCATCATCAGGGCTATGAGTGATGCTTTTAGAGATGTTAAATCATCGATGGATGTTTAAAAGTACAGAATACAAGAACCTAGAGAAAATTTATACAAGAAAAAGTTGGTCGTTTAATATGTGAATCAGCGTTTGTTTGTTTTTAAATTACGTCATTTATTAGAAATATTGTATAGAATTTATATTCCGTTTGTTTATCGAGAGGGATTTAACATCTACTTCTATGAGGATTAACTTGTTATCAGTTTTTCTCCATGTATTGTCGGATTACACTCCATTATTTACTCCCCTATATATATACATATGTGTGTGTGTATATTGCATAGCCACATAATATATATACATATACACGCGGAAACAAAATCAACAATAATGACGAACGAACACACTTCTTTAGAAAAATATACCTCTCACACATTATTCAAAATGGTTGCGAAAGGGATACGAAAGGGTTATGTGTGAGAGGTGAGTTGGAAACTGAACAAACTGCAACATATTGACTCCCAGTTCCTTTGTCTTTATCAGCACTTCTTTCTCGTTCTGCTGGGCTGCTCAATCGGAGGTCCTAGGGGCCCATAGCCCTCTACTGGGTGCTGGTTCTCACTACAGCATCTTATCTCCAACTTACTGACTCCAACTAACTCAACTGTCAGTCGCACCGGGTTATATCCTTGTTTGACATCCACCTGCTTCCTGTGAGCGTCACATTTGTACCGAATTCAACCCGTCCATGGTCAAGGCTATACCCTGATATCCTCGACCAGATGTACCTGTTATTTACACAGGTGCATTTCTTATTTGACAGCTCAGCTGAGGATCAATATGTTACATATATATATATACATAGTTTTATTTGCTTTGGTTTAGTTTTATGGCGTGCGCAGATTACGCCGATGACCTAGCGCTTCTTAAAAAGGCACCAACACAAACCGAATTCCAGTTACATAATCTGGAACGAGTAGCAGGTGGCGTAGGTCTCTATGTCAACGCACACAAAAGCGGAATATATGAGCTTTGGTCAGGGAGGTGACATTTCCACTATAAATGGTGGTCCTCAGAATCTAGTAGACGAGTTCACCTACATAAGAAGCAGCGTCTCATCAAAACGTAACTAGCAAAGGCATGGACGGCTATCGATAGGCTATCAGTCATATGGATGTCAGACCTGACCGATAAAACAAAATAAAACGCATTTTTTTCCAAGAAGCAGTCGTATCAATACTGTTATATGGATGCACCACGTGGACGCTAACAAATTGTATGGAGAAAAAGCTTGATGACAATTACACAAGAATGCTACGAGCTGTATTGAACAAGTCCTGGAGGCAACACCCAACAAAATAGCAGTTGTACGGCCACCTACTACCCATCACGAAAACTATCCAAGTTACACGAACCAGACATATGAGACACTGCTGGAGAAGTAAGGACAAACTCATAAGTGAATACTCCAGTGGACCCCTTCACATGGACTAGCAAAGGCAGGACAACCAGGTAGAACCTATCGACAGCAACTGTGTGCCGATACAGGATGTAGCCTGAAAGACCAGCCAGGAGCGATGGACAATAGAGACGGGTGACAAGAGAGGGTCCGGGAAATCCGTGCTAGTAGTACGACATGATGATAATGAATCTTATGGCATATCACATATTGTAGGTTATTTAATGCCAAATCCTATTTATCCTATATAGTAAATATATACGATTTGTAAACATTTCGGTGATAGCATCTTTATACGAACCTGAGCACATTTTTTGGCAAACAGTTTTATGGTCTCAAGTATTTCTATCTAATAAGAATAATTCTCTTTACTGTTAATCATGTGTTAGCATACAGTTAAAGGGTTTCAAGTATTGCTATGTAACAGTAAGAACTTAACATCAGTCATTTGTTTGCACACATTTAAATAGATGTATATGTTATGTAAGCGATTAGTTTGTTTGCAATTTCATTTTAAAACGAGTAAGAAATAATTTTTTGCACGCTAGTATTCCTAGAATTTCTTCTCAGATATAAAGTTTCAATTATAGCTATCTAACACTTAAAATTAATTTCAATATTAATCATTTGTTTGCACATGGTGAAGTGGTTACACGTATTGCTATTTAACACTAACAACTCAATTAAACATTAGTCATTTGTTTCCAAATTGTAAAATGATCAGAAACTTCGGTTTAAAACAATTCAATTAATCATAAGTCATAAGCTACTGGGGACATTAGGGGTGGTAGTACCATCGTATCCATCGAAACTGGCATCAACCCTGGTTGATGGCTATGAGGATAGGGTGTAGCAAGTGTTTTCACACGTTGTATGATGAAAAAGACATTTGTTTGTACACAGTTTAGATCCCAAAGAGTTCTATTTGACCCATAGATAAGACCTTATCAATTGCTGCCACTCCGTGCCAGAGTGGACTTAGGAGCAATGGAATTGAAGGGTTACTCCACATTCCCCAAAGTTTCAGCATTTCCGGAGTCTTACCATCGGATCATTTTGTAATCGTATCTAGGACACTTGTGGGGAGGATCTTACCCCTCTGCAGAGATGAAGTCGATATATTCTACTGTCCAAGCGGACTGGGCTATATATATATATATATATATATATATATATATATATATATATATATATATTTATATATATATATATATATATATATATATATATATATATTGATAGACATATAGATAGATATATAGACAGATGTCATACAAATTTTATTAAAAATACATTTTAGATGATTAGATTAAACAAATTTGAAACACAATGCTACCAACGGAAATACAATGTTTTAAAACATTTACATTTATTTTTTTTTTCACTTAATAACTTGCAGACCCTGATTAAGGTCTAAAAACCGGAATATTGGCAAATAATTCTATGAATAAAATCATACTTTGAATACCTTGTATTTATTCATAGATAGATAGATAGATAGATAGATAGATAAAAGAGAGAAATAGATAGATTGATAGATAGATTGATAAATACAAAGAGAGAGAAAAAGAGAGAGGGAGCTTTTTTCGCTAGTCTAACTGGTTTATATATATATATATATATATATATATATATATATATATATATATATATATATATTATAACAGTATTGGTTGTCTCTAAATCACTTTGTGGGTTTGTGTCGAACCAAGTGCAATATAATATGGAGAGTCATCAATATCTAGGGTAGAGCTATCATATAATAATAATAGTATATATATATATATATATATATATATATAGATAGATAGATAGATGCTCTTCCTCTATGGGTTGAGCACATGAGAGGGAAATTGCTGGTTACCACATAAGCGTAAATGCAAAACTTTTCTCATAAATTTAGCACACCGGTAGCCGATAAGCATATATGTAAATAAATATATACGCAAAAAATTCCTTCACTTACACTGAGAGGGTGATAGTGTTTGGGGTAAAATATCCGACTGGTTTAAAGTCAGCCGGGTCTCGATTCCAGCTTGAAGCATCTCACGTGTCTAGTCGTACTGAAGAGTTGTGATACAACGAAACAGTCAGTTGATGGATAACGGCATATATATATATATATATATATATTGTATTATATCGTATCGTCATATCATATACTTATATAAAACCTGTGTTATCATAATCATCATAAAGTTGCGCTGATAGCATGGTTCTCTCTCTCTCTCTCTCACTCTCTCTCTCTCTCTCTCTCTCTGCCCTTATCCATCCCTTCTGGCACGTCCTTAAAACTACATTCAGTGTCCACAGAGATGATGTAAGTCGTTATGGATGGGCCAAAACTGGCGCATCCATGAGTAAAAGTCATAAGAACAACGTTGTTTATGAGTTCGTCCTTGTTTCTAAAGAAGTTGCAGCATGTTTTGTTCATCTTAGTCTGTTGGTTTGTGTAATGGGCAGTAAGTGAGCGTACAGCAGCTATTTCATGGAATGTGGGCTGTTTCGGAGATGTAGACAAAAAGAGAGAAAGCGAGAATGAGAGAGAGGGGGCTGGGAAGAGACAACAAGCTGTGTTAAAGCTATGTCAAACCTATGTGAGTGTATCCACTCATACATACAAGTTGATACACACAAACACACAAACACACACACACACACATATATATATATATATATATATATATATATATATATATATATTTACCAACCCCTCCGCTCGGGTTGGATATGACACAAGGTCAATTTTTATACGGAATTTAACAGGTTTGAATTCAGAGTTTTCCTTCTCCTAGATTAGTTGCCTCACCAAGGCTGAAGAACCTAGTCTGCCCTACTATTTACTCATAGCTGGAGGGAGAATAATTGGGCTCATACTTTTCCCAAGGGTATTAGTGTTATGTGAAATGTAATCAATCTCGTCCAGAATTAGAACTCGTGTCGTCGTGTCCATTTCCTACGACGATAGCTATTATACCCGTGGTCCCTCTGCATATCAACATACATTCTAATCTAAGCAATAAAAAGACCCAATATATATATATATATATATATATATATATACGTGTGTGTGTGTATATATATATATAGAGAGAGAGAGACAGCAAGAGATATGGGAGCGAAAGATTTCTTGAAATCAATAGGGATATATATGATTATATGTATATAAACTTATTTTATATAAAAAAAAAATCATAAGTTACAATGTTTGATGACAATTTAAATCTCTTGAAATGAAGAAATAAAATTTGAAAGCACGTCATTATGAAAAGTATTGAATAAATAAACAAGATTTAAACAATAGTAATGTATTTAAGCAGTCTAATGATGTAAAAAAAAAATTAGAAAAGAAACATAAAACCGAAAGCAAAACAAAACAAAAAACAGGAAAAAAATCAGACGATCACGCATGCGTAAAACAAAATCATTGAAAAGAGGCGCTTAAAATAGAAAATTTTGTCGTCGCGATGGTTTCATTTCTGCGTTCTTAAATGGATTGGAGTAAAAGACGCTTTTAAAGTTGTTGTATGTATGTCATCTGGATTATTTTGCAATTTCAATGGAAAGAGAGAGAGAGACAGAGAGACAGAGAGACAGAGAGAGAGAGACAGAGAGAGAGAGAGATGTTGACAAGTTCAGTAAAAGAGAGATCGATAAAAAGACTTAGTGAAATAGAAAATAATTAGGTTAGAGGAGAAGAGTTAAAAAGAGAATCTTGTTTTCATTGGGTTAGGAGAACCTTTTGCAATAATAATCAGTGCCTTCTCGGTTAGCCTCTCCTTTCATTTCAACGTTTTTGTTTTTGTTTATATATCTATCTATCATAATTTCAGCCTTGTCTGCTGTGGTTGCAGACTATTCCGGTTGCATCTCTGCAGAGGAATAAGACCCCATCTTAAACGAGTATCTTTATATGACACTAAACTATCTGATATCGGGGTTATAGTCCTGTAGATTTGGACAATATGAAGTACTTTTTCATTAGTATTAGTCCCAGGTAGTCTCTGTCCCGGAGTGGTAGTATCTGTTGAGGTCCGATTTGGGGGTTAAATATCATTGTTTAATCCTTAACTTGAAACTATTTAACTCTGTGAAAATCAATAAGTTCAGGGCCGTTTGAAAACGATGTTATGTACAATCTATTATATACACACACACACACATATATATATATATATATATATAGATGCGTGTGTGTGTGTGTGTGGGTGTGTGTAGTATTAATGACAAATTGGGAAATATTTTCGTAAAAGATGTTTTTTTTTTTTTTTAGCGAACATGTTTCGCAGTATTATATAGCATTTTTACCATTGAAAATGCTCTGTAATATAGCAAAATGTGATCGGTAAAAATAAACATCTTTTACCAAAAACTTTTACAATTGTCATCAATACTACAAAACACACTGTCGGAAATATATATTTCAATATCATACTCAAGTATATATATATATATATATATATATATATATATATATATATATATATTAGCAGGATTTGGCATTAAATAACCGATGAGGGTTAACATGCCATAAATCACAACCAAACAACCAACCAGCCATAACTAAATGTCTATATGGATAAAACTCCATGTATCCCTGTTGTGTATACAACGTCAAATGGTTTAATGAAGACAAAGTAAATTTATGTGTAAACAAGCTGCAACCAGTCGAAAACAAATGTTTCCAGTTGGGAAGAAATGGGAATTTCATTGAGGGAGACTATTTTGCAATAAAGAATAATTAACAAGAGGCGATGTTGTTGCAAAGCGAAAGTAATCATATTGAATTTACTTTCCAAAATGAATGAACTCTTTGTTTTATTAAATAATTTTATTAGTTATTTTCTTAGAAATTAGCAACTATGTACTCAGATAGTTTTTAAAGAGAGAGATTCAAAATTTAAATTCTAACTAAAAACTAATATATATTTATTTATTATGATATTATATGACTCAATCACAGATATTGAGCACTCTCTTAGTTATACTACATTTGTTCTGCCACAAACCCACCAAGTGAGATAGGGACAACCCTACAGTGTTGTAATATATATATATATATATATATATATATATATATATATATATATATATATATATGTACAAAGTCAGAAAAAATTTGCCTCGGTTTCACCTAACCGAATAATCTGGATAATTCTGAGCAAATAAGGGTTGGAACAAAGCTAAAAATAAAAAAAATAAAATTAGCATTAAATATATATATATATATATATATATATATATATATATATTGTGTTATTTGGTCCAGTTAAATTTAAATGTTCTCTCTTGAATAGTTTTCTTGTCCTGATGGAATTACTCCCAACTCCTGTTTAAATTCTATCCCCTCCCACCTTCTTTCCTGTGTCTATTCTGATTTATTTCATCCATAGGATCTGAAGAAGTCCTCTGAAGTTTTTTTTCGTGTTTTTGAATTTTTCAAAAACGCATAACAGGATGGAAATAAATTTATAATCCTAATGTGACCGGTTTGTTGCTTTTCCTTAATGATATATATATATATACAAAGTAGTAAAGTTGGCGACCATTGTCGAGGGCGACCAGAAGGCTCCCTTTTCAATAGCTACTACCGAGGTGAAGGGGAGGGCGCTACTCCTTTCCTTGGATAACCCCACTTTACCTGCCCATGATACGTACCTTATATTGCTGAGTGTTCAGCAAGGAGGTATCAAGTACCATTTTTAAAGTCTTTGGTATGACGCGACCTGGGATTGAACTCAGGACTCTCGGACCATTGGCGAACACTCTACCCACTAGGCCAATCTGTCTCATTGTTTAATATGGAGAATCATCATCGTTAAAATCTAACTTCTTAAAAGATTTATTAAATAATGCGAGGGTCATATAAAGGATTCAATCTCACTAAGAATAAGAATTATAGCTTAGCATTTTTTATGGCAATGCACTGCCACTAAAACTAGAAAAACTAATTCAGATTTTTAATTCTTTTAGGATGAGTAAGTGTATTTCCACAACAAAAATCTCTAGGTATGTTTTGAGTTTCTTAGTGTGGCTTGGAACTTTTTTTAACGACCCTCGTTTTTGTGCTGCAATTGTGGATTTTGTAAGTAAACCATGGGTGGTGTAATGGTTAGCAAGCTCGACTAGCAAACCTGCACGAGTGAGTTCGAGTCTCATTGGGTGCCCCTTTCATATGGCCTTGTGCCACATCTAAGCAAAATGCTTAGTAAATTTCCATGACAAAGGCTAACTCTGTCTGTCAGTGGACTCAAAACGGTTGATGTTGATAACGTATTCAAACATGAATCAGTATTAGCGATTGCCTTCTTCGAGGGACTTCATTTACCAATCGAACCACGTATCTTAGCTATGAGGCTGGAGACAACATCGCGATGGGCAGGTATATATGGCTATTTTATGGACTCATGTGTGTGTCGATGGGTACAGATTACTGCTTTATTCTTATCAACTTATATAAATAATCAAATATATGAACCGATGATAGAGAGAAAACAAAATTATTCCCAAGATAAAAACAAGTCCTGATAGAATCAGAGAGAACATTGTCGAATCTCCTTCATCTTTGACCCGTCGGCAGGGCTTAGAATACTCTGACTATATCCCCTGCCATGGGGTAAGATTCTTCTAAAAAAACAGGGTGTCCTGGATATGATAAAAAAATTCATCTGATGATGAGGCTCCAGTTCTGGAGGTCTGCGGAGAGTCCAGGTCGAATCATACCAAAGACTTTTTAAAAATGGTACTTGATATCTCCTTGCTTAACACTCAGCATTGTAAGGTACGTATCAAGGGTAGTGGAGCAATCCAGGGAAAGGAGTAGTCCCCTCCACAACACCTCGGTGTAGTATCTATTGAAAAGGGAGCCTTCGAGTCCCCCTCGACTACAGTCACCAACGTTACTTTTTTATATATGGGTCAAGAAAATATGCTTAATTATCATTCATATGCAGTAGTAAATTACTAAGCTTTCAGCTTCGATGTGGCACAAGGCCGAATGAATGGGGCACCCAGTTAGTCTCGAACTAACTCATGCAGGTTCGCTCGTCTAGCTTGCTAAACATTATACCAACCGAGGCACCTCTAATTTAGTAAGCTTTTTGCTTTGATGTGACACAAAGTCGAATAAATAGGGCACCCTGTGAGACTCGAATTCCCTCATGTTATTCATATTGTTTACTTAAGATTCTAACGTAGCTGCATCAAGCTATATTAATTCCTGTGTGCAAAAAAAATGACAATTATCAAATAGAAATTAGTAAGTTGGCCGACCGTAGTCGAGGGTTACCCGAATGCTTCCTTTTCGATAGCTATTACACCGATGCGTTGAGAAAGGCTAAACTTGCTTCCCTGGATTTCACCACTTACTCTTGATCCGTACTTTATGGTAATGTTTGGTTAGGAGTAGCGCCCTCCCCTACACCTCGGTGTAGTAGCTATTGAAAAGGGGGCGTTCGGGTCGCCCCTGACAACGGTCGGCCAACTTAACTAATTAACTTTGCCAAAGAGTATTATTTCGAAAATGACGCAAGAGCACTATTGGAGTTCGAACATGCAAACCTCGCGGCCGCACTTCAACACCTTAGCCATTACACCTCAGGTATTCTGTGGTATGTATTCGTGTATGTATATCATACCATGTCTCTATCTGTCTGTCGGTCATTCTTTCTCTCCCTCTTTCTCTTTCTCTCTCTCTTTATATATATATATATATATATATGCAAATGGCAGAGGATTAATAGTTGCTTACTAAAATCGATCGATTTAAGTGCACATTTTGTGCATGGTTTAAGGGAAAATATGGTGACAGAATAGTGATGTTTTTATTAATTTTAAAATTTGAATTTCGAATGAAGATGTGTGCACTTTTGATAGTTGGTTGGTTGGTTGTATTTATGGCGTATCAACCCTTTTCGGGACATTTTACGCCGATTTAAACTTCAAACAATTCAGTTTTGGTTAAGTATAGTTTTTTTTTTTTGTTTTTACACTGTTAAATGTTAAAATAGTTCAATTAAATTTCAAAAGAGTCTGATTTCGAAAAATTGAGTTTAGCATAAGTACACAGTTTCAATGTCAAAAATAATTCTATTTCAAGTAATTCAGTTTAGCATAAGTACACAGTTTAGTTCTATTTGACTCATAGATAGGACCCTATCGGGTGTACTACTCCGGGCTAGAGTGGACCTGGGATCGATGACAATGAAGGAGTACTCTGCATTTCCCAAAACTCCAGCATTACTGGAGCCCCATCATCAGATTGTTTCGTGTCATATCCAGGGCAATGGTAGGGGGTGTCATCGTGGCGTAATGGTTAAAGCGATGGACTGCGGAATCGTAGTAAGCGAGTTCGTATTCCAGTCGTGCTATTACGTTCACTTTCGGGCAAATACCCTTGGGAAAGGTATGAACCCCCTTATCCTCCCAGTTATGGGTTAAATAGTACCACTACTGTTCTTCTTGGAGAATGGCTTTGGCATTAAATAACCTACAAAGGTTGATATGCCATTAAACAAAGAAACCAAGCCAAACCAAACCAGGACACTGATATGGTAGGCTTATCCCTCAGCAGAAAAGCAATCGGTGTATTCTACAGCCCTAACCGACTGAGCAAGTGCACTTCTCAGTAACTCATATTAGAAAGTACTTTCGTCTCTATGTTTTCAATAACCCATGAAGACTGATATGCCAATATAAAAAGAAATCAGAAATACAGTAAAGCAATTAAAATTTTTGGAACACGCCTTAGACATATACAGATAAATCATTCATACATCTTTTGTCCTT
Source organism: Sepioteuthis lessoniana (assembly GCA_963585895.1). Lineage (NCBI taxonomy): Eukaryota > Metazoa > Mollusca > Cephalopoda > Myopsida > Loliginidae > Sepioteuthis > Sepioteuthis lessoniana. Next base: position 53,625,266 of record OY757936.1, read on the forward strand.
TAATAAGGCCCAGTCGGCTGGGACAATAGAAAATGCCGACGGCATCTCTGCAGATGGTTACAGTGACACCGACAAATCCAACGAGTATCCTGATTTGAAACCTTAACCCTTTCATGGTGAAGCTTCAGTCCTGGAGAATTGAGGAATGGGTAATGCCCCTTCATTGCAATTACTCTCAGGTCCACTTAGCCCCGGAGCAGTAGTACTCATTAGCGTCCCATCGATGTGTCAAGAAGAACTGTTTAACCATTTAACTGTGTGCAAACAAATGACTGATGCAATAATAAATTATTGATGCTTGACAGAAGTTCTCGAAACTATTTTACTGTGTGCAAATAAAACTATTAATGTTAGCAATACACAGAAGCATTAAACTGTGTGCTAATAAAACTATAAGAGTTAGATAGCAATACTTGTAACCATTTACGCGAGTTCAAATGAAAATATTAATGTTAGCAACAATTTAAAGCATTTAACTGTGCAAATAAACAGACTACTAATAGATAGCATAATTGAAACAATTTAACTGTGTGCAAACAAAATATTTATTCTAAATAGATTTATTTTTATGAGAATAGCATGGCAGCATTTAATTGTTTGCAAATGAATGAGTCCTGGTGTGTTTTGAATGCTACTCACAAATTATTCGTAAACAAAACACACACACACACACACACACACACACACACACACACACACACACACACACACACACACAGACACACACACACACACACACACACACACATATATATATATATATATATATATATATATATATATATATATACAGAATATCCAACAGAGCTATGGCACAGTTTGCTGGGACTGTAGAATACACCGACTGAACATCAGCAGAGGAGTACGACCCCACAACGAATGTCCTAGTTATGACCCGAAACAATCTGATGGTCGGGTTCCTGTAATTCTGGAAATTTAGGGAAGGAGGAGCACCCATTGCCATCACTCCCTGGTTCACTCTAACCCGGAGTGGTAGAGCCTGATAATGTCCTATCTAAGGGTTAAATAGATGTTGGTTGGTTTATGGGGTTTATAGCATATCAACCTTTGTAGGTTATTTAACGCCAAATCCATTTTTATGTAAATAATCTGTTCTATTTAAAACAATTCAGTTTAGCAGCAGTACACAGTTTAATTGCCAAAAACATTTCTATTTCAAACTATTCAAGCAGTTATAGGTAACGATTCAGTTAAGTGTAAATACAGTTTTAATGTCGAAAAACAGTTCTATTTCAAATAATTCAGTTAAACATAAGCACGCAGTTTAAATGTAAGTACGGTTTAATTGTCAAAAACATTTCTATTTCAGGCTATTTAGTTTATTCAAATAATTCCGTTTAGCATAAGTATGCTGTTAGTTCTATTTAACCCATAGATAGGGCCCTATCAGGTGGTACCACCACTCCGGGCCAGAGTGGACTTGGGAGCAATGGCAATAAAGGGATACTCCGCATTCCCCAAAGCTCAAGCACTGCTAGAACCTCACCATCAGATTGTTTAGTGTCATATCAGGACACTCGTTAGGGGGGTGTTACCCCTCCGCAAATGTGCAGTCAGTGTATTCTACAGCCCCAGAGTTAAATTTCAAACAGTTTTATTACAGATAATTCAGTTCAGCATAAGTACACAGTTTAGACGTCAAAACAGTTCTATTTTGAGCAATTCAGTTTGGCACTAGTACGCAGTTCCAGTGTCAAAACAGTTCAATTTTAAACAACTCAGTTTAGCATAAATACGCTCTTTAAATGCAAAAATCGGTATAGTGAAAGAAGCACGGTTTAGTTCTATTTAACCAATAAATAGGACACTTATCAGGTGCTACCACTGTGGGCCAGAGTGGACCTGGGAGTGATGGCAATGAAGGGGAACTCCGCATTCCCCAAAGCTCAAGCATAGCTGGAACCTCACCATCAGATTGTTTAGTGTCATACCAGGACATTCGTTGGGGGGTCATACCCCTCTGCAGAGAAGCAGTCGGTGTATTCTACGGCCCCAGCCGACTGGGCAAGGTTATATAGAACTAAACTGCGTACTTATGCTAAACTGAATTTCTTGAAATGGAAATGTTTTGATGTTTAAACTGAATACTTATGCTAAACTGAACTGTTTGGAATAGAAATGTTTTTGACATTGAAACTGTACTTACGCTTAGCTGGATGGTTTGAAGTAGAACTGTTTTGATATTTAATGTGTGCGGACAAAAACTATACTTACACAAAACTGACTTGTTTGAATTAGAACTATTTGACTAAACTGAATAACTTGAAATAGAAATGTTTTTGAGAATTGAACTGTGTACTTATGCTTTGCAGAATTGTTTGAAATAAAACAGTGCATTTGCGTAAAAATGGATTTGGCATTAAATAACGTACAAAGGTTGATATGCCATAAAACCAACCAACCAACCTACCAAAATAGCCAGAAACTATCTACCTAGTTTTCTTCTAACGGATCATTAGGATAATTCTGATTTAGACTAAGCCAGAATTATCCTGATGATCCGTTCGGTGAAACTTAGGTAGATAGTCTCTTGCTCATTGAGGTATTATAGATGTTTTCTACTTAATGTATTGAGCACTTTTACGTCTTAGCCGATGTGTCAGTCGGTGTTTTTTTTTTTTGGGGGGGGTCTCTCTTCTGGCAAAGCATTGCAATTCTGGTAGATTATTTTCAAGCAGTATTGATGTTTTTAGTCTTTTCTTTCTTTATAAATTTTTTCCCTAATATTACTTTGTGAAATACTTTTTGTTACAAATGGTGTCATCCGTATTTTTTTCTGAGTTGTAGAAACTGGTATAAAAATAAGAATAATATATATATATATCCCAGGTTGAGTAACACCAAAACTCAAAAAAGGGAACTTGCTTCCTCCTTGCTTAACTCTCAGCATTTTATGGTACGGATCAATTGTAAGTGAAGCAATCCAGGGAAAGGTGTTACACCCTTCCCTACAACTCAGTATAGAAGTTAGTGCGAAGGGAGCCCTGACATATATAAAGAGGATTTGTCATTGAATAAACTACAAGGGGCGATATCCCATAAAATCCAAGCACCTAAGAACAAATCACGTTAGAAAGCTCTGACATCGGTTGAGGTACTGACCCGACTGACCACACTTTAATTTTTCTTTCTTTTTTATACAAAATCAACTCTTTAGGTGTTTCCTCCTATTCCTACTGTAAGGCAGACAGACATAATTGTTGTCGCTAATGTCCATTATTTCCCGCTCTAAAACCTCACATCTACTCTCTATCATCCATGCTTCTCAACTCTATCTATCTATCTGTCTATCTATCTATCTCAGTCTGGTAATATTCTTTCCTATTGATCTCCGTCTGGTAGTAGTCTTTTCTATTTATCACGGTCGAGCCATATCTATCTATCTATCTATCTATCTATCTATTTGTGTATTTTACTCTATTTATACCTGCCTATCTCTCTATTTCTCTATTTCGGCCAGTTCCTCTATATAAATCCATCTTACAATCTATCTATCGATCTGCCAGTAAGTCTTATCATATTTTCTTTCCGTCTATCTATCTATCTATCTATCTATCTATCTATCTATCTGTCGGGCTTGCTGTTTGTCTATCTGTCGAAACAGAAATAGTCCTTCTTAATAGTTTTTTTCCTATCAAGCTGCAGATTATGATAAGGCCGAATACATTCAATTTCAAATTCCTGCCGAGAAGAACTTGAGCATATGTATGAAAGATTACAGTAAAAGCATTGGCTGTCCTTAAAAACGAATTTGGAAATGCATACAATTCCGAACATTTGAATGGGTGGGGAAAAAAAAAGAAAACAAAAAAAAGAAAACCAAAAAGAGAAAACAAAACAAAACACTGAAGATCACTTAAAGGGCAGATAATTAGAAAATAAGTGATCAACAAAACGGTCACTGAAAATTCTTCCTTACTAAATCTACTAAGTGAAATGAGAAAAAAATAATTTGAAGAAAACGGGAGAGATTAAGGGAGAGGTAATATAAAAAGAGACAGGGTGGTGATTTAATGACGGTTCGTGGTTTCACACGTTTTGTTGCAGGCGAAATATAAGTTTATAAGTGGATCGTGTCAAAGCAATTTGTCCAAGAAATAAAAGAAAAGGTCAAAAAGAAAAAAAGTCAAAAAGAAAAATTAATAGCTATGAAAGAAAAGATGGAAAAGGACAGAATATATATATATATATATATATATATATATATATATATAAACCACTTACAGTCGCCCAGCATTTTTCTCTTTCGATATCTAAGGATAGAGCCACTCGCATTATGTTAAAATATATCAGTCGTAAAAAAAATCTATAAAAAATGAAAAATAAAAATAAATCTAATCTTACTTCTTAAAAAAAAACTTTGTAAAAAGGGATGAAGCGTGAAGAATATATGTTTGGTTCTTAAATGCTTATTTTAGAAATTGCTTTTGAAAACTCGACATTAATATTTAAGCCAATGAATATATATATATATATATATATATATATATATATATATATATATATATATATATATATATATATATATATATGTATTTATATATATATATTTCATACAAGGTGTGAAAGCACGTGCGATACCTTGCCCTTATCAGCCACCAGCCAGGGTGATAATACAGATTCGGTAGCTCCAGGCGGTACTCCCACTTCTGGCAGATGATAGTCGTCTCGTCATTCTCATAAACGAGAAAAAAAATTACAAGAAGAGTTTAAGTGGCAGAATTTTAACCGGGATACTAGAGTTAATATCTGAGGAATCTAAATTTTGGCCAGGGAAAACACACGCTTACATACAAACATATATATATATATATATATATATATGTGTATATATATATATATATATATATATGTATGCGTGTATGTGTGTGTGTGTGTGTGTTAGTATATGCGTATATTTCTTGGTAAGTTGCCAACAGAATTTGGATTCCGTTGTGGGTGGTAGAGAACTAGACAAACGAATCAAAAAAGAAAATATATGTCTAATAAAAACAATGAACTAAAGAAAAAGACCAAAAACAGAAACCTCTCTTAATATGATTTAGAAAATGAAATAATAACAGAATTCCTAAGATCCATCGTAATCCAATAATTAGAAGAAAATCTTTTAGCCAAATTGTCCCTTTTATTGATTGAAAAAGTATTTTTCATCTGGGCAAACCCTTGAATAGTGAAAAAAATTAGATAACCACTGATTCTTCTTTCTAAATAGATCTGTTGGAAAATAATTAGTATTACGTTGGAATAGTTTAGACCGTATAACTGTTTAGGCAAATTATCAGCGTTAGCCGATGGTTTCTCATTGGAATCTGAGTGACAGCAGGTCTCCTCAAGTTTCCAGGACTCTTCTTAGTATTCTAGCCGATCTCACCAATGTTGTTGTTTGGATGGTCTCCACTCGTCCTCATATTGCTAAGTCCTCTAGTCCTTGAACAAATTATTTGTTAACTGTACCAAGAGCACCAATTACAATTGGTATCAGCGTCACTTTTATGTTCAACAGTTGGTTCAATTCCCAAGCAAAGTCCAGGTACTCATCCTTATCGCTTTCTTTCAATTTGTTGATTATTACAAGGTCTGGTCGTCGGGCCAAAATTAGCTGACCCGTTCCTATCTCAAAATTCCAGAGGAGTTTGTACATTTCGGACTGAGTCTACATTGATTATATACAATTTGTTCGCATGGTCAAACTTCAATTTCTTGCACAATTCCCAATGGATAACATTGCCTACTCAGTTGTATATAGTCTTATACTCTTTAAGTGCTAGTTTGCTGCATTCGCTTATTATGTGATTAATTGTTGCGTCTCACAAAAACTACATGTGCTGTTTTGTTGCAGGTTATCTATTCTATGATCAGTTCACTTATTATCATCATTTACTCCTGGAGAGTTTTTCACATCAGCATTACCTGATGGTCTTTCACTGAAGTTTGAGTGACAGCAAGTCTCTTCAAGTCTACAAGACTCTTCTCAGTTTGCTGCAGTTTGGATGGCCGCCACTCGTCATCCTACCTTCAAGTTCTCAAGTCCCTTAAATAATTCTTTGGTAACTGTACTAAAAGCACCAATCACAATTGGTATAATTGTCACTTTAATGTTCCATAATTTTTTCAATTCCTTAGTAAGGTTGAGGAACTTATTCTTCTTTTCCTGTTCTTTCAGTTTTATTCTGTGGTCAGCTGGTACAGCAAAGTCCACAATTTTGCAAGTTCTCTCTTTTTTGTTGTTGATTATTATAAGGTGAGGTCTTCTGGCCGAGATTAGGTGATCCTTTTGTATGTCAAAGTCTCATCGGAGTTAATGTGTGTCATTCTCCAGGACAACTGCTGGGTTGCGATCATATAGTGCAGAAAGTATGGATACTTAAACTGACGATTCAATTGCAAACCTCAATCTTGGTGATAAATCCATTAAAATGCCCCTACAAATACTAGAGGATCTACAAAGTACACATCTGTGAACCAAAATGTGACCACTTACCTTCGTCTCATGCTCTAAGATTTCATTGAATAGCAAAAATATCCACTTACAAACTACTACTACTTACGAACAAATTATATACATACATATATATATATATATATATATATATATACGGGTCATCAAATGCTGAACATTTAATTAATAACCTTGATTGTGCTAATATATTTACTGTTGACTTGTCACCCTCTTATTTCACCTAAAATGTAGGATACTATTCATATTTTGTCTAGCATGCCGTCTGTCTGTTAACAGAGAGAATAAAATATCTGCTTGGACTTAATATTTCTTCGATTTAGTCTCCAATAAAACTTTTTTTTTCTCATCAAGCATATTTCTTGCTTTTACTTGTGTATTTTGCATGATATAGCTCAGTTGAGCAAGGAACAAAACATGTTATCTTGCCGTCCATATTTTACATTTTATTTTTCATCATTCTTTATTGCTATATATATATATATATATATTAAAACAAATATGTCTGCACATATATTTCAATGTGTTCGGTTTTATTTCGACGCGTGTTTCAGACTTTGAGGTACTTTTCGAAAGACTGATTAAGTGTTTGTTTTGACGAGGGTGCGATTCTTTTCAAAGCAAATTTATTCATTTTTTTTAAGCTGTGGATAATTTGTGTATTTGTATATGTATTAATTCCTGTACATGCATGTGCATCCGGTTGCTTTCTTTTTTTTTCTGTTTCTTCCTCTTTGAGTTGAATACGTGTGAGAACGTATCAATACGTATTCAATGTATATCTGGCTATTGTTTTTTTTTTAAATTTTCTCTCTCTTTCTCTCTCAGTTGAATGAGTCATTTTGTGAGCAAATGTTTTACGAGTGTGTTCTTGAAGTTCAGATTAGTTATATATATATATATATATATGCTTCCTCCCCGCGGCCGAGGGGTTGAGTTCTCTAGTGAGAGAATTAACGGTTGCCATTCGCGTAATGCCAAATTCTTCCAATGAATTGAGCTCTCTGTGACCGTTAAGAGTATGTATGTAAACAAGACAAAAGTTATATAAATATATATATATATATCATCATCATCATCATGTCGCGCAACCAGCGTGGATATCCCTGACCCTCTATCGCCATTTCTCCCTATCATTCATCGCCTCCGGCAGGTCTTCAGGGTTACATCCTGTGTCCTCACATAGTTGCTGTATGTAAGTTCGTGCTGGTCGTCCTACTTTTGCACATCCATATGTGGGGGTCCACAGGAGTACATCGCTTATGAGCTCGTCCTTGCTTCTCCAGCTGTGTCCCGCGTGTCTGGTTCGTCTGACTTGTATAGTTTTCGTGATGGGGGGCAAGTGTCCGTATAGTTGGAGTCTCGTGGGGTGTTGTCGCCAGGACTTGTTTAATACTGCTCTCAACATTCTTGTGTAATTTCCGTCTAGTTTCCTCTCCAGCCGCTTCGTTAGCGTCCATGTGGTGCATCCATATAGCAGTATCGACACAACCGCTGCCTGGAAGAAACTGCGTTTCATTTTATCAGTTAGGTCCGACTTCCATATGATCGAGAGCCTATCGATAGCTGTCCATGCCTTTGTCAGTCGTGTGTCGATGTCTTTTTCGGTTGATGAGACGCTACTTCCTAGATAGGTGAATTTGTCTACTAGTTTCAGAGAGGCTCCGTCTAGTGTGGCAATGTTGCCCGTTTGGTTGTAACACATATATTCAGTTTTGTTTGCATTGACATGGAGGCCAATGCCAGCTGCGGCTCGTTCCAGACTATGCAGTAGTGTCTCTGCTTGATTAGGCGTATTCGCTAATAACGCCAAGTCATCAGCGTAGTCGGCGTCCGTGATTGTTTTTGCGGGGTACCTTTTGCTTCTTCTCTTAGTCAGCTCGAAGCCATTTTGCCTGATTTTGTCGATCGAAGTCCTAAGCACATAGTCTAGACAGATGATAAAGAGGTACGGGGCTAGTGTGTCTCCTTGTAGTACTCCTGCAACAATGTCGAAGTATTCCGTGTCTCCATCTGGTGAACGTACTTTCACTTTGGTGTTTCTGTAGAGAATCATTATCGCTGCTACTGTTTCTTTTGGTAGGCCGTATGCTTGTAGGATTTGCTCCATCTTCCCTCTGTGTATGGAATCGAAGGCCTTGGTAAAGTCGACAAATAGTAATGTCGCCTGTAAGTTTTTTGCCCGAACGCCTTCAAGGATTATACGGATGGTCAGTATTTGTGAGGTTGTGGATCTATTTCTCCGGAAGCCGTTTTGGTTTTTCCTAAGGATGTTGTCTATTTTGGGTTCTATGCGGTTTCGTAGTAGGGCATTGTAGATTTTGGCTGCTATGGATGTAAGTGTTATCCCTCGGTAGTTCTTGGCTAGTCCGAGGTCGCCTTTTTTAGGGAATGGAAGGATGCATCCCTTCGTCCATCTTTCTATCCTATTTTGACTATAGACTGCGTTGCATTGCCGGAGCAGTATATCGTCGAATTGTCTAGTCTTCCACACTTCTGGGGGGATCTCGTCTAGCCCTGCTGCTTTCCTATTTTTAATTCTTCTGAGAACTGAGTCGAGTTCTTCTTTGGTGAAAGGACCTAGTTTAACGTCTAATTGCTTACTAATAATTCTGGTGATCGGTTCATCCGTTATTTCCGGTGGGTTTCCTAGTAGATTTTTGAAATGCTGTTCCCACAGTTTTACTCTTTCTTGTTGGCTTGCAGCTTTCAATTTTGCTTTGGCTGTGCTCTTCCTTCTACTTACTTCGTTTATTGTTTGCCAGGCTATCCTGGATTGTCTATCTTCCACCGAGTCTCTAATCTTATCTATCTGATTTTGTATGTATTCTGCATGTTCTTTTAGATATATTCCTGTTAATTGATGTTGAGCCTTTTCTAGTTTTCGTGCATTTGTGTTTGTTGGGTTCTTTTGGTAGCTTTTGGAGGCAGTTTTCACAAGTGCACGTTTTTCTCTAACCTCTGACGTTTCCCAAGGGGCTCTATATTTAGTTCTAGGTTTTGTTGGAATACACTTTGCTGCCGCCTCAAGGTGTGCTTCTACAAAATTTTCATATTCGTCATTTGGGGTACCTTTTTCTGCCTTCTCTTGTAGTGCTTCGAATCTGTTTCTTAATTCTAATGCATATTTATCTCTTATATCTCTGTTGTTGAGTAGGGCCCAGTCATAGTGCTTGGTTGTCGCTTTACGTGTGGCGTTTTTTCGTAGGCTTAGACGTACTTTGGCCGTAACTATTCGATGATCGGAGGACACACCCTCGAAAGAGGAGTATGCCTCGCAATTCATCGCACTGTTTTTCCATTTCCCGTTTATAAGGACGTAGTCTATCTGTGCTTTACTCTTATTCGCGTATGTGTAGGTCCATAGTTTCCCCTCCCTTTTTTGAAAGTTTGTATTGAGGCATGTTAATCTATTTTCTATCATGAAATCTATTAGATGTTGTCCATTCCTGTTTGATGCGTTGTGTAGGCTGTATTTGTTGTGTCTGTTTTTCCCGATTTGTGCATTCATATCTCCGCCAATGACTAGCAGGTTGTGTTTCGGAATGCTACGTACTAGGGAAGATAGATCTTCGTAGAAGGTGACTATTTCGTTTTCTTCGCTAACATTGGTAGGGCTGTAGCAGGAGATAATTGTTGCTTTGGGGTTGCCATTAAACGTTGCGGCCATCATCCTAGGTTGTATTCTCTCAATGCTGTTCAGTGTTTTTAACGCTCTTGGTCCTAGAAGCATTCCCACCCCTCCTACCGATGCATTGATAGAGTTTTTCCATGCGGATACAGTCACCAGCATCCATCCATTACCAGTTTCGTGATACTTGATATCTTCGGTGTGCGTGTATCGGTGCTCTTGTATGCAAATTATGTCTATCTTATGTTCTACGGCTGATGCAGTTAGCTCTGATAGTTGACCTATTCTATTTAGGGTTCTCACGTTAAATGTCGCTATCTGTA
>OY757936.1:53640697-53668197 GCA_963585895.1 Sepioteuthis lessoniana
AAACAATGTCAGTGAAGCTTAGAATACGCTGACTCTTCCTTGCAAAGGGATAAGAAACCCTCCCGCCCCCCCCCCCCCCAAAAAAAAGGGAATATCTTGCCTTGGACATTAAACTGAATCTGATGCTGAGGCTCCAGTTCCGGAGTTCTGTTGAATGTGAAACACACATTTATTTCCATTACAGCCAGGTCAACTGGGAGTAGGGGTAATAATATGTTGGGTATCACCCACCTTTTTCCACACAATGAACTAGTCCATCTGCCATATATAGCAGTAGCTACTAATACCAGGGCAGACTAGAAGGTGAAGAGCAGCTTCTTATATGAATATGATTAGAGCGTTGGAAACAGGAGATCGCACTAGATCAACTTACTTGCTACCGTAATAACGGAGGCCAATACTATCGTTGGACTATATCTTTATTCTGTATTCACTAATCCTATGTTCTTGTGTACTAATAGTCCCTCTATTGTATGTACTTTTTCCTGAGAATATATCTCTATTTCCTCTCATATCGTGGTTTGTCCTTTATTTAATATTACAAGCGTTCACTAACCAGAATGCAACATAATACCAGTTAGAATCAAATCTATCGGACAAATAGATCTTTTCAAAAGGTTTTTGTATTCGACAGGACCGTGATCAAATGAAAACCCTAGGATACAACTATTCAAAAACTGTATATATAAAAGAACAAGAAATGCGATTTTCTAAGATCTAGGTATGAAATGATACTAGACGGTTTGACAAATCAATCAATCAATCAATCGAAGTCTGTTTTAAATACAAAAAAAAACTCTCAGCTCACATTCCTTACGACCCAGAAAGGGTAGAAAATATGACTTCTTAAAGTCTGGATGACCTTCAGTTGTCAATTAACAAATGATTGTATAACCCTCATAATCTTATAAGCTAAACTTTCAAAGAAATTTAACAAAATTTAGATATGTTTTATCCGACCTCTCCTCCACGGGTAGGATGTGATACAAGGCCAATTTTGATGCGTCGAAAAGCTAGTTTGAATTCCCAGTTTTACTTCTCTGAGATTAGTTGCCTAACCAAGGCGAAAGAAACTCAGAATACCAAGCTATTTAGCCATAGCTTGGTATAGGGAGAAAACAAAAGGATTCACGCTTTTTCCCAAAGGCCATTCAAGCAAACTGTTATACATACAGTCTAGTCCTGGCTTTGACCTCCGGTTATCGATTCCATGTCTTTTAACAATAACCATTACGCTAAACACTTATCCAATAAGTCCGTATTTGTACTGTATGACTATCGTATTCCCAATTATTGATGAAGAAGATTCTTTACATTAATTGCAGGTGTTTTCGGAAAAAAAATTATATTTTGTTACCCGGTCGGTACATTCTACAAACCAGATTTAGCTGCTTACTACTTTTAACTTTTCCGAAAATAAAATCGCCGTTCAAACGCTTTGGATGAAGTTAAAAAAACGCGATAATGCAGCTGATAGCTGAAAGCCGAATTTTCAACGATTTTAAATTAGGAAAGTTCGCTGGAATAAGTGTGTGAAGTACAGAGGAGATTAAGGAAGTTCTTCTAACTTATTGGCTAACGTGATGGACTGCGGCAAGGTTGGAAGCGAGTTCGATCTACAGACCTTCACTTTCGAATAAATACCCTCAGTAAATGTAAGAATCCCTAATATCCATTAGCTATAAGTTAAATTGTATCACTACTCTTCTTCTACAAGGATGGCTATGGCGAGGGTTGATATGCCCTTAGACAAAGAAATCAAATCAAAGGAGGCTGCTTTAAAAGCAACTAACGTTGCATTGCACCGAGAGAGGCGCGTTTAGCCGAACCTAATTCTTTATTAAATATTTTACCAGGTACCTGAGCTATCAAGTAAAGTATTAAAAGGAAGATTGTATCAAACAGCAAACCAAACGAATGTATAATAATAAAGATCATGATAATGATTGAAAATGAAGATAACGGTGATATAAATTGTAATTGGTCCTTTTGGAACAGTCCCCAAAGGCTTGTAAGTGTGTTGGAGGAGTTAAAAATTAAGAAGACGAGCCGAGACTATCTAAACTATAACAATGTTGAAGTCGGCCAGAATACTGAGATGAGTCCTGGAGACTTGAGGAGATTTGCTATTACTCAGACTCCATCAAAAGACCACCAGCTGACATTGATGTGAAAAACTTTCAAGATGTAACAATAATAATCCTGTTTTTTACTTTATCTGTTTAGTTAATTTTGACAATAGCTTGTAAAAAATATTGAGCTGAAGGTTTCTAATCAGAACGTGCTAAGTGGGTTGGTCACTTGATGAGAGATAGATTCTCTCAGCCACGGATCAAATATAGAGCAACCTTGATCTCACTGTCTGGCTTCAAATCTGACGTCATAATTGGCTTCCGACTTAATTCCCTTTCAGACTGGCTCAGGTGTGGGCGTATGACAAAGTGACCGGATTAAATAAATAAATCAGCGAAGAAATGAATGAAAAAAAGCTAAACCAATTGTTATTTTAGGACCTTGTCAGCTTTAAACAAAAACAGCGCTTACTTTCTAGCCTTGAATTTATCTTTTTAAAAAATGTCCTGTCAACTGAATCCCTGGCAGATAAATTAAGACAACTCCCTAAAGAAGAAATTGCTCAGTCTGTTAGGGCTGTAGGGAACACTGACTGCTTCTCAACAGAGAGGTATGCCCACTTCCCCAACGTGTGTCCTGACAAGACACTAAACACTGTGATGGTGAGATTCCAGCAATGCCGGAGTACTCCTTCATTGCCATCGCTCCTATGTCCACTCTCGCCCGGAGTGGTACACCTGACAGGGTCCTATCAATGGGTCAAATAGAACTAAACTGTGTTGTTATGCTAAACTGAATAGCATAAAATATAACTGTATACACATTTAAACAGGGTACTTTTGCTAAACGGAATTGTTCGAAATAGGACTGTTTTTGACATGTAAACTGCGTACTTACGCTCAACTGAATTGCTTGAAATAGATGTGCATTTTGACATTGAAACTGTGTACTTATGCTAAACTGAATTGTTTGAAAGAGATCTATTTTTAACTTTGAAATTGTGTGCTTATGCAAAATTGAATTGTTTGAAATAGAACTGTTTTAACATTTAACTGTGTAAACAAAAAACTAAACTTATACTAAATTGGATCGTTTGAAAAGGAACTCTTTGTATAAAAATTGATTTAGATTTTAAATAACCAACTATGGTTGACGTTCCATAAAGCCAAACCAAACCAAACCTAAAGTAGAAAAGGGTGTTAAAAGAATAGGGTGTCCCAAAATAGATGCAACCCTTTAATATGAAAATTTATATTGCATCGTCATGTTTCATCTGAGTCTTAAAAAGCAATCATATCAATTCAGAAAGGTCAAACCAGGTGTCAAGGGTAGAAATTGATTGACTTTGTCCTTTACAGCACATCAAAGACCAAGTTCTTGGGATCGTCTTCAGAGGGACATTTTCGGACTCTTACCGACAGAATCTCTCACCACATTAACATTGTCAGGACATCTGAATATAAGAAATAGAAATGTTTTTGACAATTAAACTATGTAATTATGCTAAACTGAATTGTTTGAAATAGAACTGTTTGATCACACTGAATATCTTGAAATAGAAATGTTTTTGACAAATAAACTATGTAATTATGCAAAACTGAATTGTTTTAAATAGAACTGTTTAATGTATAAAAATGGAGTTAGCATTAAATAACCTACAAGAGTTGATATGCCATTAAACCAAACAAACTAATCAATCTTTTGTTACCATTACTGTTACTGGATACTGTAATTAGTTTTTATTTGCACTTTTAATGTATTTTTGAGTCCTTGTTTTAATGTATCTGTGCAATCCTCGAGGCCGTCGAGTCTTTTTCTTTTTCTTTTCTTGAGACATATAGTCTGTAGGTCCAGTCGTCTGCAGGTGTAGAATACACATACTGCATCTCTGCTGAGGGGTAAGACTCTTCTAGCGAATATCCTTGATATTACATTAAGCAGTCAGATAATGAGGCTCAAGTAATTCTGGAACTTTGGGGAATATGGAGTATCCCTTAATTGCCATGGCTTCCAGATCCACTCTGGCCCTAATAGAGTCTTATCTGTGGGTCAAATAGAACTGTTTGAACTGAGTACAAACCAATAACGCATGCAAAAGTGATTTGTTTGAAATAAAACTATTTGATCATTTAACTGTGTTTAAACAAACTAATGATGATTAATCAAATTGTTATTTAACCGTGTGCAAAAGAATGAGCTTAGGCTTGTTTAAAAATGACCTCAACAAGATGTGTTTAGGAAACATATATAAGTTAATATATATGTATAAAAAAGATTTGGAGAGGGTAGATATGCAATAAAACCAAAATCAAACTAAAGCAAACCATACTGTGTATCAATGTTATATCTGGAGTTTAAGGCTTTCTCTTGGATTATTATAATTATCATTATTATTGTTTTTATTAATATTATTCTTTTGAGTTTTTCACTTTAGCGCTATGTGGAGTTTTCACAAGAGATTGATTGACATCAAGCCTCCTAACGTCTCTGGAACTCTTCGCAATATTCTGGTTGATCTTAATAATTTGGTACTCTGTAAGTTCTCCACGTGTTCCTTTATTTCCAAGTCTCTATGTCCCTTTACCAAGCCTTTGGGGATTGTTCCGAGCGCACCAATTATTATTCATATCATTAATTAACTGAGGAGAAAAACTCTGAGCTAGTTCTTGCCTTAGGATTGGACACGGCGAAACTTAAGGTGAGTCTGATCTAATGAGTTTCAATGTTGAGGCAGTACTTCTTATACGCAAAAGAGGGATGGTCCTAGCATAAAAATATCAGCGTGGCATTTATTGTGGGAATAAGGATATTTTGACAGAGCCCAAATTGCGATTAATGCTAATATACATATATATATATATATATATATATATATATCATCATCATCATGTCAAGCGGCTGGCATGGATTTTCCTCTTTCTCTTTCTCTCTCACCATAAGTCCCTATCATCCATCATTCCCAGCAGGTTTTCAAGACTACATCCTTCGTCAGTTCAGAGCAGTTGTAGATAACTTATTCTTGGTCGGTCTGCACTGGAACGTCCTTGTGAGGCTATTAGAGAACCTCACTTATAAGTCGTCTTTGCTTCTACAGCGGTTTTCCGCATGCCTTGTTCGTATTATTTGGATGGCTTTAGGGATAGGAGGTAGGTGGCCATACAACTATTGGTTTGTGGGATGTTGATTCCAAGATTTGTTCAAGATAGCTCGTAGCAATCTTGTACAGTCCCAGTCTAGTTTTTATTAGTATGTTTCGTCAGCGTCCATGTGCATCCATACAGTAGAACTGACCCAACTGCTGCTTGGAAGAAATTGCATTTTATTTTGTCGAATAGGTTAGCCTTCCATATCATCAATAACCTATCGATAGTAATACATGCATATATATATATATATATATATATATATATATATATATATATAGTTGAGATTGGGTAGAGATAGAGTTAGTTGCATTCGGTGACTGTCGGTTTCTTGTCTATTCGGACAAAAGTTTCCTATACCGTAAAGAATCAGTGGCATTGTGTAAAAGTGTACGTCAAATCCTTCCCTAATCCCAAAATGAAGTTTAGAAATGTGCAGTGAATTATGGCCATAAGTATATGACAGTACTTTTTTCTAAATAGTAAAGCTTATGCTCAGTTGTAATCTTTTATTCTTATGGAGGCGGCTCAAGGCAGTTAAAATTTATAAAGAATGAAAGAATGGTTTTTCGACATATACAAAATAGTTGCATATATATTGTAGGTGTACGGTGTCAATTTGTATTTATCCCAGATTTAAGGGCATCGTTGATTAAATGTTTTCAAGTATTTCTATTTAACACTGATAATTCTATTTAATATTAAAAATTTATTTGCATACAATTTAAAAGGTTTCAAGTATTGCTATTAAGCACCGAGGATTCTATAGAATATCAATCATTTGTTTGAATACAGTTTAAATGTTGAAGGTATAGTTATATAACACTAATAATCTTATTTAATATTAATCATTAGTTTGAATATAGATTAAATGTTGAAGGTATAGTTATATAACACTAATAATCTTATTCAATATTAATCATTAGTTTGAATAGAGATTAAATGTTGAAGGTATAGTTATATAACACTAATAATCTTATTTAATATTAATCATTAGTTTGAATACAGTTCAAATGTTGAAGGTATAGTTATATAACACTAATAATCTTATCTAATATAAATCATTTGCTTGCACAAAAATTGTTTTAATTATTGCCATCTCACACTAATAAGTATACTTAACATACGAGGATCATTAAATACGTTTCCAGACTTTTTTCGTATAGGCACCTTTATTGAGAGTACACACATGAAACTCAAGTCCCCTTCGAAGTAATCTCCTCCGGCTGCAATGCACTTGTTCTACCGTTCCAACAACTTCTCGAAGGCCCCATGAAAATCCTCTTGTGTGAGCGTGTCAATAACCTTCGTCACAGCATCCTTCATCTCCTCAATTGTCTCATAACGAGAGCCTCTGAGCTTAGGGAATAACCAAAAGTCACAGGGAGCATGGTCTGGATAATAGGGAGAGTGAGGAACTGTCTTGATGCCCATCTTGGTCAAATAGTCTGTGACAAGGATGGAGTTGTGGACTGGTGCATTGTCCTGCTGGAAATGCCACTGACCCGATTTGAAGACTACTGGCCTCTTCCGGCGGAATCTCTTCCTGAACTCCCTTAAAACCTCAACATAGTAACCCTAACCCCAACCCTTTGGCCAACAAATTCTGGTGTATTGACTTCCTTACTCCTCCCACACCTCTCATCATCCCTCATTGACTCCCTGCCTTCCTTGAATCTTTTTTGTCACTCAAAAACTGATGCTTGATTCATGCAAGATGCTCCAAAAGCAGTCTGAAGCATTTCATACGTTTCTGTGGCATTTTTTCCAAGTTTAAAACAGAATTGTATTGCATATCGTTCTTCTAAAGTCTCAGATTGCATTTTTGAAATTCACCAACTGTGACAATCAGGCTTTAGTAGGGTAAACTCAAACTGCTGCTGTAGCTGTTCATTTAAACCCGAAATCATAAAAATTGGTCAGTCATCTCATAAGCTGTATAGCAATAACATAATGAATTTTCAAGAATCTACAACAATTTTAAATATCTGTACAAAAAAGTCTGGAAACTTATTGAAGGCACCACGGAACTCATTTGTGTACTTACAGTTTAAATGGTTTCAAGTATTTCTATCAAGCACACATAATTCAATTTGATATCAATCATTTGCTTGCATACAGTTTAAATGGTTTCAAGCATTGTAATCTGATACTAATAATTCTATTCAACACTTATACGTTTACACACAGTTAAATCGTTTCAAGTATTGCTATCTCAACGTAGTTGATCCTTGGCCATCGCCTTGTTGCGCATTAAAAAAAACAAAAAACGATGGGTACTTGTTTGTCACAAGAGCAAATCGAAGAATACTTTTGGGACAAGCATAAATGTACTGGGGCTTGACATGAGCTGCTGATCGATCGGTTTCTCCCGTTCCGACCGTCTGTCTAGTACTGAAGGGTGAAAGTCGAGTGTTGCTTGTCACATAACCACTTTGGTTTCCAATAAAAGATCAATAAAGGTCTAGCGACCAGGATACCTTGCTGAATCCATACGGGTCTCGTTAAATGGGGGTCTTACTCTTCTACCGATGTGCTGTCGGCGTATTCTAGGGTCCCAACTCGCAAGGAGAAGGTTATTCAGGGGTCACATCATAAGGCTACTTCAATTGATGTTCCCATCATGGTCCCCGCAACTAAAAAACTAAACAAAAATCAAACATATATATATATATATATATATATACATATATATATATATATATATATTTGATTTTTTTGCCATGATGGGAGCATCAATTGAAGTATCATTACATGCTATATTTCTTTTTTTTTCCTTATCTTTATATGTCTTTTGTTTGTTGATGAGGAGTTGGGAAAGAAGTGATGATAACTAAAAAAAAAAAAAAATAAATGACGAATGAAGACAGGAAAGTATCAGAATATGAGTAAAAAAAGAAAAAAAAGAATAGAAGATGATGTTAAATAAAGAGCAGTCCATAGATAGCGACATAATGAGAAAGAAGAAGAAGAAGAAGAAGAAGAAGAAGAAGAAGAAGAAGAAGAAGAAGAAGGGAATAAAGTAATGGCGAAAAGAATAAGATAGGCAGAGAGAACATGTGAGAAACCGAAACAGATATGACAACAAAAAGAAAGAAAGAAAGAAAGAAAGAAAGAAAGAAAGAAAGAAAGAACGAAAGAAAGAATACAAAGAAAGAAAGAAAGAATACAAAGAAATAAAGAAAGAGAGAAAGAAGGAAGGATAGACAGAAAGAAAAAAAAGAAAGAGAGAAAGAAGAAAAGAAAGAAAGAAAGAAAGAATACGTATATTCAAATATTGTATTCTTTGTTGTTATTATTACTGTTGTTATTGTGGTTGTTATTGTTTAATTACCACGATTCCAAAAAAAACTGGAACTTTTTCAAAGATCTTCATCTCTGTTCTTTTATTTTAAAGACTTCCTTCATTTTCTTTAATGATACGAAAATACTTGAGGGGTTCTATTATTGCACAGCGTGTTTATAGTTTAAAAAAAGAGGTCAATTACGGAATAATTAATGGTGGAATTAAAGCACAATTCCCAAACCAACGAGGAGGAGGACTCCTTGTGGCATATTGACTAAAGAGCTGTACTCTGACCTCTAAGTGGGCAAGTTCGTGCTCCAATCGCTCTGTTACGTTGCGTTTAGGACAAACACATTTTATAATGGCATGTACGTCTTTATCCCTCCCGTTATGAGTTTGATTGTATTTACCGTTCTTCTTGTGACACAATGCCTGGCCATTCGTTTCCGTTTGTGTTGGCGCCACTCAGACGATCTCTTTGTCTGTTTTGGCGCGAAACCCACACAAAGGATTGAGGACGAGATCTCCCGCGAGACCGGAAGTGGAGGAGGGAGGGAAGGTCCCAGCGAAGACAGAGAGAGCCAGTTGACAAAGCAGGGCAGAGGAGGACGGTCGGCTTGAGATAGCAGTCCAAGGGAAGGACGGTCAGCAGAAGGAGGCAGTAAGATAAGACAGTCAAAGTGGAGTTAGCATTCCTCGTGGATTTGTAGAAGTTTCGCGCAAAATACACGGCTACGATAGTCAACAAATGCACGAAAAGCTGCACAAAATCGTCACACAGACTTCCCTTTCTTGCGCTTGGTGCTGACCCAAGCCCGTGTTGGTTCTTTTTCTCCCGCCCTCTCAGTTGTGCCAATAAAGAAATGTGTAATACCCCTAACGAATTACTGGCCTTAAGAAGTTTGATTTAACGACTTTGAGATAGTCAGGGGTCGGCCAGTCAAGGGTGTTGTCACATTCTACAAGAATAGCTTTAGCATTAAATGACACACAAAAATTGATATAACAATAAAAAACAATATGTTTCTTTAGTAACGAAATAAGAGAATAAATAAAAACGAAACCGTAATCTTTTGGCAAGGGTTTTTTTTTGTTTGAATTGATCTTTAAATCAACTACATTTTGTTCCTCTTTTGCTGAACAGTGCGAAACAAAGAGAAGACTAACTATAAATTTCTTAGATAACAGGAATTTATCATAACTCTTATAGGTATCACTTTTAAGTTTTAAAAGACGATATGTTTGGTTTGATTTGGTTATATTTGTTTAATGACACACCAACCTTCATGGGCTCTTTAATGCCAAAGCCATCCTTTGACAAAAAGAGAAGTGGCACAATTAAATCCATAGCGACAGGTATAAGGGTTTTCATGCTTTTCCATGGCTGTTAATGCGAAAGTGGAGTTTGAACTCGTTTACTACAAAGTCACAGTAAAGAACGTTAGCCACTACACCTCGGAAACCTCCTGTGGTATACCAATAAATGAATAATTGAAGGACCAAGACACTTTTTTTATAAAAATATATACTCTCTTCTTTATTACTCAAAAGGGTCGAAATTGGCCAGAAGTATGTGTGTGTGAGTGTGTGTGAGAGAGAGAGAGATGGAGAGGGAGAGACAGAGAGACTGTGACAGACGAAGGAGTGCCATCTTAACACAAGTTGTAATTCTATACTGAGGGTCCCACTTAGCACTTCTGCTTCTCAGTCGTGGAGGCCCAGCCGCCTCCCCAACCCTCTGAGTACTCACTGACTGACCTCCGAATCTGACTGACAACCTGTCTGTGGGTATCTGTGTCAATATAATATTCATAAGACCTACTCATTCCTTCCACTTTTCCTTTCGGCTCTCAACCAACGTGATCTACTTCCGTTCAAGAAAAGAATTTCCCTTGACAATGGTCGTTACTCTGAATGGTAAATCGCCTATTCCTGGCTTAAATGGTTGACTATTTAGGAACAGAAATTCCCGGAAGCCTACGTGTGTTACTCAGACAAAAGATAAGTAAAAAAAAACCCCAAAAACTCACATTGCACTTAGTAAATACATGTTCTCATTGCTTACGTTGCACCCAGTTAGCCGATTACCAAAATATTCTAGCTGAGCATGGATCTCAGCTCGTACCCGACTTCCAGCTTCCATAAGATCGATATCTTGAGTCAAATCCTGTGTGGTGGGGGACAGCGATGAATATCGTCAATTAAAAAAATCAGAAATAAATCTTTGTTTGTATGTGTCTATATAGTTTTAAGTATTCCAACATAATACAGTGGTGTGTCCTCGTGGTGTAATGGTTAAATCGGTGGACTTCGGAATCGTAGAAAGCGAGTTCGAACTCCAGTTGCGCTATTGCTTTCACTTTAGAACAAATATCCCTAGGAAATGTATAAACTCCAACTATGGGTTAAATAATACCACAAATGTTCTCTTCGGAGAATGGATTTGGCATTAAATAACATTCAAAAGTTGATATGCCATTAAAAAAAGACACCGTCATAATATATATATATATATATATATATATATCCTTGTCACAGACTATTTGACCAAGATGGACATCAAGACAGTTCCTCACCCTCCCCGTGACTTTTGCTTATTCCCTAAGCTCAGAGGCTGTCGTTATGAGACAACTGAGGAGATGAAAGAGGCTGTGACGAAGGTCATTGACACGCTCACACAAGAGGACTTCCATGGGGCTTTCCACAGGTTGTTGGAACAGTACAACAAGTACATTGCAGCCGGAGAAGATTACTTCGAAGGGAACTAGAGTTTCATGTGCGTACTATCAATAAAAGTGCCCATACGAAAAAAATTTGGAAACTTATCGTATGCACTTCGTATATACGATTTTAACGCATTTATTGATTAATTAGCCGGGTTTTTTTTTTGCACTTAAATGATTTCATGTAACGCTATCTGATAGTGAAAATTTAACCTCAGTCATTTGTTTGCTCGCATTTCTATAGATATAGACATATTATTTGTAAGTGACTAATTTGTAGGTAACTTAATTTTTAAATGAGTTAGAAATGATTTGTTTGCACGCGAGTATGTCTGTTGTTTCTACACAGTTAAATGGTTTCAATTGTGGCTATCTAACGCTAATTCTATTCAATATTAATCATCTGTTAGCAAACAGTGAAGTAGTTACAAGTATTGCTATTTAATACTAATCATTCTATGGTGGAGGTGCCCGTGGTGTAAGAGTCATCGTCGTAGGAAATGGACACGGCGACACGAGTTCAAATCCTGGACGAGACTGATCGCATTTCACATAGCACAAATATCCTTGGGAAAGGTATGAATCCAATTATTCTCCCTCCAGCTATGGGCAAATAGTAGGGCAGACTGATTTCTTCAACCTTGGTAAGTCAACTAGTCTAGGAGAATGAAAACTCTGAATTCAAACCTGTTAAACTTCGCTTAAAAATTGCCCTTGTGTCATATCCTGCCCAAGTGGAGTTGTTGGTAAATATGAATACTAATCATTCTATTGGACACGTTTATTTGCACATAGTCGAGTGTTTCCAAGCTATGTTATACCAATATTTCGATTTAGGCACACAGTTAAAGAGTTTCAATTATTGCTGTTTAACACAAATATTGCTATTCAACATTACTCACTCGCTTGCATAAAGTTAGATTGTTTGCTATGTATCACAAACTATTCAATTAAACCAGTCATTTGTTTACACACAGTCAAATGATCAAACAGCTCTCTTTAAAACAATTCAATTTAACGTTAGTCATTTGTTTGCTCTCAGTGTAAATGTCAAACAGTTCTATTCGACCCATAGATAGGACGCTGTCAGGTGCTACCACTCCGGATCAGAGGGTAAAATACAGCTTGGCTGACAATATGGGACAAGGTTAAAATCCCACGGTGCAGTTACAAACTGATGCACCGGAAGAAGGTGACCTGTGAACTGCATGACAGTTATTTCCGCTCGATGATGAACAAACATGCCATTCCAAAGACGGCGGAAGTTGCATGTTCCGTTGGCCACTTATGGGAAGAGATTATGTGGGCGTGGAGGCGTGTCCATATCTCCGCATGGGAGTTTGATGGCCGACGAATTGAACGGAAGACAGTGAAAATTCCACTGTTCACGCAAGCTTGTCCCGTCGTTGCCCCGTGTGCGTTTTCTCGGCCATCGTCTACTTACACCTAAGAGTCCAGGCCTCATAGACGAACGATTCTAATACCTCTCCTGGTTGCTCCTACTTCATACAATTGTCTGTCGAGAAAATAAATATATATTTTTATATATATTACGTGTTGTCGTTTGTTTGGCCAGAGCGAAATGTAACAAGAGTGGACCCGGGAGAAATGACAATGAAAGGGTACTCCGAATTCCTCAAAGTTTCACGACTGGAGCTGCATCATACGATTGCTTTATATGATATCTAGGACATTCGGTGGAGGAGGTCTTACTCCTCTACAGAGATGCAGTTGATGTATTCTACAAGCCCAGAAAATTTGGCTCCTATAAATGGAAACTGTCCAGGTCGAAGTGAATCTGGTAGTAATGACAGCCAATCTGTATTCTGCACATTTCTGCTCTTCAGAATTTAAATCTCTCAAGCAGGTTTTTAAAGGAGAGGTATAATGTTTACTCATTAACTTTTCTTGGGATTTATTAATATCGATTGATTGGTTTTCTGAATTAGATGAATGGCCATATCTCCGACTTTTTAAAAATGTAGATGCCATTCGCACAGTGGTTATAACGCATGGAATTGATGAAGTGGGTTCAGCGTTAGTATATGACGGCATATCAACCCTTATGGGTTATTAATAGTAAGGAAGTGGTACATTACTTACAGTTCTAGGACTGGTCGTGCACCATCAGTTGCCTTTTAGTTTAATAATCAAGGCACTAGTTTGGGATTTATCACTTCTCTGCACAGGCGCAGTCTACATATTCTAGAGCTAGAGCCAACAGAAAGGGCTCCCTTTTAGAATAACCATTCGAGCAATATATATATATATATATATATATATATATATATATATATATATATAATCACTAATAAATAAATAAATACACACCACTACTATTTATAAAATTTAATTTTATTCTAAACTGAAAACAATGATTTTTTGTTCGTTTTGTTTGATGAACAAAAGTGTTTGCTTTGTTTTGTTTTGGTTTGGTTTGGTTTATGTTATTTAATGCCCAATCTATTTTTATACATATAAACAGTTCTATTTCAATCAATTCAGTTTAGCATAAGTACACAGTTTAATTCTCTTTGACCCACAGATAGGACCCTATCATGACCTACCACTCGGGGCCAGAGTTGACCTGGGAGCGATGTCAATGAAGGGGTCCTCCGCATTCCCCAAAGCTCCATTATACCTGGAACCTCACCATCAGATTCCTTTGTGTCATATCCAGGAAACTAGTTGGTGGAGGTTCCACCTCTGCAGAGATGAAGTCGGTGTATTTTGCAGCCCAGCCAACAGGGTAAATTTTATGTTGCTTTATACTGAAAACTGTATAGATATTTATCACTGCCTCCAACTATACAGGATTTGACACATAGGCTTTTAATAGTTGTTGTGGGGTAACGGAAGTAGTGGTCAGGCACAAGCCGAAAACCGTGCTCTGCTTTACGATATTGGTCATCTGGTCAGCCAGATGATCTTGCTGAGACTTGGACTCACTAGGTGCAATGTGAGTCCGGCACGTATACCCGTTCATAGCTTATACTTGCCCAACTGGTCTCGTGCAGTGCTTTGCTTGTCAATGATAATCCATTCGGTTTGAATGTCAGACGGCCCAGCTAAAATGAACCCAAAAACGTAAAAGTTGAATATGAATTATGCGACATGAAAATCAAAAATTAAATGAGAAATGCTATATTAGTTTTGGCTTTTATAATACATTTAAAGCTGATAATTATACTTTGTCAACTGTGTCGAAGGCAAATGGAATGATTGGCTGGCTGGTCAGAAATTTTATTTCAAGAGAGCTATATGTTGTAAAAGCAAATGTGGATTTATATTGAACTCTGTAGTCGGGCTCGAAGTCAAGTATCTACACAGGTAAATTGGATTGCGATATTGAGTTTGGTGGGCATATAAAAAAAGGGTGACAAAAATAATTAAAAAGTAAAAGATTACTGCTATAGTAGAGGTTCAAAAAATTAGGACTTCCAAATTTTGTGAAAAGAAAAATGAGATTTGAAACTTTCAAAATAATTAATGGTGTTTCTAATTATGGTAGACATTTTTCAATGTATCTTTTTAACCTAGATATTTACTGTCAAGACAGGAAGGAAATTTACAAGTAATTGGATTTTTTGACTTCTAGAGTAGCATAATTTTAGAAAAAAATTGCCTATCTGATCAAAAACAGTAATTGTAAAGAAAATTCTAAAGATGAAATGGGATGATTTTTAAAAAAACAATGATAAGAAAAATTATCTAAGAAGGCATTTTTAGCAACAATCAAACAAATCACTTACGAAAATTAGATCTGTATATAGATATTGTAATAATAAGTTTTATGCAAAAAAATCGTTTTTTAAAGATTAATGTGCGAAAATAGTATAAAGCAGAGATGTCTAAGTGGGCATAACAAATTATAATGAATAGATTCTTTTTTTAAATGTCTATTTATTTAAAAGAATAATATGAGTTATAAAACAATGAAAACGGACATAATTAGGCGTCATTTGAGACCAAACATTTCAGCGAAAACTCTCAGAACGTGGCATTCTTAGGATAAAGATAAATTGCTGCATGCAATTATCTATCCCCTCTCTCTCTCTCTTTCTTTATAAACATATATATATACCAACATATATATGTGTATGTATGTGTATGTTATTTTATTTGTAAAAGTTTGGGAATCGGCTTCATTATATATATATATATATATCATGAAGACGATTCCCAAACATTTAGGCATGAAAAATTAGGGACTCATTTTATTGTATACATATATATATATATATATATATATATATATATTTATTGAAGACGATTCCTAACAATTACCAAGGAAATCACACTGGAAAGTTTAACATGTCGTTAAAATCAATCTATCAACAATCAGTGAATCAAACATATTTCCGTATCCGAAGAATTTTATCAAGTTAATTTTATGAAAACATTTAGTCTCTTAACTTTTTTGCTTTGTTTTTAACGAGATATATTGAGTGGCCCATCCATCTCTCTCTCTCTCTCTCTCTCACACACACACACACTCACACACACACACACACACACACACCCATATATATATATATGGGTGTGTGTGTGTGTGTGAGAGAGAGAGAGAGAGAGAGAGAGAGAGATGGGCAACTCAATATATCTCGTTTAAAAAAAGCAAAAAGTTAAGAGACTAAATATTTTCATAAAATTAACTTGATAAAATTCTTCGGATACGGAAATATGTTTGATTCAGTGATTGTTGATTGATATATATATATATATATATATATATACTTTTTATCTATCATCTTGCGTTTATGTAATGTAGTGAGCTTGTTCGTGCACATATGTTCGTGCGCTTGCGCCTGCACATGCGCCTAGAACCATTGGCAGAGATCTGCCTGTTGTTGAAAGCAGAAGAGATTGGGTTGGATGCAAATAGCTTTCTCCATCACCGGCATCGTTTTCTCTTACAGGCGTTTTAGCTTTACTGATGCTTGCAGTCGAGCTTTTAATTAATTTCTACACTTCTGGGAATAATAATAATAATAAATATACGTGACAGAACAGAACCTGTATTTGATGTGGTGATAGGGATGAAACAGTTGATCACATAATACACGAATAAGGCAAACTTACACAAAAACAGTACAAAACTAGGTACGACTGTGTGTGGTGGTTGATACACTAGGAATTGTGCAAAGGTTTGAAATTTACTATATTTCCAAACGGTAGACGCACAAACCAGAATCAATTTTTCGAAAAGAAATGTAGAAAAAAAGAAGAAGATAAATATCCATACATAAAATTCTTTGGGATTTTGATGTAAAAAACGGACTACTCACACTGTAACACAATGTAGGTGGTCCGCCAAGCAGACGATCCCTTTGTCTGTTTTGGCGCGAAACAAAACAAAGGCCTGGGCCCGCGATCTCGACGTGACCGGAAGTAGGAAAGGAACGCCAGTCAGAGAGTGAGACAAAGGGACTGAGAAGAAGACAGTTGTCGAAGGGTGACGCGAGTGGCGAGTCGACACCGGACAGCAGAGAGAGCAGTCGCCATGAGTGAGTCCGGTACCAGTGAAAGAAGACCGGTCTAGATAGGTTGGCATTCCTAGTAGCTTTGTAGAAATTTCACAAGAAATCCACGCAAGCGTTAGTCTAGATATGCACAAAGGGAATGCAATGTTACATAACTCTTCTCTTGCACTTTCAGTTAACCCAAGCTTATATTGTTCGTTTGTTCTTTGTTCTCTTTCCTCCCACTCCCTTGTAGCTATGAAGAAATGTGCGATGCCCCTATCTGAACCACTAGTTGATCACCGGCCAAGAAGTGAAATGTTTTGAAGACCAGATCTAATTAAAAATTAGTCATTTATCGAATTTTTCCGTTCTGGCAGAACATAGATTTTTTTAAAAAGTGAAAAAAAGAGACAAGTATTTAGACATTCCCAAAGAACTAAAGAAGTTGTGGAACATAATTGGCGTCCTTAGAACAGTCCCCAGAGTTTTCGAATGACGGTTGGAAACATTGAAAACGAATCGAAACCACCCAATCTACAGCATTGTAAAAATCAGCCTGAATACTAAGACGAGTCCTGGACACGAGAGAAGAGATGCTGTCATTCAAACTCCAGAGAAACATCATCAACCGATGCTGGTTTGAAGAACTCAGGAGTGAAATATTGTTAATATTGATAATAAAATCTAGAAACCAAAAATGGGAAGAAAATAACTATTTTGCTACATTAAACAACATATATTGCACATGAGATGACTTAGACATGGTTACGCGGAGGTGACATAAATAGAGAAACTGAATATTTAGCACGAGTAGTACAAAATAATGTCAACCCAAAAGTGTATTATACAGATGAGTGTAGCAAATGTAGGTTACGTGGTTACTTAGATGAAACAGTCACAGAGGAGATTGCAGCAAACTAGCACAAAACAATAGAAGGGTTGGCATGAGTGGGTGATTAAGTTGATTCACTGCGAATTACTCAATAAATTGATATTTCGCCACGCTCAGAAATGGTATATGTACAAAGTAGAAGCTGACCTTTAAAATGAAATGCTTAAAAAGTCTCTGGAAATCACCCAATCCAGACCAGAAGACCAGATCCAGTTTTAATGAACAAAAAGAGAACCTGTCATTGTGTATTTTGTTCGGCGAGCTGACCACAGAGTGAAGATGTTCGTACGTGGCAATGAATGACGGACACTGTTTGGAACTAATTTTCCTGTATTTTTAATTGATCCTCGTTTTCCGTCCCAGCGAACGCTTGTTTCCTCGTACCACAGCAAGCGAGAGATAGAGAGAGATGGAATGTTCTGTGAACCTCAATATAAGACGACGGTTTTCTTGATTTGCTCACTCTTTCTCTCTCACTCTCTCTCTCTCTTGGAGTGAAATCATCCGGTCAGTTCCTCCCACTATCTCGCTTTCTAGTGACATCAGCTAGACCCGGTCCGAGATCTTGCATATACACGTCTTGTTACACCTTGGCTTCTAGACGAGATATTGGATTTTGTCAAGTTGTCTTCCAGTTGTTGAATAACTTATCTATTCACTTCCCCGTATTTGTCGCTGAAAACGTTTACATCAACCCAGCACTTCAACAGAAGGCAATGTATGGCACAAAGTCAATGATTGATTGAATTTAATTGCGTATCAACTAGTCGAGTGTTATCTTATGCTCAGCGTTATGGAAAAACGTTCAGTGTACATTCATATTTACAGTTTTTGTCCAGTTGTTGTTTAGAGTTTTTGTATACGCTCTAATGAAATAGAAATAATTTTTAGATATACCTTGAATACACGCGCTTAAACCGGTGCCAGTAGGTGTCGTCAGTGATGTTTTAATCTTCTGGGTCATTGGGGAGTTTCGGGTCTTTCAACATCATACTCCCCTCACAAGAACGACCCCCTCAGAGATGATCAAATTCTGATTCACCTACCCTATAAAACGCAAGACAAACTTATGGCTTGGACGGCTCGAAATAAATAATCCCTCAGATCAGGTAGAGCATTCGATTGGCTGTTGAAACCAGCCAATCGTACGTTCGGCCTATTCTATTTGACTTATAGATGGTACGCTAACAGGCACAACTATTTGTTTAATTTGTTTATCATCATTTGTTTAAACACACAGTTATATGGTTTCATAAACCTCTATCGAATACAAATAATTTGCTAGAAGATTTATTTGACCCATGGATGGGACCGTAACAGATTCTACCACTCCGGGCCAGAGCAGATCTGGCATTAACAGCAATGAAGTGCTACTCCATGATACACAGACTGCTTGTCTTACGAGAGTTAAAGAAGTTTGTCTGCCTCAGCATTTACCAACAGCTGGGTTGTTTGGTCGGGTTTTATGGCATATCAACCTTTGCATGTTATTTAACGCCAAATCCATTTTTATATAAATAATCAGTTCTATTTAAAATAATTCAGTTTACCATGAGTACACTGTTAAATTGTCAAAAACATTTCTATTTCAAACTATTCAAGCAGTTGTATATAACAATTCAGTTTAGTATAAGTACAGTTTCAATGTCAAAAACAGTTCAATTTCAAACAATTCAGTTTAGCATAAGTATGCCGTTAGTTCTATTTAACCATAGATAGGACCCATATCAGGTGCTACCAGTGCGGGCCAGAGTGGACCAGGGAGCGATGGCAATAAAGGGGTACTCCGCATACCCCAAAACTCCAGAATTACTGGAACCTCACTATCAGATTGTTTAGTGTCATATCAGGACACTCGTTGTGCGGTGTCTTACTCCCCTGCAGAAAAGCAGTCGGTGTATTCAACATCCCCAGCCGACTGATCAACCAACAACTTGGGGAGAGGAGAGACGGATTCCTACTTTTCTGATGAGTATCAGTGCGAAGTGAAACGTTAAAGAGACTGGTCCATGATTTGAACTTGGGTCACGCATTCTATTGCATATGACGATAACCGTTAGGCTAATAACTTTACAATCGATATTGTGGCTCTACTTTACCTGAGTGAATGTTCACTATGATCAACTGTGAAAATCCTCAGAATCTGATAATTCATAATCTAATCTATTATATTTTTTTCTTTCTTTGTTTTATGAGGAAATCAACCTCTTCTCAGGCCTTGACCCTCTTCTAATATATTCTAATATCAGTTCATAAGGCTACAATTAGTTCTCCATGTGCACGGCCATGTGATAATTACATCGTCGATATTTACAACTGCGCATGGCAAACGTTCAAGCAAGTGCCTTGGCGTTTCCGGTTGTAGTTTCTTTCCCCCACTGAAGATAAGCCAAGGTAGACATACAAAAGACGCCAACTTTGGACCGCCAGCCTCGGCTGAGCTAATATTGTGAAGGTTCATAATCATAAATAAACCTCGCGTGGTTTACTGGTCAGGGAATTAATCTACCAAGAGATTTCGAATCCTACTGGATGCCCTATTATTCTGGCCATGTGTAACGACAAAATGATTTGTGGTTTAAGGCATTTTATCCCCTGTAGAGCATCACTGGCAACAATTGAGTGTCATAACCGACCTCTACAAACAAAAAAAACAACAAAAATAGGTGTCTTACCTGCTAGTTTGGTCCAGTTTGATTTAGTTTTAAGGCACATCAACCATTGGGGGTTATTTAATGCCACATCCCAAAACAGTTCTCTTTCAAACAATTCAGTTTGGCATAAGTACAGTTTTTTAGCTTACACACAGTTAAAGGTAAAAACAATTCTATTTTAAACAATTCAGTTTGGCATAAGTAGTTTTTGTTTACACAGTTAAATGTAAAAACAATTTTATTTAAAACAATTCTGTTTAGCATGAGTACAGTTTAAATGTCGAAGACTTGTATTCGACTCATAAATAGGACACTATCGGGTGCTACCCCTCCGGACCAGAATGGACATGGTAATAAAGGGGTACTCAGCACTCCTTAAAGTTCAAGCCTCATTGTCAGATTGTTTAGTATCATATCAGGAAATACATTGGGGAAGTCTTACCCCTCAGCAGAGATGCAGTCGGTGCATTCAGCAGCCCCAGCTGACTGGGCTAAAATGGTTTAATGTCATATCCAGAGCACTCGTTCGGGAAACCTTACCCCTCTGCAGAAATGAATTCGGTGTATTCTACAGGCCAAGCTGATTTAGCCACCATCTGCTCTTGGGGTAATGCTTGTCTTTGCAAGAAATTGGAGAGGTTATATACATACATAGATTTTAAACTTGCTGTGCCAGTATTAGCGTTGAGACAGGTTACTGGTTGGTTGGATGGTTGGTGGGAGTTTTATGACATATCAACCCTTGTAGATTATTTAATGCCAAATTCTGTTTATACATATTTAACCTAAGATATCTAAATGAATGCTTTGTAGATAACATTTTGTATAAAAAAAGAATTTATTTGTTTGCACATGATTAAATGGTTTCAGTTCATCATATTTTTTGTATAACCCTCTCTCTCTCTCTCTCTCTCTCTCTCTCTCTAGAAGGACAGAACCACTTCTATTTTGACGTTCTCGAACAGATCACTCAAAATATTCACATTGAAAAATCACTTTCTGATGAGAGCGAAGGCTTTACATTCTTTGAGAACGTGTTTAACGGTGCAAGGCGTTTGTTTGACATGTCAAACACTGGTTGTTCCTGAAACCACCTGAGCTCATTTTTCTTCAGTTAAATGATTTCAGATATTTCAACGAAATACGAATCATTCTATTTAGTTTTAATCATGGTTGGCTGGTTGGTTATTTTGATTTCGGCGTATCAACCCTTTTCGGGTCATTTAACGCAGAGTTAAATTTCGAACAATTAAGTTTAGTATGAGTATAGTTTTTGCTTACAAACAGTTAAATATTAAAACAGTTTAGTTAAATATCAAAATTGTTCTATTTCGAGCGATTCAGTTTAGCATAAGAATACATTTTAGTTCGATTTGCCCCCTAGATAAGGTGCTACCTCTCCGGGCCAGAGTGGACCGGGAAGCGATCGCAGGGAAGGGGTACTCCGTATTTCCCAAAGCTCCAGCATTACTAGAACCTCACTATCAGATTGTTTAGTGTCATATGCAGAACACTGTTTGGCGGGGAGGGGGTCTTGCCCCTCAGCAGAGATGCTGTCAGTGTATTCTACAGCCCCAGTCGACTGGGCAATTGACACGTTGCGACAAAAAGCAAATTTTCGAGCTTAGTTTAACGGATTTGTATTCAAAGTTTTCTTTCTCCTAGACTGGTTACCATGCCAAAGGTTAAGATTTCGCCAATGGTCTGGGAGACCTGGGTTCAATCCCAGGTCGAGTCATACCAAAAACTTTAAAAATTGGTTCTTGACACCTCGCTTAACACTCAGCGATATGAGGTACGTATCAAAGTTAAAGTGGAGCAATCCAGTGAAAGGAGTAGCGCCCTCCCCTACACCTCGGTATTGTAGCTATTGAAAAGGGAGCATTCTGGTCACCCTCGACTACGGTCGCCAGCTTTACTTTTTACTTTTATGCTCAACTATTTACCAATAGCTAGAAAGAGAATAGTTTTATTTATGCTTTTTCAAAGGGTATTTGCACTGAACGAACTCGGGGCACCGGGTCCATTTTCAACGACGGTAACCGTTACACCACAAATACTCCCGTTGGGATTTTAAAACCTGGAATATTAAAATTATGTTCCAACTGAACTCAATCGGTTACTCGAAAGCGCGATAAGCGTAACGGTTATCGTCATAGGAAATGAACTCTGAGATCAGAGTTCAAGTACGAGACGAGAGTGTTTTTATTTCACATTGCGCTAAATGGTATAAGTCCAACTGTTCTCCCTTTCAGCTTTGGGTAAAGAAGCGGGGCAAACTGGGTTTAAACCCTTACTGTCGCTGTCAGTCTGGAAGAATCCAAAACTGTCAAAATTTGCTTTAAAATTGACTGTGTCACATACTATTCTTTCGGAGGGGTTAGGTAAATGTATATCTCTCTGCGGGGGTAGTGTCTAAGCCCTATCAAAAAAGTGTTTAAATGTTAAAGATACTAATACGCATGTCTAATTATATTCATAAAGTTGTAATTGAAACATATATACTGATTTATTTACACATCGTTCCACTCAAGTCTGTTTCTATTTTTATTATGCTTATAAGTTAATTTGTTACCGTCAATTCTGCGGTTAATATCTAATTTTGCACAGGTGATATTAGCTATTGAGGTTTCTCCTTTTTTGGCTTTGATGTAGTTCGTTTAGATAGATTTCTTTTGTGCTGAGAGTACACAGTATAAGAATTGGCTACCTCATGTTATAATTATTGTTAATAGAACTACTACTACAACTACTACAACTACTTCGTCTTCTACTACTGCTTATAATAATAATAATAATAATAATAATAATAATAATAATAATAATAATAATAATTAAAGGTCTATTAATTGCCGCTTGCTTGCTGAAGTCAGAGCGATCTAAACAATCTTCCCAATAGTTTCTGATTATCGACTGAGCGCTGGATCGGGGTGAGGTTATATTCGGTAATGTCAATCGTCTGAAAGAGAGGGTTGAGGCGGCCGGTACAGACAGTGGGTGTTGGAATTGAAGTTGATTGCTCAATGGGTGGATAGAGATGCATACTATTTGAATGAATGAATGGATGATTGATTGATTGATTGATTGATTGATTTTAACGGCACATCAACCCCTGTGATGTTATTTAATGCCCATATTTGTACGTTCATATTCACAGTTTTTATGTCGATCTTTCATAAGAATTCTTTTTTGCACACAGTTAGATAATAACAAATATAAACGTCTAACAAATAATCTGCATACAGTTGTATTACGGTCTTATACTAATATTCATATTGTTTCAAGTGATTATTTCTATGTTATAATAGTCAGTTGGATGTACACAATTGTATAATAAACAGTTATAACTTCAAGTAACTATTGTAGCCCAGTTGGCTGAGACAGCAAAATACTCCAACTTTATTTCTGCAGAGGGGTAAGACTCCCCCAATATGAGTCCTGGATAAGACACTAAACAATCATATCCTGGGGATTCACTAATGCTGGAGCTTTGGGGAACGCAGAGAACACCTTCTTTGGAATCGCTCCAATGTCCTATCAATGGGTCAAATAAAAGTGTTTGGCATTTAAACTGTAAACTTATGCTAAACTGAACTTTAAGAAATAGAACTGTTAGATCAATTTACTGTGTGTTAACAAAAAAAGAAAACCCTGTAATTATCCAAAACGGAATTATTTGAAATAGAACTGTTTTGACATTTAACTGCTATAGAGTCATATGTTTGCACTCAGTTTAAATTTCAAACCGTTCTATTTGACTCATTGATAGAACCCTATCAGGTGTTACCATTCCGGGTCAGATTGGACCAAGAAACAAAGTCGATAAATGGGTATCCATATTCCCCAAAGCTCAAGCAAAGAAAAACACTATTTTTAACATCTTACGATTACCATTATATATAAACATATATTTTCTATGTATTTTCTTATGGTCTGCAAAGCAATCTCACAACTCCACATTTACACTTGCACTTTAACGTTCGAGTAACTCAGATTGTTCAAATTTAAGAATTCTGCGGAGAAAAAACAAAAAAAAACAAAACAAAAAAAAAAAAACAACAACAACAAACAAACAAACAAACAAACAAACAAACAAACAAACACGGGGGGATGTCCTCGTGGTGTAATAGTTAAAGCGATGGACTGCGGAATCGTAGAACGCGTGTTCGTACTCCAGTCGTGCTATTACGTTCACTTTCAGGCAAATACCGTTGGGAAAGGTATGAACCCCCTCATCCTCCTAGCTATGGGTTAAATAGCACCACTACTGTTCTTCTAGGAGAATGGCTTTGGCATTAAATAACCTACAAAGAGTTGATATGCCATTAAAACAAAGAAACCATACCAAACCAAACGAAACCAAAAATAAAAAAAAACACCGAAGAAAAAATAATTTAGTCAAAAATTAATTACTAAAAATGATAATGCTTCATTTAAAAAATTTGTACAACGTACAGACCTAATCGATAAAATGAAATGCAGTTTCTTCCAGGCAGCGGTCACATCGATACTGCTATATGGATGCACTAAATGGACGCTAACAAAACGGCTGGAGAAGAAGCTAGACGGCAATTACACAAGAATGCTGCGTGCAATCTTGAAAAAGTCCTGGCGGCAACACCCCACAAGACACCAACTGTACGGCCACCTGCCTTCCATCACGAAAACTATTCAAGTTAGACGAACCAGACATGCAGGACACTGCTGGAGAAGCAGGGACGAACTCATAAGAGATGTACTCTTATGGACCCCCACACATGGCCGTGCAAACGCAGGACGACTAGCACGAACATACATTCAGTAGCTATGTGAGGATACGGGATGTTGTCCTGAAGACCTACCTAGGGAGATGAACGATAGGGAGGAGTGGCGAGAAAGGGTCAGGGATATCCGTGCTACCAGCGCGACATGATGATGATGATGAAGAATCAGGTACCTGCTTTTGTGATCTTGCTCTTGACTAATTAAGAGTTGTGTATTACTTGGATGACATATATATATATATATATATATATATATATATATATATATATATATATATGTCTGTGTGTCTGTGTGTCTGTTCCTCTGTGTGTGTGTGTGTGTGTATAGTTAGGCAGCAGTCGTTCATTTAAGCATGTTTCATTAAACTGTAAAGACAAATTTTGTCTGTAAAATTTAATTAAGATCCTTTCAAGTTTCCTGATAAGTATCTTGCTTTCAGGTTGGAATTGGTTGATGAATTTACCTCTGCGTTCGCATATTGTTGTTATGTTATGAAGAACGTTCAAAAAACTTTCGAAACTCATTTAAAAAAAACAACACTCCTAACAAAGGCAAGGAACCCCTGATGATGAACTATGAAGGGTCAGAAAACGCTCGGGACAATTTTGGTATATTCATCCACCAATTCCAACCTTAAACTAACACACTTATCTGCCAATTTGAAAGGATCTTAATTAAATTATATAGATAAGATTTCTTATACTCTTTAATGAAACATATATATATATATATATATATATATATATATATACGAGGATCATTAAATAGGTTTCCAGACATTTTTCGAATGGTACTTTCATCGATAGAACACACATGAAACTCTAGTCTCCTTCGAAGTAAACTCCTCCGGCTGCAATGCACTAGTTGTACCGTTTCAACAACTTCTGGAAGGCCCCATCTAAGTCCTCTTGTGTCAGCGAGTCAATGACCTTCGTCACAACCTCTTTTACCTCCTCAATTGTCTCATAACGACAGCCTCTAAGCTTAGGGAATAACCTTAAGTCACAGGGAGCAAGGTCTCGACTATAGGGAGGGTGAGAAACCTCTTGATTCCTTTCTTGCTCAAATAGTCTGTGACAAGGATGGAGTTGTGGACTGGTGCATTGTCCTGGTGGAAATGCCACTGACCCGATTTGAAGATTACTGCCCTCTTCCGACGGTATCTCTTCCTGAACTCCCTTAAAACCTCAACGTAGTAACACTAACCCTAACCCTTTGGTCAATCAACTCCGGCGTATTGACTTCCCTACTCCTCCCACATCCCTCATCATCCCTTACAGACTCCTTGTCTTCCTTGAATCTCTTATGTCACTCAAAAACTCATGCTCCATTCATGCAAGACGGTCCAAAAGTAGTCTGAAGCATTCCATATGTTTCTGTTGCATTTTTTCCAAGTTTCCATGTTCTTCTAAAGTGTCCTCACGTCCAGATTGCATTTTTGAAATTGACCAGCTGTTACAATCAGGTTTTAGTAGGATGTATTCCAATTCCTGTTGTAGCAGTTCATTTGAACCTAAAATCATAAAATTGGTCAGTCATGTCATGAGATGTATAGCAATAACATACTGAATTTTCAAGAGTTTATGACAATTTTAAATGTTTATACCAAAAAAAAAAAACTTATTGAATGCGCTATGTATATATATATATATACGTGTGTGTGTGTGTGTGTGTGTGTGTGTATTATATAATAAGACAGCAAGTTATTATTTAAACATGTTGGTTAAAGACTTCAGATTGTTACCTTTTCGAAATCTTCAAATGAAGACGTTCAAATCTTGTTACTTTTCTTTTGTTTGGGTCAAGATATATATATATATATATATATATATATATATATATATATATATATATATATATATATAATAAACAGAGACACCCTTAGTAATTACAGAAGGGGAACTTAAATAAAACAATAAAACAACGAAGGCCTTTTCGTCCGGTACTTTCAAGTTATCAAACAACGGAAAATCAAATAAAAACGGGGCTTTATATATATATATATATATATATATATATATATGTGTGTGTGTGTGTGTGTGTGTGTGTGTGTGTGTGTGTGTGTGTGTATATAATCAGGATAGCCAGATAGAGCGGGAAAAAATTATTATATATATATATATATATATATATATAACCCCGTTTTTATTTGATTTTCCGGTGTTAATTAACTTGAAAAGTACTGGTCGAAAAGGCCTTCGTTGTTTTATTGTTTTATTTAAGTTCCCCAACTGCAATTACCGATGGTGTCTCTGTTCATTATATTGTATAAATTTCCCTGTACCTGTAATTTAATTATATATATATATATATATATAAACCATGTGACAAAGACATTAGAGCACACGGATATATATATATATATATATATATATATATATATTAGTTTTTATATATATTTGATAAGAAGGATGCGTATCTAAACATTTTTAGATATACGTGTATAAAAACTAATATGCATTTATTCATTAACATATATATATATACATACATATATATA
>OY757936.1:53670697-53730697 GCA_963585895.1 Sepioteuthis lessoniana
AACTCTCCCAGTGAGTGTCTTAGATATGTCATTAAGCAAACTGATGTTGAGTCTCCAGTAATGCTGGAGCTTTGGGAAATGCGGAGTACCCCTTTAATGCCATCTTATACTAACCTGAATTGTTTGAAATATAACTGTTTATATGTATGAAAAAATGGATTTTGCATTAAATAACCTACGATGGTTGATATGCCATAAAACCAAATCAAACCGAACCAAACTATCTATCGGTTCATTTCTATCTGTCTATCTATCTAATTTTGTTCATACTTATTTATCTTTCTATCTCTCGCTTACTTTTTTAAAAATATATTATTTAATTAAATCATTTAAAGGTTAATGGAAATTATATTTGGTTACAAATAAATGTTTGAGAAATCTTCATCTAAACAGACCTTTAGACTTGATCATATATGTATGTTCAAAGGATTTCTCACAAAGAATATTTGACTGGCGAGAAAAATCAACTGAAACTTCGTCCCTTGAATACGTTTTGTTTAAATTTTCCAGAGATTTTCGCTTTAGAAAGCCGCCAGTTTAATTTAGCAAAGAATGAAATTCATATCACTCACTTAAATCTAAAAATTTTCTTTTGCCGTTAGGCATATAAAGATTGAATCAACACCATATCCGATCTTGATATAACAGGAATATGTTTGTTAACATGAATTCAAAACTCTTTCATAGTCTCTCGGATTTTCTCTCATTTATATTTGTTTTTTTTTCACTCAATTATATATATATATATATATATATATATATATATATATATATCATCATCATCATCATTATGTCGTACTGCGAACGATTTCTCTAACTCTCTCTCTCTCTCTCTCTCTCGCCATTCGTCTCTGTCTTCCAGGGGGTGTCCACGTGGTGTAATGGTTAAAGCGATACACTTCGGAATCGTAGTAAACGAGTTCGTACTCCAGTCGGGCTATTACGTTCATTTTCGGGCAAATACCCTTGGGAAAGGTATGAACCCCCTTATCTTTCAAGCTATGGGTTAAATAGTACCACTACTGTTCTTCTGTGAGAATGGCTTTGGCATCAAATAACCTACAAAGGTTGATATGCCATTAAACAAAGAAACCAAACCAAACCATCTATCTTCCATCACTTCTGGCAGGTCTTCTGGACTACATCTCGTGGTGTCCGTACAGAGTTGTAGCAGTTAGGTTTTAGCTGGTTGTCAAACACTATCTCTTCCTTGTGTAGTGATACGTAGGAGAACTTCGCTTATGAGTTTGTCCTTACGCTGGATACAGCTGAAGAAATATATATATATATATATATAATTGTCGGCCGCCGCTCGCATAATGTATAGCTCTTCGAAAGAATTGAGCACTCTGGTAGCCGAATGGGTATAAAAAATGTAAGCAAACGGCTGCTGCTGCTGTTGCTAAATAAATACCTTAAAAATTCCCTTAGCCAACATGGTCCGCTTGGTGGCCGAGAGGTCTGAGACTTAGTCTAATATAAATTTGGACGGGTTTCGATCCCGGCTTCAAGCCTCCTACGTGTCTAGCCACACGGAAGAGTTCTGATAGAACGAAACAGTCTGTCTGTGGATAACAATATATATATATGTGTGTGTGTGTGTGTGTGCACTAATGATTACTTGAAGAAGGGTAATCCTACCTTATTATAAACATACAAAAATACGATTAAATTAAAAAAACTAAACAAAAATTCCTTTTCAGACGGTTCTTTTCAATAGAGATACCAGTAAAAATTTTACTAAAATCATTAAAAAAATGGTAGGGAAATTGGCAAAAGTCGTGAAGAAGAGGGAGGAAAGAAAAACAGCTCTCCGAATTTCAAAAATTATATCAATGTGTAGGTGAGTTTTCTTTGCTTGTTCTGTAGAGGGCGGGATTCAGTTACTGCTAACGCCTCCAATGTTAAAAGACTTTTCTACTCCTATCTTATATATATATATATAATTGTGTAACCATTATATATACAAATGTTTAATTGTGTAAGCCTATGAAATATATATAAGCCACATATATAATCAGGATAGCCAGATAGAGGGAAAAAATTTTCCCCCTATATCTGGCTATCCTGATTATATATTATATAC
The DNA here is from genome assembly GCA_963585895.1 of Sepioteuthis lessoniana. Lineage (NCBI taxonomy): Eukaryota > Metazoa > Mollusca > Cephalopoda > Myopsida > Loliginidae > Sepioteuthis > Sepioteuthis lessoniana. The sequence goes on from OY757936.1 coordinate 53,672,784, forward strand.
ATATAAACCCATTTTTATTTAAATTTCCGGTGTTTAATAACTTGAAAAATACCGGACGAAAAGGCCTTCGTTGTTTTATTGTTTTATTTAAGTACCCCTACTGTAATTACCAATGGTGTCTCTGTTCATTATAATGTATAAATTTTCCTGTACCCGGAATTTAATTAAATGTGTATATATATACATATATATATATATATATATATATATATATATCGGGAGAGAGAGATGGAGGGAGTAGAGAAAGAAAGAATTGATTTAGATCGATAAACCTTTGCTATATTATCAAATTATATCTTCCGTAAATATAGGCGTACGAGTCGATCTGGCATCTAAGTTGACCAGAAGATTTCTCAGCTCAAAATTCTGAGTTAGACTAGTTCGTGTTGAACAGGTCACCCCCCCTCACACATACCGTAGTCTACTGGTAGAATATATGAAACATCCAAAATTTACATATTTCAGCTTTCCATTATTTACTACCATATTTGAAATTATATTCATATGAATGCACACTCTATTGCACTATCATAAAATTACGCAGATAAATAGTATACCGTAGTTGTCTTACTGGCCACCAAGGTGCTGTGACGTTCCGGTTACTGTTTGCAGTCAGTGCATCAGCTGTTAGAAAGAGCCTATTGTTATGTAGTTATTTACACGTTCATTCAGCATCACAACGAAACCATAATTAAGACGCATGAAGGAAGGAAGACGCAAGAAGAATTAAGATGCAGGAAGAAAAGACACAAGAAGACTTCTTTAGAAAAATATTCACCTCTCACTTTATTGCAAGGGTTCGAAAGGTTAGCATGTGAGAGGATGCTGGAGATCGAACATAAACTTCATATTTTGACCCCACTGTTATGACCGTCACGTTGTGTCTTTATTGTTCTCCTGATGTTGGGGTCTACTCCATCGGGGCTTTCCGAGGGCCCCCTCGCTCTGGTGTGGCTTTCCCTACCACATCTCGTCTCTAACCCTCTGGGAGTCTGCTGGCAACTGCTTCGAGGGTTTTCCGAGTGCCCCCTCGGTCGGGTGTGGCCTTCCCTACCACATCTAGTCTCTAGGTGTCTGGACTTCAACTGGCAACTGCATCGGGGGTTTCCGAGGTCCCCCTCGGTCGGGTGTGGCCTTCCCTACCACATCTCGTCTCTAACCCTCTGGGAGTCTGCTGGCAACTGCTCTAGGGCCCCAAACTCAACTGAGTTAAATAATAACTCAACGCCCACACGATCGCCTACTGGATCTTTGAATCGGATGTTTAATCGTCATTAAGCGGAAATAACTGTCATGCAGTTCAGAGGTTACTCTCTTCCGGTGCATGACTGTAATGGCATAATGGGACCTTCACCTTGTCCCATATCATAAGCCTTAATCCGCTCACGCGATCTCTTTCGATTACTGGCCGTTGGAATGTGTCACTTCCTTCCGGTGTATTACCTTGGAATAGTATTTTGGCCCGGGTCGAAGGTCAAAATATAACACTATGATATAGCGTTAGTATAATACTTAATTTATATTACAATTTTATCATTTTGTATTAATCTCTGTTTATTTGTTACATACGTTTATACAACACCAGTTTATGTTGGAAATGTTTGTGACAATCTGCAGGGGTTTCAGTAAGTGGTGTATATCGATTGTTAGAAGTTCTATTCCAATGATTGACCACTGTGTGCTAAAGGTTTGGACTTTAGCCCTGCTGAATAAATCGACCCCTAGTTTTGTGGAGATTTTTATAGGCTTAAAATGTCAACTTGTTTGCCACGCTCTATGTTCTAGTTCGGTTTTATGGCATATCAAACATTGTAGGTTATTTAATGCCAGGTCGATTTATATATATATATATAAACAATTTTATTTCAAGCAGTTCAGTTTAGCATAAGTACACAGCCAAATAGTTTTATTTAACTCATAGATATGACTCTTACAGGTCCACCCACTCCGGGCCAGACTGAACCTGGGAGTGATGACAATAAAGAAATACTATGCACCCGCCAAACCTTCTGAATTGATGGACCCTCACCATTAGATTGTTTAGTTTCATATCTAGGAAACTCGTTGGGGGAGTCTTACCCCTTTGCAATGAAGCAATCGGTGTATTCTACAGCTCCAGCTGACTGGGCCAAAAATTCATGGTATGCAGCCAAGATAGATTAATAGATAGATATGAACAGACTAAGCAAGCTTCAAATTCAGAGCAACGCCAGGTACCTGACCAACATCCATCCAACCAAACAGACGCATCGATATATACATAGATAACAAGAAAGAAAGAAAGAAAGAAAGAAAGAAAGAAAGAAAGAATTATGTCAGGCTGAAGGAAAAATAAAGAAATTTTTAAAAAAATAGCGAACCAAAGAATAGAAACAAATTTGAAATTACTCAAGAAAGAAAGAAAGAAAGAAAGAAGTATATCTGCCCTCAAATCAAATGGTGAAAATTTAAGAAAAAAGTATAATAGTTAAAAAGGCAAAAGAAAATAATTTAGGCCAATGACTGAACAGCTTTTCACAAGAGTCATTATCGATCATTTGAGGCCCATTAAAGCAAATGGTTGTGGTGATTAAATCGAATTTGATAAACGCTATCCGTGATTATGCCAAGCAAAAATCCTGATTATTTAAGATTAGATGCAGTGCTGTCAAATCTATTGATCTCTTTATTTACGACATTAATTTATTGATTTGAGTCGCTTTGTTTTGTTTTGTTTTGTCTTTTGTATCGAGGTATATTGATACGCAGAGCCCAAAATCTACTGATACATATATATATATATGTGTGTGTGTGTGTGTGTGTGTGTGTGTGTGTGTGTGTGTGTGTGTGTATAAGAATACATGTGTAGATCTTGATATTTCACGTTTGGGTTGTATACCTTAAAGAGCTAACCCAATCGGCATGGTTTCTAGAATACACCGACTTCTTCTCTGCAGAGGGCTAAGACTCCAGCCACAACTGTCCGGGATATACCACAAAACAATCTTATGGTGAGGCTCTACAAATGCTGGACCTTTGGGGAGTGCAGAGTACCACTTCATTGCCATCGCTCCTAGGTCCACTCTGTCCCTGGGTGTTAGCATCTGACTGGGTCCTATTTATGGGTCGAATAAAACTGTTTAACATTTAAACTGCGTACTTATGCTAAACTGAATTGTTTGAAATAGACCTGTTTTTATGTATAAAAAGTTGATTTGGCATTAAATAACTTTCAATGGTTAATATGCCATAAAACCAAATCAAACCAAACCAAACCAAACTGTCTATCTGCGTTACTCTGAATTTAAAGAATGATTTCCTTAAGCACATTTTATTAAAAATATTTATATTATTAACCGTTTGAGTTTTGGGATTAAATCTTTTCTTTCTTTCTTTCTTTCTTTTTTTTTTCTTTTTTTCCTGCTATCTATCTATCTATCTATCTATCTGTCTATCAAGTACCAGACATTGCCTTGAATTTAAAGAATAATTTCATAAAACACATATTTCGAAAACGTATTCTATTCCTTTAGCTTTTGTGCTTTGTTATTCTCTCTTTCTTTCTTTCTCTTTTTTCCTGCTATCTATCTATCTATCTATCTATCTATCAAGTAGCAGACATTGCCCTGAATTTAAAGTATAATTTCATAAAACACATATTTCGAAAATGTATTCTATTCCTTTAGCTCTCGTGTTTTGTTATTCTTTCTTTCTTTCTTTCTTTCTTTCTCTTTTTTCCTGCTATCTATCTATCTATCTATCTATCTATCTATCTATCAAGTAGCAGACATTGCCCTGAATTTAAAATATAATTTCATAAAACACATATTTCGAAAATGTATTCTATTCCTTTAGCTCTCGTGCTTTGTTATTCTTTCTTTCTTTCTCTTTTTTCCTGCTATCTATCTATCTATCTATCTATCTATCTATCTATCTATCTATCTATCAAGTACCAGACATTGCCCTGAATTTAAAATATAATTTCATAAAACACATATTTCGAAAATGTATTCTATTCCTTTAGCTCTCGTGCTTTGTTATTCTTTCTTTCTTTCTTTCTTTCTTTCTTTCTTTCTTTCTTTATCCTCCCTCTTTTTAAAAATATTTTATACTTCTTACGTACGTCATTAATTTCCCCACACATTCACATTCGTTATTATATCTTCTTTTTCTTTTGCATTGGTTTCTTTGCCATTTATGTTCTTTGGTCAGTAACATTCTTTCTTCTCTTTTCTTTTTTTTTTTTTTTTACTTTCTTTCTTTCCTTATGTTCTGGCATGTGGCCTGCAACGTACAAAAAAAAAAAAAAAAGGAAAAAAAAAGGAAAAAGAAAACGGGGCCATCGAATACAACGATAGAGGCGGTACAATCACTGCCATCTTCCAAAAAAGGCACATGACGTATATCTAGTTATATCCTATCAACTGAAAGCGATGTCAAAGCATCTATAGGAAAAACTTGGACAGCTATTGACAGTTGAATGACCACATGGAATTTTTATCTCTTCTTCCAAGCGGTTGCCGTGTCAGTATTAATATATGGTTGCACCTCATGCTTTTTAACGGAATGCATGGAGAAAAAAATACACGTCTTGTTTTGAAAAAAAATCTTGGGGGCTACATCCCATAAAAAAGCACCTGTTTTGCCATTTACTCCCCATCTCACAAGCCAAGTAACCACTGCCGGTGAAGTAAGGACATTAGCGACGTTCTCTCATAGACATTACATGGACAAATCAGTGTTTGCCGACCAGCAATAGCTTACATGTATTAGATTTTTGCAGACACTGGGCACCGTCGATCAGACTGACCAATAACAATGGTTAAGAGGATCGGAGGGCAAGAGAGTAGGGAAGGTGCGCTATCAGTATGTGAAGACAATGAACACTGTATTTGCAGCCCCAACAGGTTTAGTATCGGTTGAAGCAAGCTCAAATGAGATTCCTAAATTTTTCCATATCGTTCGCGTCTTTTTTTAAAGAATTTTTTTGGTTCCACAGAAATCACGAGAGACCGCATTAAAAGACTAGATTTTTTTTATCCGTTTTGAAATACTAAACAGATAATCATTTTTAGACAGATTCATTATTTTCAAGTTTATTTATTTTCAATGTTCAAAACAGCAAATTATTTTTGTTCAGGCAAAGATTTCTGTTACACTTTTTGTTTTGACATTAGGGCCTTCATGCTGTCATCTTTTTTATGTTTTATTTTATTTTATATATATATATATATATATATATGTTTCTTTTTATTCTTCGTTTTCTTTAGCGTGGTCTCAGCGATTAGACTGGCTTTGTACCTGCGTAAGGGATTATTTCGTATGCGCGGAAAGGTAGTGCCGGGAACACCATGATAGAAAATGCACCTCACGTTTCCGAGATAATCGGTATACGAACAGTCGACATGATGGATTTGGAGGTTGGGGTGAGCTGAGATTTTGTCTCTGAAGGACGTTTAAGGCTGATTTAGGCAAGATGAGTTGAAGCAGGTCTAATCACCCGGCTGACACTGGCTATTTATTCTTTTATTTTCTGCTAGAGTCTTTCTTTCTGGCGATGTTAATAATTTATTCCCTCACTACGTTTTCTTTTTATTCTCGAAGAGTCGCCATGATGGATTCCTTATTACCAACATCACGATCCTCTTCATTTTTACCTCTTTTTTTTTAATCATCACATTTTTCCAATAAAGTTTCGCTGAAGATCATGACTCAAGAAGTTTCTTCTTGCACCCAATCAGTTTTTAACACCAGCATTGACTTGTTGCCTCTCACTGGAATCAGAGTGACAGCAAGTCTCATCCGGTCTCCAGGATTCTTCTGAGTATTTTAACAATGCTATGACCCGGATAGTCATGATTTTTCCAGTGATTCCCAAGTTCCGAGTGCACTAATTACGACTGATATCACCGTCACTTTCCTTTTTTTTAAATAGCTTTTCTTGTTTTCTTGCTTTTCTTGTTTTCTTGCGGGTGGGTGTCCTCGTGGTGTAATGGTTAAAACGATGGACTGCGGAATCGTAGTAAGCGAGTTCGTACACCAGTCGCGCTATTACGTTCACTTTCGGCCATATACCCTTGGGAAAGGTATGAACCCCCTCATACTCCCAGCTATAGGTTAAATAGCTTCCCAGCTGTTCTTCTAAGATAGCTTTGGCATTAAATAACCCGCGAAGTTTGATATGCCATTAAACAAAGAAAGCTAAATACTTGCATTTCTTCTTCTGGCTATTATAATAATTATTATCATTTCACTCTTTGCAATTTTTTCACATCACCATTAGCTGGTACGTTTTTCGTTGGAGTCTGAGTGACAGCAAATCTCATCAGGCCCCTGGACCCTTCCCAGTATTCTGGCTTATCTTATCAAAGCAGTTGTTTTTATAGTCTAGATTCTGCCTCTGCTTTCCTCCTGTCATTTTTGAAAGCTTCGGACAAAAAAGATCATTGTCACCCTAATATGCCGCAGTTTGATTGCCCGGGAATTGAAGAAATTGTAGAACATAAAAGTGATATGTCTATCTCTTGTCAATGTTTTCGCTTTCTTTTATTTTTAGAAGTATCATCATTATCATTATTAATATCATTAGATGAAGAAGACGTAATACTCTTTTGAGAGTTTTTCACACCAGCGTAGCTGGTATCAATACTTTGGTAACTGAACCAAGAGCTCCAATTACTGTTGGAATGACCGTCACTTTTATGTTCTACAATTTCTTCAATTCCCGGGCAAGGTCCTGGTACTTATCATCCTTTTCGTTTTCTTTCAATTTCACTCAGTGGTCAGCCAGAACAGCTAAGTCCACAATTCTGCAAGTTCTCATTTTTTTGTTGATTATTATATGATTTGGTCGTCTGGTCGAGGTTAGGTGATCCGTTTGTATCTCAAAACCCAGAGGAGTTTGTGCGTCTCATTTTCCTGGACAAATTCTGGATTGTGCCTATACCATTTGATTTTTTGGTCAAACTTCTATTTTTTGCAAAATTCCCAGTGGATCACCTTGTCCATTCAGTTTTTCACACCAGCGTTAGCTGATAGTTTTCTACTGGAATTTGAGTGGCAACAGTCTCCTCATATCTCCAGGAGTCTTCTCAGTAATCTGGTCAATCTTAATAATGCTATAGTCGAGAAAGTCTCCACAATTACTTTTATTTCCAAGTTTTCCAGTCCCTTTACCAATCTTTTGGGGATTGTTCTAAGTGAACCTATTACAATTGGTATTACTTCATGTTCCATTATTGTTATCATTATCATTATTTACGAACTAGAATTTTTCACATCAGTTTTAGCTGATGGCCTTTCAAGTGACAGCAAGTCTCCTCAACTCTCCAGGACTCTTCTCAGTATTCTGGCCATTCCCAATTATGCAGGAGTTTGAATGGTCTCCACTCGTCATTCAACTTCCTAGTCCTCTAATCTCTTTAATAATCCTTTAGCTACTGTACCGAAAGCACCAATCACAATTGGTATAATTGTCACCCTCATGTTCGATAGTTTTTTTTTTCAGTTTCCTAGCAAGGTCGAGGTACTTATCCTTCTTTTTACATTCTTTTAGGACAGCAAAATCAACAATTCTGCAAATTCTCTTTTTTTTTTTTTGCTGTTGATTATTATTATGTCTGGTCTTCTGGTCGAGATTACGTGATCCGTCTGTCTGTTAAAGTCCCATCGAAGTTTAAATATGTCATTCTCTAAGACAGATGCTGGGTTGTGCATATGCCATTTGTTCGTATGGTCAAATTTAAATTTCTTGTACATCTCCCAGTTGTGTCTTGTCTTGTCTTATACTCTTTCTGTGCTTATTCTATTTTAAAGAATTCAGTTTAGCATAAGTGTACTATTTATTTCTATTTGACCTATAGATAGAACCCTTATCAGGTGCTACCTCTCCTGGCTAAAAGGGACCTGGGAGCGATGGCAATAAAGGAGTACTCTGCATTTCCCAAAGCTCCAGCATTACCAGAGCTTCAGCATCAGCTTGTTTAATGTCATATTTAGGACATTCGTTGCGGGAGTCTTAACGGAGTTTTTTTCCATGCACTTAATTTGTATCCAGGTGGTGCATTCATGCAGTTGTACCGACACAGTCACAGATTGAAAGAAATCTCGTTTTATTTCAACTGAGTGATCAGATTTTCATATGAACGTCAACTTGTCCATAACAGTCAAACCTTCTCTAGGCATATTTTTACATCATTTTTAGCAGATGAGATAAGGCTACTGAAATATGTGAACTGGTCAACAAATTTCGAAGGCTTCCACTGATGTAGAGATGGCTTCATCTTCTAAATTAAATTACCATGATTACAAAATTCGGCAAGCACTGCATGTGACATACTGTAACATCATAGGTCCAAAATTACGACCAAGATACGTATACGATTAATGTACATATACATACAACGTTCGTAATGTTCATACGCATAGGAATCCGAAAAACACGAAATTGGTTCAGGTACGAAACTTTTATTTACCTTTTTAAGTTTATGGAGACACAATTTCTTACTATGCTGACTGTTCGTATATCGTCAGCTCTAAACTCACTAACTCAACCAACGTGCGGGCATCCCGTAGACCCCTGGTCTGGCCTCGCCCAGATCAAAAATCGACAACCTTCCTCTTGCGTCGAATGTCAACTCTCTCCTTTTTTTCAAATCCAAAAATCCTCAGCCCATCGCTTCCGGGCATGACGTCATTCACATCCCCAGTCCTATTTCCTATCTGGGATTTTTATTGTGACATCTGAGATTGTCACATCCTCCCCGCGCGCGTGTGAACACCTGCACTCAATGAGTGCACCTAACTAACCCATGCACTAAACCTAAAGGTTCTCAGCCTAACTAAACCGAAAGATAAGATATACAAAACGAAAATTGATAATATAAAAAACGTCCTTCCGCAATTATATAACAATATGACCTTGTTAGGTTTCATCAGCAGTATATACCGTGGTCTCTCCCACTGGAGATCAAACTAGCGACCATAGAACGCAGAGCTGAAACCCTACCACTGAGCCAGTGGTCCACATCGCACACAAACGATGCCAAAGTAAGAGCACAGCGAATTAACCTGAATGTGTCTTGAAAGTTACATCTGTATTCTTTACAGAGGACACGGTCATCTCCAGGGCCTTGTTTTCCCTTTAATCTCCAGTGAGGGAGATCTCAGTATACATTACAAGTTCAAAACAACTGTCCAGTTGTCCTGTATGTCGCACGTAAGTGTTTGCCGGATTTTCTGTTCCTGGTAATTTAATTTACAATATAATTACTCTACTTAAAAAAAAATGTACATCTGGCTCTTGTTTAATTAATCTTGTTTAAAACTGTTTTATCTGTGTTGATGCAGACACCAATGCCTGTTGCTGCGTACTTTGGGTTATGTCACAGAGATTTGGTTTGGGCTGGTCTATTTGTGAAGAATGCTTGATCGTCTCCCAAGTCTACGTCTGTTACACTTTGTGTGGGATATCGTCTGCTTCTCGTCTTTTAAATGGGAAACTATTTTCTTTTATTATATCTATTAACGTTCGTAGTACGTAATCTCAGCAATTTATAAACGGATATGGTGCTAATGTATCTCCTTGAAAGACTACTGCGACAATAGGCTCATGCTTATGTATATATCCAGCCATCGTTCGTATAATTTAACAGACTTTATCTTTTCATTGAATGATCGTTTGATTCGTATCGAGAGCTTTGATAAAATGTTGAAGTTGTTATTTGCGAAAGTTTGGTTATATATCACAAAAGAAATAGTTTATTTTTACAGGTCATCGAAATAACAAGAATACATTTTATTTATTTAGCGAAACATATGAACATTTTTGTGTTGGTTGTTTTTTAAAGGCTACATTATTTATTCTTTGGAGATCAGGAGACAGTGAATTAAGTAAATAAATTTAATCCATACTGAAATACAAAACAAAACAATAGAACAAAAACTAAAAAAAAAAAAAAAAAAAAGGAAAGATAATCGCCTTTTCGACAGATTATATTCTAGTTACATCTTTATTTTTTTTTTTACAGAAACCATTATTTTCTATTTTATTTGCTTACAAGCATAATGCCCATAAAAATAGCAGGATTATTTAAGTATAGGTCGGCATTTCTATTGGCCCATGGGTTCAAGACGGGATCCTCAATTGTGTTAGAAAATGGGGACCACAGAGGCATCGATCGAAATATTTTCAAGAAAGATAAAAGAAAGAGAGAAAGAAAGCATGGGGTGATGAAAGCGAATAAAGACTTAGTCGTAATGCAAGGTTGGTTGGCGTTTCATGGCCTATCATTCCTTGTGAGTTATTTAATGCTAAATCCTACGTATATATATATATATATATATATATATATATATATATATATATATATATATATATATATATATATATAATGGAATTAGAACGAAACTCAAACCTGGCTAAATTGTCATTATAAATTTATAATTGTACTCTTCGTCTAATCAGTTGACAGCAAATGTAGAGTACAGTCTATATATGTGTATGGACAAAAAAAAAAGAAAGAAAGAAAAACATATAAATTTAAATTCTCAGGCGAAAATAAAGGGGGTTAAAACAATTAAGTATTAGAATTTTTTTTTTAAAGCAAGGGGGTGTAAATCAACCTATCCTAATTTGAATATACGCTAGATATTTTGTAGCAGTTGGAATTTCTTGAATAATGTAAGCTTGTAAACAAAACGATTATCTTCATATATTTTCCGTTTACTTCTTTTAGATAGGTTAATTCCCTCAGCTAATGGGGTGGTAGTCTTCCTCCTAAAAAATACTTTTTTGACAGCCACCAGGTGCCTTTAATTAACCCAAAAATTGTCAAAGGGAATTCACTTCTCCAGAAATTAAAAACCCTAATTTTAAATTTATGATTGTAGGTAATTTATTTTAAACGAGTCGTTAGAGCTCATTTCTTTGCAAACAGATCAATATTTTTTAGTATTTCAATCAAGCACTAATTATTTTATTTTATATTAATCATTTATTTGCTCACAGTCAAGTGATTTCAAGTATTCCTATCTAACATCAATAAGTCTATTTAATTCTAATCCTTTGTTTAAACAGAGTTAAATAAATCTAATCAATCATTTACTCAGACAAGAATGCTGCGAGCAATCTTGAACAAGTCCTGGCGGCAACACCCCAAAAGACACCAGCTGTACGGCCACCTGCCTCCTATCACGAAAACTATTCAAATTAGACGAACCAGACATGCAGGACACTGCTGGAGAAACAAGGACGAACTCATAAGCGATGTACTCTTATGGACCCACACATATAGCCGAGCAAAAGCTGGACGACCAGCACGAACATACATTCAGCAACTATGTGAAAATACGGGATGTAGTCCAGAAGACCTACCAGAGGCGATGAACGATAGGGAAAAGTGGCGAGAGAGGGTCAGGGATATTCGTGCTACCAGCATGACATGATGATGATGATGATTTACTCAAAGAATCGCTATTTAACATTACTAATTCTATAAATCAAATATTCTTACTTCATGTAAACAATTTACTAACTGCTGTATGGTTTCAATTAACTAACTATAATGATAATTAGTTATAAATACAGGGCCATTGGCATAATGATTAAAGTGTTCGCCAATGGTCCGGGAGACCGGGGTTCAAACCCAGGTCGAGCCATGCCAAAGACACAAAAAATGGTACTTGATGGTACTTAAAACCCAGCACTATAAGGTAAGGGTAAAGTGGAGCAATCCGGGGAATGGAGTAGCTCCCTCCCCTACACTACGTTATAGTAGCTATTGAAAGGGGAGCGTTCGGGTCGCCCTCAACTACTGTCGCCAACTTTACTTATTTTTAGTTATAAATTATTTTACTGTGCTATCAAAAATAAATGATTAAACAGTTCTATTTGACCCTAACAAGTACTGCCAATTTCGATCAGAGTGCAACAGAGAGAAATGGCAATGAATGAGTAATCTGCCTCTCCAAACCTTTAGGACTGGAGCCTCACCACTAGATGTAGTTTAGTGTCATAACCAGGACACCCATTGCAAGAAGTTCTGTCGGAATATTCTTCATCTCCTGCTGACACGGTTGTTAGAAGGTATGAAGAAATCAAAATCGAAATAAAGCAATCGATGTTACATAAATGCAGTTTAGTATCCAACCCAGGATACTCTTTTGGGGTGGGGGTTCATGCCTCTCTGCAGGGGATACAGTCAACGTATTTAGAATACGCTATTGCTTAGTTGTGGCGAAAGGTCAGGCGTGTGGAGTATCCAAAGGGAACTGAAGTTATGAGCGACAGCTTTTCAGCTTTGCTCGTTTACCATTTCTCCACCCGATTCAACTTCCTCAAATAAGCATCCCTTAGACCTCGCACAGGGCTGGAAGTATCAGAAACCTAGACAGATTCAAACGCACAGTTTAAACGGTTTGTGAGAGTAGCTCGTTAACCATAACTCGGCGTTTCACGCTATAAAGGATGAAAATGACTCTGAAGGAAGAAAACGACAAGGGAAGATAAATCTGGTTTGTTATAGTGATGGTAACTACTTACTTATTAGATTTAAGTTAATTATTGAACATTACCTTTTCAGTAAGAATTTATCGTGATTCAACAATGTCTACTACATTTGGGAAGTTTGAAAAAAAAAACCTGTTTAAAATTTAAGCTCAATTTATTTTCTTCTTTCAGTGTCTGAATGGTCTGCAAGCGTACACATACTTTATTTCAGAGAGAAATTAAAAAAAAAGCTGCCTACAATACCAGAAAGATGCATGATTGTACCACGCAACCCTCGAGTTATTATTCAAGCAATCAATAATAAATAAACAAATAAGAAAGAAAAGCGAGCATTTAATTCCTTTTCTTAAAAAATCGTAAAATATCTGTTTTGTTTAGTTTAGATTTATTTTTTTTAAATGTTTGTAAGCAATAGAAACATTTATATGTAATGCTTTTCGTTCAAATAAAATATGTCTGACCTAAACACAAACAAAATGAATTTAGAATGAATGTTTTAGAAAAATCAGTAAAATTGAAGAGAGCGAGCGAGCGAGAGTGAGTGAGAGAGAGAGAGCGTGAGTGAGTGAGTGAGAGAGAGAGAGAGAGCGTGAGTGAGTGAGTGAGAGAGAGAGAGAGAGAGCGTGAGTGAGTTAGTGAGAGAGAGAGAGAGAGAGTGTGTGTGTGTGTGTGTGTGTGAGAGAGAGAGTGTGTGTGTGTGTGTGTGTGTGTGTGTGTGTGTGTGTGTGTGTGAGAGAGAGAGAGAGAGAGAGAGAGCGTGTGTGTGTGAGAGAGAGAGAGAGAGAGGGAGAGAGAGAGAAAAGAATTTTTTTTACTAGGAATCCGATAAAATTGTATAGAGAATTCAGTTATTCTTTTTACATCACTGGTTTTTTATTAGTTTTTGTTATTACTTTTTTACTTGTATTGTTTCTTTTTTTTTCTGAATCTCTTGTTTCTTTTCCCTCTTCTCACATTACTTTTCTTTCTTTCTTTCTTCCTCTCTTTCTCTCTCTCTCTTTCTTTCTTTCTTTCTTTCTTTCTTTTGTTCCGCTGATTTCTTCAATTCATTCCATTTTTTTTCCTTTTTTTTTTCCTTTTTTTTTCCTTTTTTTTCCTTTTTTCTTGCTGTTTCATAGTTTTTTTTGGTATTACTTTCCTTTTTCTTTCTTTTCTTTCAGTGGCATCTTCATTTCATTCTATTTGCTTACCGTTTTTTTTCTCCTGCTATTCTTAATTCAATTTGACATAAGACCACACCTTTTGGGATATCCAATGATCGAACTCACGACTTTAATCTTTAATATCAACTTGCTCACAATGACCTACTGCGCAGCACACGATTCTGATAATCCCTAAGTCTAGTAAATGACCCTCCGTGTAGATCACCAGAAAGAAGCATAGTCATAACTTTGTAGACATAGATGCTCACCATTGCGTCACAGGGAAACATTTCAGATGGATTATCCCTGACCCTTGCACAATCCGGCACAATACCATACTTTTGAGAGTAATTGTCTTTAATTGGAATCATTTTGAGATGAGGCTTCTTAATCTGAGAATTAATTTTTCTTTATTGCGGACTTTTTGTCCTCATCTTGGGAGGTTTTTTTTTTGTGTTGTTTCTTCTTTCACTACGTTTCGGCCAAATTTCACCTCTGGCCTTCTTCAGGTGACTTTTACCGCGACCTCGGATAGGAATGCTGAGTCTTGTAACCGTATCCCCAGTAATTACTGCCTTCCAGACAATTGCAAAAAATTCGGTACGGACCCGACTACGGAAGACCAGATAAGGATTTATAAGACCAAAAAATCCATCCTTGATCGCCCTTCGGGGCCCGTGGCGCAGCGGATAGAGGCGTTGAGTCTCTACGGTTCCAGATGACCATTATCAGAAGATAGCGGTTTAAAATCCTACCAAAGCCGGAGAGGTTTACTTGGTCAAAAACGTGGTGCGATAGACAACAATATATGGAAGGCAGTAATTACTGGGGATACGGTTACAAGACTCATCATTCCTATCCGAGGTCGCGGTAAAAGTCACCTGAAGAAGGCCAGAGGTGAAATTTGGCCGAAACGTAGTGAAAGAAGAAACAACACAAAAAAAAAACTACCAAGATGAGGACAAAAAGTCCGCAATAAAGAAAAATTAATTCTCAGATTTTGAGAGTTATTGAATAATTTACGATCGTTTCTCCCTAGTAAGACCTCGTATCATCATCATAATCCTCATGTCGCACTATCAGCATATATATCACTGACGTTCTCTCGCCACCCCTCCCTATCGTCTATTGCTTCCGGTAGGTCTTCAGGTGTACATCCCGTATCGGCACAGAGCTGCTGTATGTAGGTTCGAGCTGGTCATCCTGCCTTTGCTCGTCCATATGAAGGGGTCCACAGGAGTACATCACTTATGAGCTCGTCCCTACTTCTCCAGCAGTGTCCTGCATATCTATGTTGTCTAATTTTGATAGTTTTCATGATGGGTGGTAGGTGGCCGTACAGTTCCTGCTTTGTGTGGTGTTGCCTCCAATATTAATTTAGTATTGCTCGCAGCATTCTTGTGTAGTTGCCGTCAAGCTTTTTCTCTATACGTTTAGTTAGCGATCATGTAGTGCATCCATATAGGAGTATCGACACGACCGCTTCTCGAATGAAACTCCTGCAGTCTAGAATGTTTGGATATTGAAACTGGGGATATAATTTCAAACCTCAAATATATGTTAAGAAATATTTTTAAAATCTACGAAACATGGCCGTAGGTAGGACATCATCAGGTGCTACCAATCCAGACCAGAATGGACCAGATAGCGATAACAGTGAAGGGGTACTCTCTATTCCCCAAAGTTTCTGCGTTAATAGAGCCTCACCATCATATTATTTAGGGTCATATCCAGGTCACTCGGTGGTGGTTGGGTCTTAACACCCTGCAGAGATGCAACCGACTGGGCCATGTTTGGTTTTCTTTCTTTGTTTAATAGCATATCAACCTTCCTGGGTTATTTAATGCTAAAGCCATTTTTTTTAATAAAAGAACAGTAGTGGTTCTCTTTTACTCACTTTCTGGTGGCAGTAAGGGGTTCATACCTTTCTCAGAAGTATTAGTCTGAACATAAACACAATAGCATCACTAAAGTTTGAACTCGCTTAATACGATGCCTCAGTACACCACGTTAACCACTACGCTACCGGGATACCCCTACTTAATACTAATAATTTTATGATTTCAATAAATGATAATAACCCTTTACAAATAATCTTTTAGGGAGTTACAGTGGTGTAAGTGGTAAATTATGGCTCTAAAGTTAGCACGTTCAAACTCCAGTCGCGTAATTACTTTCTGTTTTAGACAAAAAAAATTTTTTGAGAAAGCTATGAACTCCCTTATCTCGTCAGGTACTGGTTAAATAGTTTCCCTGTTTTTCTACAACAAAAATATTTTTGGCATTAAATAAACCAAGAAAGCTATGAACTCCCTTATCTCGTCAGGTACTGGTTAAATAGTTTCCCTGTTTTTCTACAACAAAAATATTTTTGGCATTAAATAAACCAAGAAAGCTATGAACTCCCTTATCTCGTCAGGTACTGGTTAAATAGTTTCCCTGTTTTTCTTCAACAAGAATATTTTTGGCATTAAATAAACCAAGAAAGTAGATATGCCATTAAGCAGAATGTAACATACTCATATGTATGCAGAAACATATTCAACACCATAAAGACGAGTTGACACAGTTCTTTAAAAAAATATAGTCCTCACTTTATTCTAAAGGGTTACGAAAAGATTATCGTGTGAGAGGAAATGGACACGGTGACACGAGTTCACGTCCTGGACCAGGATAATTGCATTTCACATAGCACTAAATTACATGTACCCTTGGGAAAGTTATGAATCCAATTATTTTCCCTCCAGCTATGGGTAATAGTCGGGCAGACTGTATTCTTCAGCCTTGGTGAGGCAACTAGTCTAGGAGAAAGAAAACTCTGAATTCAAACCTGTTAAACTCCGCTTAAAAAATTGACCTTGTGCCATATCCTGCTCGAGCGGAGGGGTTGGTAAATATAGTTTCCAATTATGTCGTAAGTTTCAATATCCTAACTTTGAAGACTATTAAATCAATTTTGGTACTTGCTTTGTTTTTCCTTCGTTTGTATATTTTTGTTTACAAATTTTTGGCGATTTTTTTCTTTAAGTTAGGGGAGCTCTAGATTGGGATGATAAGGGGTCTGATGTTTTCTGTTGTTTTTGTTCAATGTTTGGTTGGTTACGATTTATTTGGGATAAGGGAAAAAGATCGAGTTTGGCTCGGGTAGTTAGAATGAGTTTTCGTTTTTTCATTCTTCTTAGAACTTGAGGCTTACCCTTAAATGCAGTTTTGTATCATTCCTAGGGTACCCATTTTAGAAAGTTCGGGGTTTTACCCCTGAGCAGAGGGAGACAACTGCGTAATATTCTCATCTCCATCGAGTAGACCGAGTCAAATTTTTGTTTTATTTCATATCAAAGTCACTACAGCTATTATGATTCCAGTTTTCATATATATATATATATATATATATATATGTGTGTGTGTGTGTGTGTGTGTGTGTGTGTGTGTGTGTGTGTTACAAAAATGTATATTCATCATAATTATAAATCGCTAAACATTTGCTTATTTCAAACCGATAGATGAACCTTTAATATGTATTACAAGATCAAGTATGTGGGAACCTGGGAGCAATGCCAACGAAGTTTTGGTTTCTTTGTTTGTGGCATATGAACCTTCGTGGTCGAGTCAATATCAAAGCAACCCTTGAAGAAGAGCAGTAATACTATTTAACCCATGATTAGGGGGAATAAAAGGGTACACACCTTTCCTATAGGTATTTGTCCCCAAATCAAACGTGATAATACGACTGGAGTTCTAACTCGCTTACTCTGAGGTCGCTGTCCAGCATGTTAGCAATTACTCTAACGGAACTCCCCGTCAACGAAAGGTTTACGCCAAACAACATAGATCACGAGAAACAGAGCCTCACTGCCGGATACAGTTTGATATTGATTGATTGGTTTGAACGGGATGTCTACTTATCTTGAGTTATTTTTGGCACAAAAGTTAGGGAATGGCGTTTAATGTATGTACGTCCAGGGTGGAACGATAAAACTGTCGTTCTAAAGAAAACAACACAGATTTATTTCAAAACTTTTATAGAAAAAAAATCAATTCAGGTAACTTGACTATGTAGTAGAGCTGACATCTATTCAATCTAGCCGCCTACAGCCTCAATCACCACCTATATACGGATCCGGAATTAGGAGCATGCCTTTTCCATAAGCGCCGGCGGTAGCTCGGCGAATACCAGGCGGATGGCGGCGATCAGGCTGGCTTTGGTGTTGTGGGAGGTCATGTTGGTGATGTTCTCGACGTATGACCAAAAGAAGTAGTCCAGCGGGTTCAGGTCGGGTGAGAAGGGGGCCAGAGAGTAAAGGGTACAAAGTCGTAGCACTCCTTCTGGATTTGTGAGCCGGCGCTGAATCCTGCTGCCACACCAAGAGTCTGCCACCGGCCACCTGATTGCATCAGGGGATCACCACACTCTTCAGCACATCCAGGTACACTTTGGTGTTGACTTTCAAGCCTACTTCGAAGATGTGAGGTGGCATGATGTGGCCCTCACTTGAAACCACACCAAAGACCATAACCGTAGCCGGAAACGTTTTCATCACCCTGGGTACGTCCCTGTTATTCGTGGCAATCCAGATTTGCATTTTGAGGATGCTGGTCCTGTTGCCATAACTTGGATCGGTTGAGAGCATGGTTGTACAGCGGCGCATCTCCGATCTCTCTCGTTGAACACTGTGTCACTTTCAGACATGATAGAAGGCTCCTATCGCTCTTGGGATTTGTACACAACTTGCCAACTAGTAGATGGTCTGCAACAAAAAAAGAAAACCGGTTTTCATTAAACGGAAATGGAATCATGTCGTCTTTTCTAGGGCGACAATTTTATCATTCCACCCTTTATTTACATTTTAGTGCCGCTGTTTCATAAGAGATTTTTTCTTTGCACACTTTGAGGTGAAATCAATTATTCTGATCTAACGGACGTATTTTACCCACGGATGCTATTCTAACAGGTTCGGAGGAGTTCCCGTGGTTTTGTGGCTAAGGTGCTAGACAACGGCTTCGAACTAAGCGAGTTCGAACTCCAGTCGCGCTATTATGTTCACTTTCTGACTGATACACCAAGGAAAGGTATGATCCCTTATTCTCTTTTCAGCAATTGGATTAATTAGTATCACTGCTATTTTTCAACAAGGATTTTTTGACATTAAATAACCAACGGGGTTTAGTATGTCATTAAATAAAAGAAACTAAACCAAGCAAATTCAAAAAATTCTACACACTCCACAGCCCCAAATCTGAAACTTCACTTTTGTTAGTAGTATTATTTTATAACCAGGACGCCTTTTATTTAGCGGAGGCTCACTTCTCTGTAGGGGATACAGTCGGTGTACTCCAGATTTATCGACTTGTATTTTGAGTTAGTTTATGTCAGTTTGACACAAGGCCGGCCATATGGTTGCCCTGGAAAGATAACGATGATTCGGATTAGTTTACTAACCATTATTTCTCACTGATCAATATTTAGTCAAATTTTTTTCTTTTTTTTTATCTTTTGTTCCTGTTATGTTTTCTGCTATTTTCATTCTCTTTCAGAAAAGATTTCTGGCTTAATTTTCTTTCCTTGTGTTAAGAATTTCTTTTTTGTATTGAGTTATTCATAGCTTTTTTTTTTTGTCTTCACTTTTTTATTTTGTTCTGAATTATTTAAAAAAATTTGTTTAACTTTTTATTCATTTTTATTTCTGCTTCTTATTTCCTTATTTTTTTTCCTTAGGAATAGTTTTTTTTTCAATTGCTAATATTCTAAATTCTTAACTAAGTTCACACTATTTTTAAGGGTGTTCACATAGTGTAATTGTTAAAGCGATCGACTGCGGGATCGTGGTAAGCGAGTTCGACTTTCAGTTGCCCTATTGCGTTCATATTCACACAAATGATCCCCTTCTTCACATAACTATGGGATAAATAGTACCACTAATGTTCTTCTGGAAGAATAGCCTTGGCATTAAATAACCTACAAAGTTTGATATGCCGTTAATCAAAGAAATCAAACTATACTGTCTTTAAGACCAGTTTCTTTTGTATTTCATGATTTATACTTTTTAATTTAATTTTTTTTTGTTCTATCTTTTATCACGATGTCAACTTTCTTTCTTTCTTTCTTTCTTATTTTTTCCTTTACTTTTCATTCTCTTATTTTTGTTTTTTCTTTTCATTCCTTTTTTGTGTCATTTTTTTTTTTTACACATTTTTCTTTCTTTCTTCCTTTCTGTCCAGTTCTTGCATTTTTTTTTCATTATTTGTCATCATTGATTCTTTCTTTTTTTCATTCTTTCTTTTTTTTTTTCTTTCTTTTCGTCTCTGAATGATTTGGTTTAGTCATTCTCTTTATCTTCTTTCTTTCTTTCTTTCTTTTCGTCTCTGAATGATTTAGTTTAGTTATTCACTTTATCTTCTTTCTTTCTTTCTTTCTTTCATTCTAATAATCACCTCTTCTCTTTTTCTTTCTTTTTTCGTTCTTTCTTTGCTTTTAATTTCTTTCCTTTTCTTTCTTTCTTTGTCTTTCATTCATGTCTCTTTCTTTTTTCCTTTCTGCATAGTTCTTGAATTTTTCTCTTTCTTGCATTATTTGTCGTTTTCAAATCTTTCTTTCACTCTCTCTCACGTTCTTTCTTTCTTTCTTTCTTTCTTTGTGTTTCCTGATTCATTTCTTCGATATCCTTTCTTTTTATCTTTTATCCGTCTTTTATCTTAGTTACATCGTTCTTTCTTTCTTTCTTTCTTTCTACTTCATTTTCTCTTTTGTTTCTTTTTCCTTTCTCTGCTTTTCATTTTCTCATTTATGTCTTTTATTTCTTTTTGTTTCTTTTTTTAATTCCTTTTTTTTCTTTCTTTTTTCCTGTTTAGTTCTTGGATTTTTCTCTTTCTTTCATTATTTGTCACTTTCAAGTCGTCTTTCTTTCTTTCTTTCTTTCTTTCTTCTGATTCTCTCTCTCTCTCTCTCTCTCTCTCTCTCTCTCTCTCTCTCTCTCTCATTCAATCATTCTTTCTTTTACAGTTTTTAGACTTATTTTATATCTTGTTTAATGTTCGTTTTCATGAAAGTTTATAGTTGTTAGAAGCACACACACACACACACGTACATATATATATATATATATATATATATATATATATATATATATATATATATATATATACTTATTACATATATATTAGCCACCATTGCAAATTTTATGAAAATCAATACATTCAAACATAAGCAAGGTCATCTATCTTATCACGGATTGGCTACTGACTTGACTGTCTGCATATTTTGAAAATATCATAATTTAGCTTAGATAAATACGCTCACCTAACTTTCGGGCGTTTCATCACAGGCGATGCGGCGCTCATGCTTGTAAAATCTTCTGAGTGGAGGTAAGGAAAAAACGCTTTGTCTTTATGTAACCTTGATTTTTTTTGGATTAAAAAATAAAAAAAAATAAAGAAAAAAACCAAAGAAAAACAACCGAATTTCTAACCGAAAAACAGGGTCAGATACGCATTTTATTTTACCTTGAAAATTGTTCAGTGCTTAAACTAATAAACAAAGCTTAAAAACGAACAATCAACCGTAGAAATGATCTCGTCCTTGTTCTTTTTCTTATGAAAATGAGATTTATCAACTAAGCAATAGTTTCTTGATCCTCCGTCTCATTAGCGTTCGATATTTATAGAATAAATTGATCGCTGTCCTAGTAACCGTTATCATTAAATAGAATTACTGGTCACGGTATTTTCGAGAGTTACGTCTGGTAATGATTGCGTAACTTACGCCCACTAATAAGTTTGGTTCTGTTTGAGTTATTAGTTTAACGGCTTATCTATTCCTTATGTCTTATTTAATGCCACAATCAGATTTATTTCGAAATATCATAACAATATTTTGATGTGATTTTGGTTGACGATGATAGTCAACCAAAAATAAATAAAAAAGTGAACCTGCCGAATAGAGGATTTTGACGTTCTGGCTAACCACAGGGTACTATTTACCAACCCCTCCGCTCGGGCAGGATATGACATAAGGTCAATTTTTAAGCGGAGTTTAACAGGTTTGAATTCAGAGTTTTCTTTCTCCTAGACTAGTTGCCTCACCAAGGCTGAAGAACCTAGTCTGTCCTACTATTTATCCATAGGTGGAGGGAGAATAATTGGGTTCATACCTTCCCCAAGAGTATTAGTGCTATGTGAAATGCAATCGTCTCGTCCAGGATTTGAACTCGTGTCTCCGTGTCCATTTCCTACGACGATAACGACTACACCATGGGGACCTCCACAGGGTAAAAGACGAAGAAAGCAGAAAGTACCTTGAGAACAGAAAAAAACAAAAAAAAACTTTGGAATATGAAAGTGACGGTGATACCAGCTGTAATTGGCAAGCTCGGTACATTCACCAAAGAATTGGTACAGAGACTGGAGGACTTTGTTTAATGGCATATCGATTTTTGTGGGTTATTTAAGGCCAAACTCACCCTTTTAAAAAGACAGAAATGCTACTATCTAATCAAGAGCTAGTGAAGAATAAAGAGGCTTCGTACCGGAAAGTAATAGCAAGGCTGGAGTTCGAACCCCCAGCCAGCACATTAGTTATTACGACACTGCATATTATAATTTAAAGGTGAAATTCAATTCCTTTCAAAATTTTAAATTATAATTATGACTATAATTTCGTTTTGGTTTGTTTGTTTTATTCATTTAACGGCATATCAAAACTTTCTGGATTTATTAAAGCTTAAAGTTGGTTTGATTTGAATGTTTGAAATCATAGCTTTTTTACATTTCAAAATCTGCAATAATTTCAATGACACTTTTTAAAACAGTACTTTTTTCAGTTTTGATCGGTTTATTTAACTATATACCCTATATAATGAAGTGTCCATATCAATTTCTAAAGTTACCCATATCATTGCAATAAAATCGTTCCAGCTTGACAAGGTTTCGACACTTTCTTGTCAGCATATATTCTTGGTTTTCTTTCTTTGTTTAATGATATATCAAACTTTGTGGGTTATTTCAAGTCGAAATCATCCTTACAGAAGAACAGTTTTGGAACCATTTAATCTCCACTGAGGAACATAAACTTCTGTCATTATTTTTACCAAAATGTAGACACAGAAGATATTGGTGTTATCAAACCAGTAACTAGACGAAGTCCTTGTTAAGGTCTCCGAAATGTCAACATACCTATTTATAGATTACGTATATTTTTTGGTTGGGTTTGGTTTCTTTGTTTAATGGCATATCAACTCTTTTTAGGTTATTTAATGCCAAAGCCATTCTCATCGAAGAATAGTAGTGGTACTATTTAACCCATAGTTGGGAGGATAAGGGGGTTCATACCTTTCCCAAGGGTATTTGCCCGAAAGTGAACGTAATAGCGCGACTGGAGTACGAACTCGCTTACTACGATTCCGCAGTCCATCGCTTTAACCATTACACCACGAGGACACCTCCTCGTTTATTTTTTAATGACAAATCAATTCCTTATGGGTAACGTAGTGCCGAAATTAGGTCCATTTGTAAATGTTTTATTATACTCATTACTATTCATATTTTCAAAGTTCAGTTAAAATCAGGTTTTTTTATCTCAGTACAATAATTAATTTTTGCACAGTTATATGGTATCAAGTATTCCTTACTAATACAAATAATTTGTCAACTATTTCGTGAATTTAAGTACTCCTATCAAATTAGAGGAGAATTAAATAGATATATTTGATCCATAGATGAGAGTGTTTAAGGTATTACCACTCCTTGTCAGAGTGAACCTGGGAGTGATTACAATGAAGGTAGTTCTCCAGAATTCGTACCTTAACATTGGATGCAGATTAATAGTTTTATAATCAGGGCACCTTAACTTTGCCGGTTTGAGAGAAGAACGATATTTATAATAGTACTTTTGCCGATAATAATAATTAAAGTATCAACAAAATAATCGGTTATTTAACACACACACACACACACACACACACACACACATATATATATATATATATATATATATATATATATATATATATATATATAACACACACACACATATATATATATATATATGTGTGTGTGTGTGTGTGTGTGTGTATAGTCATCCACAGACAGATCTGTATATATGAGAAAATAACAAATAAGAAAAAAATTGTCCCTTTTCATTCTTACTTTTCTAATAATATTTTTTATAATAACTGATTTTTACTGCGACATAGTCTCATTAGGTATCATATCTTGCTAGTTATCTATGTCAGTTCCTCTATCAATTTCAGTCTATTCTTTACCTACTTTTATTTTATTTGTCTCTGCCTCCCATCAGACACGACTTGACACAAGGTCAAAAGCCCGAAGGCCGATTAAAGTGGGGATAAAGGGGAGGGGAAGGTCGGGAACGAGCAGAGACTCGAACCCTGCTAGTCATTGACCCACTAAGTGCAGTGTGGATCTAATGAGTCAAGCCGTTTCACGGACCTAAATCTAGGTCCGGGCACGTATGCCAGCATATAGCTTGAACTAGACCGTGAGGTCTAGTGCTATACAAGGCGTGCAAAACGGATCTGAAAAAGCAGCTCGCCCACCCGAAGGTTACCCAGCCGAAGCTGGGGGCCTATTCGGCCCCGAGTCTGCTCTTGGTTTCGAGCACCCATCCGGCACGAATGCCAGACGGCCCAGCCAAAAGGCCGGAGGGGGTAGCCTGTCTATTCCTTACCTACTCCCAATCTATCTATCTATCTTTCTATCTATGCCTGATTCTAAAAAAAGAAAGAAAAAAAAAAGAACCAAAAAAGGAAGTCATTAGAAACCTCAGAAAACGGGACATATTTATCAAGTCAATTCCATAGTAAGATTAGGCATAACTGGATAGGGGAAGGTAATTCTGTGGAAATTATGCAAGAAGTTTAATTTTGACAATACGAACAAATGGTAAGTGCACGATGAAGAATCCGTTCTGGCAGCTGAGACGCACAAAATTTTTAGGTAATTTGAGATACAAATGCATCATCTAATCTCAGCCATATGATGATAGTCAACCCCCCCCAAAAAAAAAGGAAAAAAAGAAAAGAAAAAAAAAGAGAACCTACATAATAGAGGATTTTGCTGTTCTGGCTAACCACAGGTTAAAAGTGGAAGAAAGCAGAAAGTACCTTGAGAACAGAAAAAAAAACTATGGAATATGAAAGTGACGGTGATACCACTTGTAATTGGCACGAAAGAATTGGTACAGAGACGGGAGGACTTGGAAATAAGAGAACCAGTAGAGACCATGTAAACTATTGCATAGATGAGAACGGCCAGGATACTAAGAAGAGTCCTGGAGAAATGAGGTGACTTGGTATCACTCTGGAGTCCTTGTGTGAAAAACTCTCAAATAAGTCAATTAATAAAACCTGAATGATTGGTTAACATACGGAATTCATCATATACATATACACTCGTATATATGTTGTTTGGCTGATTACATAATCGAGAAAACAATTGTCCTCAAACACTAATACTTCTATAACATATATAGTCATCCACAGACAGACTATTTCGTTATATCACAACTCTTCAAGCTGGGATTGAAACCTGCCCAACTTTACGTTAAACTTAGTATCATACCGCTCAGCCAGCAGTCGAAATACGTCAACTTGGGAATTATAAGACATTATGTAGTTGCGTTGGTTTGCGTACATATTGCCTTACAAGATACTAGAGTGCTCAATTCATTCGAAGAGCTTTTGCATTATATATATCACCTTGTAATAATTAAAGCGATAATAAAGTGCGGAATAATTAATACAATTAATTATTAAAATTGTTATTTCTATCAAAGTATCGCTTTTTCCTGAAAATAAGTTAATTATCTCTTTTTACTAGCTTAACCTTACTGGTCAATGATGGCTTGATTTGGTTGGTTGGTTGGTTTTTAGGGCATATCAACCTTTGTAGGTTATTTAACGCCAAATACGTTTTTATAAAAATAGTTCTATTTCAAACAATTCAGTTTAGCAGAAGTACGCAGTTTAAATGTAAGTACAGTTTGATTGTGAAAAACATTTCTATTTCAAGCTATTCAGTTTAGTCAAACAGTTCAAATTCAGCTCATTCAGTTTAGTATGAGTACAAATTTTGTTTACACACATTTAAATGTCAAAACAGTCCTATATTAAACAATTCAGTTTAGTTTGTTTGTTTGTGTTTTATGGCATATCAACCCTTGTAGGTTATTTAACGTCAAATCCATTTTTATGTTAATAATCAGTTCTATTTCATACATTTCAGTTTAGCATGAGTACACAGTTTAATTGTCAAAAAATTTCTATTTCAACCTATTCAGTTTATTCAAACAGTTCTAATTCAGCAAATTTATTTTAGCGTAAGTACAGATTTTGTTTACACGCATTTAAATGTCAAAACAGTTCTATATTAAACAAGTCAGTTTAGTGTAAGTACAGTTTCAATATAAAAAAACAGTTCCATTTCAAATAATTCAGTTTAGCATAAGCACGCAGTTTAAATGTAATTACAATTTCAGGTTAACATAAGCACACGGTTTAAATGTAAGTACGTTTTAATTGTCAAAAGCATTTCTATTTGAAGCCGTTTAGTTTAGTCAAACAATTCAGTTTAGCAAAATTATGCCGTTAGTTCTATTTAACCAATAGATAGGGCCCTATCCGCTGCTACCATTCTCGGCCAGAGTGGACCTGGGAGTATTGGCAATTAAGGGGTGCTCTGCATTCCTCAAAGCCCCAGCATTACTAGAACGTCACCATCAGATTGTTTAGTGTCATATCCAGGACACTCATTGGGGTGGGTCTTACCCCTCTGCAGAGGTGCACTCAGCGTATTCTCCAGCCGCAGCCGACTGGGCAACCTGGTCAATGAGGGTAGTTGCCTAGGAAGACATGGCAAAACACAAAAAAAAAAATAAGGTAAAGTTAAACAAGTTTATTGACTAAGGGTATTTTGATTAAAAGAAAACTCCAATAAGAAAATGGAATACAACATGTCATCAAGTGTTTGCAATAACGAAGATTGTATGGAACCCAACTTAAAACACTTTTCTGCAATCACAATACAATGTGGCTTTAAACGAGGATCATTAAAAAATGTTCCAGACTTTTTCCGTATAGGCACATTTATTGATAGTACACACATGAAACTATAGCCCCCTTCGAAGTAATCTTCTTCGGCTGCAATGCACTTGTTGTACCGTTCCAACAACTTCTGAAAGGGCTCATTGAAGTCCTCTTGTGCGAGCGTGTCAATGACATTCGTCACAGCGTCTTTCATCTCCTCGATTAGATAACCGCTTAGGGAATAACCAAAAGTCATAGGGAACAAGGTCAGGACTATAGGGAAGCTGAGGAACTGTCTTGATGCCTATCTTGGTCAAATAGTCTGTGACAAGGATGGAGCTGTGGACTGGTGCATCGTCCTGGTGGAAATGACACTGACCCGATTTGAAGATTATTGGACTCTTCTGACGGAATCTCTTCCTGAACTCCATTAAAACCTCAACATAGTAACCCTAACCCTAACCCTCTGACGAACCAATTTTGGTGTTCTGACTTCCTTACTCCTCCCTCACCTCTTATCATCCCTCACGGACTCCCAGGATTCTTTGAATCTCTTATGCCACTCAAAAACTAATGCTCGATTCATGCAAGATGATCAAAAAGCTGTCTGAACCATTCCATACGTTTTTGTGGCATTTTTTCCAAGTTTAAAACAGAATTTTATTGCAAATCGTTCTTTCTCACGTCCAGATTGCATTTTTGAAATTGACTAGCTGTGACAATCAGGCTTTAGTAGGGTGTATTCCAATTGCGGCTGTAGTTGTTCATTTAAACCTGAAATCATAAGAATTGTTCAGTCATCTCATAAGATGTATAGCAATAACATACTGAATTTTCAAGAGTCTACGACAATTTTAAATGCCTGTATCAAAAGATTCTGGAACTTTATTGAAGGCACCACGTATATATATATATATATAGTCATCACGCCGTTAGAACGCTGATTTCCTTGACTCTCGTCGTCCGTTCCGTTTTGGCTATCACACTTGCCAAGCCTGCTAGACAACATTCCGTTTCCTCACACAACTGATAAATGTAAATCTTTGCTGGTCAGACAACAAAAGGTGCTTATAATTTTGTTCTTACCTAAACTCCGGAGTTATTGTAACTATTCCTTGTTATTCTAACCTATAGTTGGGATTGAACACGTGGCTAAGAACGAAATTATAAGTCCTACCAAAGACTTCAAAAAATGGTACTTGATGCCTCCTTGCTTAATACTCACCATTATAAGGTACGGATCAATGGTAAGTGGAGCAATACAGGGAAAGCAGTCGCACCCTTCCAATTTCTCGTTGTGATAGCTATTGAAAAGAGAGCCTTCGGATCGCCCTAGCCAACAGTCGATCAACTATATATATATATATATATATATATATCCAGAGAGAGAAAGAGAGAGAGAAATAGAAAAAGAAAGAGAGAGCATTCCCCATAAATAAGATAGACCTCACACATCTTGTTTTTCTTTGTTGATTTCATAAAAACTAATTTTTTTTAGGAATCATATCTACAAAGAATCTATTGTTACTAAACGAAGTATATCTAATCAAATCTTATTTTGTTCGATCGAAGGATTACATGCCCAAAATCTTAAGGCAACAGTTTTGTTTGTAGATTTTTCCAAAGCATTTGATTCTATCCTCGGAGTAAAAGTGGAGCAAAGGATCTTCGCATATGGTCACCTCAAAAAACAAACAAACAAAACAAAACAACGCAGAAGCAGTGGTTTTCTTACTTGATGTTGATATCGACTTTTTGACAAAAAGTCTTTTAAGGACATTCATAATCTGCCATGATTACATACGATGAACGTTAATAAATCTAAAGAAGAAATAGTTTCACACTAAAACCAAGGACAAGAAATGGACAATATCCCGCGGAAACTATTACCGGAGCAGATAACGTGAATGATCTTACGTTTCTTCCTGAAGCAATTTATAAATAGGAATACTTCATACGACATACAACTGCGCATTATTGGTTGGTATTAGATTGAAATAAGAAAAGTTGACGACCGTAGTCGAGGGCGGCCCGAAAGGCTCCCTTTTCAATAGCTACTACACCGAGGTATATGCGAGGGCGCTACACCTTTCCCCGGATTGCTCCATTTTACCCTTGATACGCACCTTATAATACTGAGTGTTAAGCAAGGAGGTATCAAGTACCATTTTTAAGTCTTTGGTATGACTCGACCTGGGATTGAACCCTTGTCTCCCGGACCATTGGCGAACACTCTACACACTAGGCCGATGAGCCGGTTAATACCAAATATAAGTGTGTGTAAATTATTAATCGATAGGAATATTTGATATCAAATGACTGAGTGCAAACAAATATAGACAAATAAAAATGTACAGTTTTTGGTAAATCCTGTGAAATAGTGAAAATATTGTTATGACTCTAATCAAACATGAAAAATGAATAAAATTTTGGCATTAAAGAACCTCTGAAGAGTTTATATGCCGTTAAAATATCCACTTGATGCATTTATTGTAAAAGTTGCTCACTTGTGCAGACGTTGAAATGTAAATTTGAAATTTTAGAATTCTAAAATTTAAAAACCTTTAAGGCTGTGGATTTGATACTTTGTAATCAGATCTCGCATATTCAGTCAGAAGAACGGTAACATCAAAAAAGAAATGGAGCTACGTACAATTCCACAGAGAGTATTTTATAAAAGTTTGTATAAAAACCAAAGTTGGGTTAAACATACCTCTAGTAAATATAAGTTTAAGCCGAATTTCCGCTGCGCAGCCTGGAGAAGCCAGCAAGAAGCGTTGGTCTCTACGTGAACATAGATATAACAGAGTTCATGTGTTTTAAACAAGATGGCTTATATCCCTATTTAATCGAAAGCAAATATAAAATTGCATAAAATATGTATAGTTGTTGATTTATGCTTTTGTAAATGGCGTTATTTCTGTGTGAACGCAAATTGTCTCCGCCAGAACTTGAACTCCATACACTGATTTTATTTTGATGCCCACAACTGTTAGACTATCCGCATTTCACTTATAAATATCAAACTCGTCATTCTATGTTTTGCAAAGCTAACAACGTCGTTTGTATTTTGATCTGATTATAATATTGACACTTCAAGAGAAGGAAGTGTATTCAACACGATATGTTTTACAATTTTTACATTTTTGCTCTCTTCTTTGCCTGAATAGTTACATAAATTGAATTTCACGGATTTATCAGATAAGCCTAACGACACCTACGCCCACTTTCTTTGCGCGCATATGCTCAAATGATAAGAGCGTAATGCGGTTATCTTTTCTCTCGTAACGCATATTACTACGCGCTAGCTGGTCTCATATTTCGTCACAATCGCTTACTTTGATTTTTTTTTATTTAACAAAAGGTTAAGTATGTTATTCTCTGAAGGGTGAGGTTCAATACTAAGCGATAGGAGAGGGGGAGAACCTGTTCCATGTAATAAAATGCCGATTTCAAAAGCTTAAAAGCTATTTACTTTATTCCACGATTGCTTTGGTATTAAACTAAGGTTACTATGCCATTTAAACAATGAAACAAAACCACTCGTCGTAACCATGTATATACATATTCTTAAAGGGAAGATATCAATATTCAATCATAAAAAATCCGACATCGCTAACTGTTTTGAACATATAAATACAAATCCTCAGTGGAATCTGAGAAATGCCATAGGAAAACAACCATAAAAACATTTGTGTGTGTATGTGTCGATGATTATATTTTTATTTTAATAATAATCGTCATCAAATAATTGGTACTTAATTCATCATTTCGTGTCTGTTTGATCCTGATGCTTTCAAGTAAGCGGCGTATTTTTCGAAGCCAATGAAAAGTCAAATATTAACGTGCAATCTTACACCAAGTGTTTTATTTGCACACAATCAAAAGTTTCCTTCTATTACTATCTAACAACAATAGTTTTATTTGTGCACGGTTAAAAGTTTCCTAGTATTTCAATCTAACACCAATAGTTTTGTTGGTACACGGTTAAAAGTTTCCTAGTATTTCTAACACTAATAGTATTGTTGGTACACGGTTAAAAGATTCCTAGTATTTCTATCTAACTATTAGTTTTATTTGTACACAGTTAAAAGCTTCCCGGTATTTCTATCTAAAACTAATAGTTTTATTTGTACACGATTAAAAGCTTCCTAGTATTTTAATCTAACACTACTAGTTTTATTTGTACACGGTTAAAAGGTTCCTAGTATTTCTATCTAACCCTATTAGTTTTATTTGTACATGGTTAAAAGCTTCCTAGTATTTCAATCTAATCTTAAAAGTTCTATTTACACGCTGTTAAAAGGTTCCAAATATTGCTTTGTAATACAAATTATCCTGTTTAACTGACTTTTGTTAGGACAAAGTTAAAAGTCTCCTTGTATTGCTATCTAACACTAATAGTTTTATTTGCACACTGTTCAATGGTTAGAAGTATTACTTTGAATTAAATCAATCAGACAATCATTTTTTTTGTACCCTGTTAAATGGTTTCAAACATAAAAGAAGTTATAAAATATTTCGATTTGTCCCATAGATGGAACCCTCACTTGTACTACCGCTCCAAGTCAGAGTAGACGGGGAAGTAATTGCAGTGAAATGGTAATCTCCGTTCCCTAAAGCTACAGGTCTAGAGCCTCACGTTCAGATAGTTTGTGTCACATAAGGACACTCTTTGGGGGAGGGACAGTTGCGGTCTAACACCTCTACCGAGACGCAGTCGGTATATTCCACAGACCCAGCCGACTGGTCTGTGAAGAAAATTTAATAGAAAAAAAAGTGAAATATGTCACTATAAATAAAAGTATAGAAGAAATAATTAGTAAAATAAATGATTTAAAATCAAAATAACTTTTGTTTTCTTTTTAAAGTTACACACAAAACGTCGATTTTAAATTATAATACGTGGTGCCTTCAATAAATTTCCAGCCTTTTTTTGTACAGGAATTTAAAATTGTCATAGACTCTTGAAAATTCAGTATGTTATTGCTATACATCTTATGAGATGACTGATCAATTCTTATGATTTCAGGTTCAAATGAACAGCTACAGCAGCAATTGGAATACACCCTACTAAAGTCTGATTGTCACAGCTGGTCAATTTCAAAAATGCAATCTGGACGTGAGGACAGTTTAGAAGAAAGATATGCAATAAAATTCTGTTTTAAACTTGGGAAAATGCCACAGAAACGTATGGAATGGTTCAGACTGCTTTTGGAGCATCTTGCATGAATCGAGCATCAGTTTTTGAGGGGCATAAGAGATTCAAGGAAGGCAGGCAGTCTGTGAGGGATGATAAGAGGTGGGAGAGGAGTAAGGAAGTCAATACACCAGAGTTGATTGGCTGAAGGGTTAGGATTAGGGGTACTATGTTTAGGTTTTAAGGGAGTTCAGGAAGAGATTCCGTCGGAAGAGGACAGCGCTCTTCAAATCGGGTCAGTGGCATTTCCACCAGGACGATGCACCAGTCCACAACTCCACTTTTGTCACAGACTATTTGACCAAGATGGGAATCAAGACAGTTCCCCACCGTTTCCTATAATCCAGACCTTGCTCCCTGTGACTTTTGGTTATTCCCTAAGCTCAGAGGCTGTCGTTATGTGACAATTGAGGAGTTGAAAGAGGCTGTGACGAAGGTCATTGACACGCTCACACAAGAGGACTTCCGTAGAAGTTGTTGGAATGGTACAACAAGTGCATTGCAGCTGGAGGAGATTACTTCGAAGGGGACTAGATTTTCATGTGTGTACTATCAATAAAAGTGCCCATACGAAAAAAGTCTGGAAGCTTATTTAATGATCCTCGTATATTCATCTACTTGGATTATGTTTTTTTTCTGCTACCTTCACACAAAACTATTATACATGAAATGTTAAACAATAAAATTGTTAATGAATGTCACACATCTATTTATCAAAACTTGCTTTTAAGATGATTTTACAAATTATATGTCCCATGCTAGGATTCAACGCCATTTATCTGTACATATAATTCATAGTGCACTTAGTTCATGCGTTATTAACGATTTAACGTGATGTATGTTGTTTTAATGATAGCTGAGCGCGGAAACACGCATATATAATACGCATATATATATATATATATATATATATATATATATATATATATATATATATATGTCTCAGTGTGTGTGTGTGTGTGTGTGTGTGTGTGTGTGTGTTAAATCGTGAAAAGACATAAGATATTCAACGACTGGTTTTATTTGTAGTTGAATTATTTTTAGTGTTAAACTCTTCTTTCTTTTTTTCTTTTTTTTTTTAATTGAATCTTCATCAGGGCGTTTAAATATGTGATTTTGTATCTTCTGAATTTTAATTAAATTAATTTTTTTATTTGTTAAATGAAACGGGAAGATGAGAAAGTTTTAAACATTCTGTTTCCGTTTGTGGCATTCTGTTTCAAAACTGTGTGATGTAATTAGTGTTCCAAATTTATTTCAAAAACGTTACGTATTTCCCTAAAATATATATTCATATCACATCAGTTTTCATATCTATCTATCTATCTATCTATCTATCTGTTTGTTCATATCTATTTATCTATCTATCTATGTTCACATCTATTTCATTCAGGCCACTATCTACCCCTTTCAACAATTTCAAATCACATTCATCTATTTCAGTCTGAATAGACTGATGGATACGAACACAATTTTCTTAAAGAAATATGGTGCATTTCTCGTTTTTAAGTTTGTACTCTAGGTAAATACAGCTATTAGTGAAATGTACGTGGGACGTTCATTACATATATACATAACGTAGAACAAATAAAGAACATAGGAATCTCGAAATTCGAAAACACGTAACGACTTCTTGTTCTGGTACGAAACCTTTTTATTAACTTTGAGTTAAAGGTTTCGACATTAGGAGGAGAGACACAATCTCGCTATGCCGTCTTATTTATTTGGCCCCTATCTCGTGCAGCACCCATGGTGCGCAAATTCGTCTCGCCTCAGCGAGCCCCAAAAGTCGAACCTTCTCCGTCCGGCGTCTAGTTTTCAACTCTCTAACTTTCTTCAAATTTTTCACAAACCTCTGCACGCTTCCGGTGCGTGACGTCATTCGCACTCCGTCACCCGTTTTGTCTCGGACTATTGTGACATCTCTGAGTGACACGTCCGCCCGCGCGCGTGCGCTAACACCTACATCAAGTTTGCACCTAACTAACCCATGTGCTGAGCCGAAAGGTTCTCAGCCTAACTAAACTCAAAGGCATGAACCGAAATCCCTTGGCCATTTCGTTACAAGTTTCATATAATGAAAAAAATTGATTTGAATGAAATTCAGAAGGTAAAATACAACGTATTTAAACGTACTGATGAAGGTTAACTGAAAAAAACAAACCGAAAGGTTTAACGTTGGCAAATAAAATTTCAATATTTTGCGTTTTTTTCATATTGGTACATTTTCATTACTTCAGATTTACATCTATTTCTCCGGTATATATATATATATATATATATATATATATATATATATATATTATAAGAAATAGATTTTGTTGTTAATTTCAAAATGTTATAACACACTTTTTATTTTTCAAGATAAAACATGAATTCTTCCAAACTGTAATCATATCAATACTACTATATAATTGCACCACTTTCACTTTAATAAAACGCTAGACAAGGACTACACCTTAATGCTACATCCTGTTTTAAACAAATACTGGAAGCAGCATCCTAAAAAACAGTTGTTGTACGGCCACTCACAACCCATCTAACAAACCATCCAAGTAAGATGAGCAACACATGCTGGTTACTGCAGGTGAAGTAAAGACGAACTCCTAAATTACGTTCTTCCATGGACTCCAACACATGGACACACCTGTCTTAGCTAACCAGCAAAATCCTACATTCACAAGTTCTGTACGGATACCGAGTGCTTTACTGGGGATTTGTCATTCTCGATGAGTGATAAGTATAGATAGTGAGATGGTTTGGTTTGATTTCCTTGTTTTAATGGCATATCAATCTTTGTAGGTTATTTAATACCAAAGCTATTCTCCTCGAAGAACAATACTGGTACTATTTAACCCATAGCTGGGAGGATAAGGGGGTTCATACCTTTCCCCAAGGATATTTCCCCAAAAGTGAACGTAATAGAGGGACTGGAGTACGAACTCGCGTACTATGATTCCGCAGTCCATCGCTTTAACCATTACACCACGAGGACACTCCATGGATGGTGAGAGAGAGAGAGAGAGAGAGAGAGAGAAAGAGAAAGAGAGATGGTAATGGATATTCGTACTGCTGGTACGCCTTGAGAATAATGATGATGATGAAATTTCAAGATGCCAATATTTCCGTAAGACAACCCCTCATTTACAGCGCTGATTTTGTGTTATGTTACTTCAAATAACTTTTATTTTGGGGTTAGAAAATTGTTTTCAATATATAAATAGCAGGATATATATAGGTGACGTTGCTCTATGAATCCCTAAACATTTTTGATGTGCCATTGTTGGCCGACTTGCTAGGACTTATTTATATCAGATCTAAATGGATTCTGGATTTTGGAAGAGCTGCCAGAAGCGATGGATAATAAGAAAAGTTGGAAAGAGAGAGTCAGGGAAATCCATGTTGTTAGCACGATTCGATGATAATGATGATAGAGAATGCTGATGGGATATGAGACGTTTTTGTTTCTGCCCCTTCACACAAAATGGCAACAACAATGGAGCAATAACATCCACAAAAACTCTTCCAAATTCAGCCCACCTTAGGAGAGTAGAGACCAGCATTGAGAAAATCAAGAAGAGAACAAGTTGTTATATCCCGATTGCGAATTGGTCATACAAGGCTTACCCAATCTTTCATTCTGAAACAGGAACCACAACCACAATGTTTAACCTGCCTGATAACTTGCACGGTTAAACACATTCTTATAGAATGCAGAACTTCCGCTGTTATCAGAAAGCGATTTTTAAAAGTAAATAACTTAACCCATCTGTTTGAGAACGTCAAAATAAATGACATTCTGTCCTTCTTGAGAGAGACAGAGTTGTACCAAAAAATATGACCACTTAAAACTGGTTAATCTTGTACAAACAAATGAAATCCTGCTAATAGAAAATTTTACCTACCTTAATATTCGTTTTGAAATCTTTGGTTGAATATGTAGGTATATATAGACAGAATTTGGCGTGAAATGACCTACAAAGGTTGATATGCTATAAAACCCAAACAACCCACCAACCAATCCTTGTGAGGCCTGCTTTTTGCCAGACATCTCATGTTAATCCGACTTGGTGTCACATTCTAACACCGTGGGAGGTCGGTTACTGATCTTCTTAATGATTTGACATGAGGTAAGCCGTTTTGATGTTAGTGTGGGTGTAAAGACATGTGTATGAATTTGAATTTATTCGAATAGAATACCAATTACAAGGAATGCATAATCCGATTTTTATTCTCCTTGAAGAAGCGTCTTTTAATGATCTGATTGATTTGACTTCCAAATGGAAATAGTTTTTGAAAACGTCACTGACAGGTGCGGTCATACCCAAATTTTCAGCATCGTACTCTGTACAAATATAACCGAATTTCAAACAACATTCAGCTTAATAGAATCATTTTTCAATATACGTTTTATATACGAATGTCAGTAAAAAAAAAATGATGTTTTTTTCTTTAAAACAGGAATAATTTCCGACACAGGAACATGAGTCATGTATCAAAATGAAGCTGGTCCTCTAAATAATCACATTCCTACTTCTTAACATAGTCACCGTTTCTTTCTATAGCAACGTTCTACCTTCAAATGAGAACATGTATCCCTGCATTGTAAAATTCTGTTGACTGTTCTTCGGGCTACTTCATCACTGCAATTTTCACTTCATCACAGACATAATGTTCGCTTCTAAAACCTTCCTTCATGAGGCTGAATACATGACAGTCTGAAGGCTCTAGATCTGATGAGGATGGAGAATGTCGTCTTGCGATTGTCTCCCTTGTCTTGATGCTTGTGTGTAGTTGAGCATTGTCGTGCAGGAGGAGTACACCGCTTGTGTAACACTTTTACCACTCTCAGACTCAACATAGCTAAAGCACTTTGACAAGCATTGAAAATATAATTTGTGATAATACTAATTGACTGTTTTATTTCGTAGTTCATTCCCTTAGATTTTTTCCGTCAAAGGAAACATGCAAATCAGTATTGACTTCATGCTAGATATTTCTTCTATTGTTCTGATTTTGGGGTTAACGTCTCCTGGAAGGGTTGCATTCACTACGATTTAGACATTAGACTGGAGCCCATCACTCCGAGAAAAATAACTCACACACACACTGACACACACACACACACATACATATATATATATATAGTCATCCACAGACAGTTCTGTTTTGTTCTATCAGAACTCATCAGTGTGGCTAGACAGTATCTCCCCGTAGCTGGGATCGAAACCCGGTTGACTCAAACGCCCAGCCAAAGCTTCTAACCATTTAGCCACGAGGAGATATTTGCTACGAAGTACATTTTTAAACGGTTATGAATCACAATTACTATTGTTTACATACATCCGTTCAAACGGCCGCCGAGTTCTCAATTCAAATACGAAGAGACTTGCAAAGGCGCTAATGGCAACACGATTACTTCTCCGCTAGAGAACTCAACCCTACGGGGGTAGGGGAGTATATATATACACACACACACACACATATATATATATATATTTATATATATAAAGAGAAAGAGAGGGAGAGTTGTATTGATATTTTTCCAAGGGGGATGAGCGCTACCTAAAATTCGAACTGCCTCGTCCAGGTTTGAATGCGGGTTGCCATGTCTGTCGCATAGCTATGAACACTATACATACACATATGCATGCGGAATCATAACGACGACACAATAAAGACGAGCGACACAGTTCTTTAGAAAAATACACCTATCACTTTATTTGAAAGGGTTCGAAAGGGTTACTAAAGGTTTTCCTGTGTGAGAGGTGAGTTGGAGACGGAACAGAACTGCAGCATATTGAACCCCACTCATATGGCCATAACAGCGTTTCTTTCCCGTTCTCCTGGGATGCTCAACTGGGGCCTCTCTGGGACATGGTCCTCATTTCAGTATCTTCTCTCCAACTGGTCTGATCCCCAACTGAGTGAACTTCCTGTGCACTGAGTTATATAATAGTTCGACGCCGACCTTCTTCTTGTGAGTGTCATTCAACCCGTACACGGTCAAGGTTATATTCTGATATTCCTCGACCGGATTCACCTGTTATTTACACAGGTGCATTTCCTATTTTGACAGCTTGGACGGGGTCAATATGTTACATGTCCACTTCCAATAAAACTATTACACCACATAGACGAACCAGACATGCCGGACACTGCTGGAGAAGCAAGGACGAGCTCGTAAGTGATGTACTCCTGTAGACCCCCGCATATGGCCAATCAAAAGCAGGACGACCAGCTCAAACATACATACAGCAGCTATGTGATGATACAGTATGTTACCCTGAAGACCTGTCAGAGACGATGAATGATTGGGAGACGTGGAGAGAGAGGATCAGGGATATCCGTGCTGGCCGCATGACATGATGATGATGGTATATATATATATATATATATATATATATATTACACGACGAGGATCTCCTGGTATGCACACACACACACACACACATATATATATATATATATATATATGTGTGTTTGTGTAAATATTAGGAGATACCAGTAGTGTAATAGATATATAGAGAGAGAGGGATAGAGAGACGATTTTAGCGATGCAATACGGAGAGAAAATAAATTTGGGTGTTAACTTGAAAATAATTATATACGCTTGTAAATATTCAGATAAAACGCGAGTGATAAGAAGCGGCAGCTGTGTCAGTACTTCTCTATGGTTGCTCCACTTTGACCCTAACAAAAGGCATGAAGAAAAAGGCTAGTTGAGAACTAAAAAAGACTGCATCCTGCAGTTTTGATCAGATCCAGGCAGCAGCAATCAACGAGAACAAGAGCTGTGTGGCCATTTTACACCCATTTCACAAACCATCCAAATAACATAAGCAAGGCATGCTGGGTACTGCTGCTGAACGTAACAACGGAGATGAATAGTTGGGACGGATGTCGAGAAAGTGTCAAAGGGGTTCCAAACTGTCCGCACGCTTATAGCATAATGGTGAATTTTCAAGATACAATTATTGTGAAAATAATCCCACTTTGTATACATATACTTTTCTTTAATGATTGATAGCAGTTATTTCATTTTCATTTTAAATATACAGGAAAAAGAGAACTTCTAGAGGCCTTTGTCGTGTAAAAGTTACCATTGTAGGAAATGAATACGGCTGTCTGAGTTCAAATTCTGGACGAGGTATTTTTTATTTCCCAGAGCGCACAGTTAGGAAAGATATAAATCGCACTATTCACCTTTTAGCTACGAGTAGATAGGACAGACAGTGTTTTTTAATCATGGCATGGCGACCAGTCGAAGATAAGGAAAATTATGAATTCAAACCTTTTATATTCCAATTGAAAATTGATCTTGTATTATATCCTGCATGTGTGGAACGGTTGGGATATATATATATATATATATATATATAGAGAGAGAGAGAGAGAGAAAGAGAGCCGCCGAAGCTAGTACAAATACTATATATATATATATACTTTAAGAAAAACAACAAAACCGGTCACATAGGATTATAAATTTACAAAACCGGTCCTATATATATATATATATATCCCAACAGTTCCCCACATGCATGTTATATACTGCATGTGCAGAACGGTTGGGAAATATATTTATATATATATGTATATATGTATATGTGTGTGTGTATGTGTGTGAGTTGTTTGACGATATATATA
Organism: Sepioteuthis lessoniana; assembly: GCA_963585895.1. NCBI lineage: Eukaryota > Metazoa > Mollusca > Cephalopoda > Myopsida > Loliginidae > Sepioteuthis > Sepioteuthis lessoniana. The sequence continues at coordinate 53,712,297 of OY757936.1, forward strand.
TTTATATATTTATATATATATTTATATATTTATATATATATATTTATATATGTATTTATATATCGTTAAATATACATATTAAAGTTTTATATACATCGTTAAACAAAAATGCTTTCATTATTGCATAAACAAACAGGAAACCTCCCGTAGAGTAGCGATTAGCAAGCTATATTAGAAAACTATTTTAGTGAGTTCGATTTTCATTGGGTGCCTCATACATTTGGCTTTAAGCCGCAAGTAAGCAAATCTTATACCATAAATAAATAAATAAATAAATTCGCATTCTGGTAAAGACTAATACTTTCCTTGCGCTAATATTTTTTATGATTTTTTTGTCAAAACATGGAAAATATTTCATTTCCTGTGTTAGAAAAAGTAACATTTAAATGGTATTACAGAAGATAAACTTGTGAACTGGTTTTAGTTTAAGTTTACTTACAAATACTTGACATCGGGTCCAGACAAAATAAAGATGGTACTATCCAGTTCGGCATTAAACCCAGAAAGTTCAAAGCTCTAGCTAGCTATCCAAATAGCTAGTCCAACATCGACAAGATGCTTTTACTCTGCTGGAATCGTCATACTAAATGGCCCACTTGAGTCAGTTTTTTATTCAATAGTAATCGGAAGATTCATTTTGCCATAACGTAACGTTGAAGGCTTTTCATTTTAGACAGGAAGTTGTTTATGGCTTATACCAAGATGATAATCGGACTCGGCCGAAATTAGCCAACGATATATTCGAACATTTTCTCATGCAGATTCAATTTGTCTATCGCGGGCTTTTTACTCATTCAGAAACCTTCATTTAATCTATATTTTTCTAGCTTATCTTTTTCCTTTTGTTTTGTAAGCCTATTGTGTCAAGAAAGTCGTGTGGTTACGAATAGATCATATTGTTTAATGGCATATCGCCGTTTGTGGGTTATTTTATGCCACTGACATCCTTGGAGATAAAGAGCAGTGAGACTATTTAACCCATAGCTGAAAGGATAAACGGGTTCACAATATTTCCAAGGGTTAGTCGTCCAAAAGTAGTCATAATATCACGACTGGAGTTCAACCTTGCTTACTTCTAGGCCACAGTTTAGGCCTGCAGAAATTTCGTTATATGAACTACCATCTTATATATATATATATTGGTATTTCAAAAAAAACAAAAAACTTACGTGATGTCTTCAATAAGTTTTCAGACTTTTTTTGTACAGGCATTTAAAATTGACATAGACTCTTGAAAATTCAGTATGTTATTGCTATATATCGTATGAGATGACTGACCAATTTTTATGATTTCAGATTCAAATAAACAGCTACAGCAGGAATTGGAATACACCCTACTAAAACCTGATTGTCACAGCTGGTGAATTTCAAAAATGCAATCTGACATTTTAGAAGAACGATATGCAATAAAATTCTATTTTAAACATAGAAAAATGCCACTGAAACTTATGGAATGCTTTACACTACTTTTCGACCATCTTGCATGAATCGAGCATCAGTTTTTGCGTGGCATAAGAGATTGAAGGAAAGCAGGGAGTCTGTGAGGGATGACGAGAGGTGTGGGAGGAGTAAGGAAGTAAATACACCCGAGTTGATTGGCCCAAGAGTTAGGGTTACTATGTTTAGGTTTTAAGGGAGTTCAGGAAGAGATTCCGTCGGAAGAGGCCAACACTCTTCAAATCGGGTCAGTGGCATTTCCATCAGGACAACTCCATCCTTGTCACAGACTATTTGAGCAAGATGGGCATCAAGTCAGTTCCTCAGCCTCCCTATAGTCTAGACCTTGCTCCCTGTGACTTTTGGTTATTCTCTAACCTCAGAGGCTGTCGTTATCAGACAAGTGAGGAGGTGAAAGAGGCTGTGACGAAGGTCATTGACACGCTCACGCAAGAGGACTTCTATGGAGCTTTCCAGAAGTTGTTGGAACGGTACAACAAGTGCATTGCAGCCGGTGGAGATTACTTCGAAGGGGACTAGGGTTTCATGTGTGTACTGTCAATAAAAGTGCGCACACGAAAAATGTCTGGAAACTTATTTAATGAATCTCGTAATATCGTTTCCGAGAATATGTAGTGCATTGTTTGGAATTGGTTTAGAGTAAAGTTTATTTTAATGTCATAGTAGTGATTGTTTTGAAGTTATTCCAAATGGCGGCTAATCTAAACGATTGCTCCAGATTTCGAAAGAGTTCTGTCCTCAAATTTTTGGTGCCTAAGATTTACAAACCATGTGGAATTTATTGAATAATCTCCCTGTCCAGTGTGGTATATGCCTCGCATCACCTCGGCAAAAGCGTACAAAAGATTGCAAAACTGTTGAAACATATCTTAACCAGTGTTAAAAAAAAACCCAAAAAAACGAAAGAAAATTCCTGAAAATGAAAATTAATTTCAAAAGCTGAAAAATAACAAAATAAGAAGTTTTGCAAAAAAAAAACAAAACAAAAAAACAAAAACAACAAACAAACCTCAAGAATCAATCATTGCCAAATCCCAATGTTTAAATCGATTTATTTTGTTTGAAATTTCTGTGCCTAATATCAATCAAAGGTTTCCTTTCTAAACAAGATAGATTAGATCATCCAGAGTGCATGCATTCAATCCATATTTGACGAAGGTGTCAGTCAGATAAGGAATTGCTGGCGGGAAAACTGTGTCACGTGAGCCAAGGTTGAAAACAGATAAAAATGTCAGCGCTCGAAGGAAACAGCCTAAGAATTATTGAACAAATATTTCAAACAAACCGAATAAAATATATATATATATATATATATATATATATATATATATATATATATATATATATATTATGTTTCTATTTGGTTCGTTTGGAATATTTGTTATATATATATATATATATATATATATATATATATATATATATATATATATTCAAAAGAAGAAAAGAAGGAGAAATATTGAAGTTGAAATGAGGCCATGATGGGGAATCAATTCGTCAACAATACCCTTTTGAAAATCAATAGATAATACGTTTTTAATCTGTTTGTTTTAGCGTAAAAAAAAGACAGAATAAAACAACAAAAAAACAAGACACAAGAAACCAATAAATAGACAAACAGTGAACATTGGTTTAATTGTCAAATTTCGGTATCTCTCAATGTGGTATTTTTAGAAAAATAATACAATAAAAAACCAAAAACATCCGCCACCCAAATGAAATGAAATAAAGTAAATGATGATATTAATAAAAAAAATGTTATTTTTATACCGTTATTTCATACACCATAAAATTTTCTAAGAACAACATTTTCAGAATGGAATCAATAGATTTAATACCTTGTCTTTTTTCGGTCTTTTTCTGTAAAAAAATGTACATTCACAAATGTATCTTCCATATCTGATTGTTTGTGTTTTATGGCATATCAACCATTGTCGGTCATTTGATGACAAATCCTCTTTATACAATGTATTAAATATATATGATTTGCTTTGGTTTGTTTTCATGGCATATCAACCCTTGTAGATTATTTATTACCAAATCATTTTTTTATTCATATTCATTAGATATATATGATTTGCTTTGGTTTGGTTTGGTTTAATGGCAAATAAACCTTTGAAGGAAATTTAATGCCAAATCCTCTTAATACATATATATTAAATATATATATGATTTGTAAGAAAACATTTTTTTGCACACACTTTTTCAAGTGTTGCAATATAATAGAATTGAACATCAGTCATTTGTGTACGTACGGTTTGCTCATAGTTTGTTCTATTTAGCCCATAGATAGGACCTTAACAAGAAATACCAATACGGTGACAATAGATCAAATCCTCGATTAACCTGTCTCCATTACACAGAGTACTAATATCCTTGGGAAAGATAAGCGTCTAACTATGATCCGTCCAGCTCAGGGTATAGAGTTGGACAGACTGAGATCTTGGAGCTTCGTATGACAATCGGTCAAGGAGAAGGAAAACTCTTAATTCAAACTTGTATAACTCAGCTTAAAGAATCGACCTTGTGTCGCATCCTGCTCGTGGGAAAGGTTCCACACACACACACACACACACACACACACACACACACACAGACGCACACACACACACTAATATATATATAGATATATAAATATATGTGTGTGCGTGTGTGTGTCTGTGTGAGCGTGTATGTGTGTGTGTGCATTTCTATGTACATGTGCGCGTGTGTATAACCGTTGCTTGGGAAAGTTATGAATCCGATTATTCTCCCTTTTGCTATGGGTAAATAGTAGGGCAGACTGGTTTCTTCAGCCTTGGTAAGGCAACTATTCAAGTAGAAGGAAAACTCTGAATTCAAACCTGTTAAACTCCGCTCGAAAATTGACCTTGTGTATTATCCTGCCCGAGCGGAGGGCTTGGTAAATATGATATGATAACCATTACACAGGAAAAAACAAATTATACCAGGTTTTTGGAGCAATCCTCTTAAAAAAGAAAATAATTGTCCATCCAGTTCATAAAGTATATATATATATATATCTATATCTATATACATACATACATATATATATATATATATATGTGTGTGTGTGTGTGTATGTATGTATGTAGGTATGCATATTAAATATATATATATATGCTTTCATTATATATATATATATATATATATATATATATATATATATATATATATATATATGTATATTTAGGCAGCATTTCTTCGTTAATGCAAATTTCATTAAACATAATAGACATCTTATGCCTACATATTTTCTTTTGGATCCGTTCGAATTCCCGAAAAATTCTCACCGACAACACAACAATACTCGAAAATCAAAATAATAAACAAAAACTTCAGATTCTCGAAGCACTATATATTAGAAACCTGCAACCAGCACTTAATAGAATTAATTTTCAAACCAGTGCTAACGTACTTAAATGTCTTTAGCTACTGGCACTATTTACAATATTACATTTAAAAGCAAGCGCCATAATCTCCAACAGCAAAGACGTCCTTACACAGTAGTAATTTGCTAAAACAAAAGTTACATCACTTTTGTAACAGATTCTCCCCTGATGATGGCCCGAAGTCGGGCAGAGAGTACTAGGGATACATACAACTATGGACAATACCTAAATCAATTCCCCCGAATACGATAAAAGTAATACGGGAATTCGAACGGATCCAAAAGAAAATATGTAGGCATAAAATGTCTATTATGTTTAATGAAATTTGCATATATATATATATATATATATATATATATATAAAATGTATGTAGATATATGAATTTGATTTCATTAATATCCGTAAATCGAATAGTATACCTGTTGCAATGCGACAGAAGTAGTGTACACGGTAAAAAATTAAATGATTTCTACTTAAAATAAGTCTGCTAGACAAGCATGATTATCTAAGAAGAAAAAATAATAAAACAAATGAAACAAAATAATTTCAAATGGATTTTGGATTAAAATGAATGAAAAAAAAAAAAAAAAAAAAGCACACAAAAAATGATATATACGTACAATACAAACCGAACTGTTAGTTGATCACAAAGACATTAATCATTGTCAATTTATCTATTTGTAGATTCTAGGTAGAAATAAGTAGGGAATAAAAATATTGTAATTGAAGAAAAGTAAAAGAAATTTTAAATCGTGGAATAAAAGTAATAAAAGCGACAAAAATATAAAAATATGAAATTATATAGGTGAATTCATGTATGTGCGTGTGCTTATGTATATATGTATGCATGTATGTGGGTATGTGTATAAAAATTTGCAGTCAACATAATCACACATACATGCTCTTGGGCAAATGTGGATGGACTCCCTCTATTTCTCTTTCTCTCTCTCTCTCTCTCTCTCTCTCTCACACACACACACACACACATATATATATATATACGTATATATATATATATGCGTATATATATATATATATATGTATATGGTTTTGCAAGAAACATATTCACAGATACATAGATACACTGACACACACACACACATTTATATATATATATATATATATATATATATATATATATATATATATATATGGCGTCACCCGTGGTATAATTGATACCATGGTATATATAATTGATACCATATATATATATATATATATATATATATATATATGTGTATATATATATGTATATGGTTTTGCAAGGAACATATTTACAGATACATAGATACACTCACACACATACACACATATATATATATATATATATATATATATGGCGTCGCCCGTGGTATAATTGATACCATGGTATATATAATTGATACCATATGTATATATATATATATGTCTATATATATATATGTATATGGTTTTGCAAGGAACATATTCACAGATACATAGATACACTTACACACACACACACACACACACACACACATATATATATATATATGTGTGTGTATATATGGCGTCGCCCGTGGTATAAATGATACCATGGTAAGATATGGATATGGTGACACGAGTTCAATTCTTGTAATTCACATTGCGCTAATAGCTTTTTCGGGTATTGGAAAAATTTTAGGACAGACGGGGTTCTTTAGCATTGGATTAGATAGAAAAACCTTAAATTCAAATCTGATGATATCTGCATGGAAAAATTGACTTTCTCTCGAAATATGTTCGTGTGTATGTGTGTGTGGTTGTGGGTTTTTTTAACTAAATACATTTATATTTACGTTCATATATATATACACATATATAAGTAGCCAGTACGTACACATAAAATATCTACACACATACATATAAGCACCCTTGCAAATATACACTCACTTATCTATATACCGGTTAAATTGTCTAAATATATGAAAAATAAAAATAGCCTGGAGACCTCACTTTAGCATCGTGGTATAACGGGTGAAGTGCTGGACTGCGGACTCTAAGCAAGCAATTTCAAACTCCAGTCGCTCTACGAGGTTCACTTCCGGAAGAATGGACTTGGGAATCTTATAAACCCTTTTCCCCTCAGCTATAGGTTAAATAATATCACAGCTGCGTCCTCTCCAAGGATCGCTTTGGTAGTGAATAAGCCACGAAATTCATTTGCCATTCAGCAAAGAAATCAAACAAAACGAAACCATGACTTAATATTTTACCAAATTGTCTTTAATCAAAAAGGTGACATCTCCATACAAAAGGGTGGTCCATTGAAACTAGTGGACAAGTTCACTTACCTAGAAAGCAGTGTCATATGAATTGAGAAAGACATCAACACGCGACTAGCAAAGACATGGTCAGCTATCGATATGCTATTGGTTGTATGGGAGCATATATATTGTCATGCAGATATATATATATATATATATATATATATATACGTAGGGCCTTCAATAAGTTTGTAGACTTTTTTGTAAAGGCATTTAAAATTGTAATAGAAAATTCAGTATGTTATTGCTATACATCTTATGATATGATTGACTAATTTCTATGATTTCAAGTTCATACGAACAGCTACAGCAATAATTAGAATACACCCTACTAAAGTCTGATTGTCACAACTGATGAATTTCAAAAATGCAATCTGGACGTGAGAACACTTTAGAAGAATGATATGCAATAAAATTCTGTTTTAATCTTGGAAAAAATGCTGCAGGAACGTATGGAATGGTTCAGACTGCTTTTGGAGCATCTTGCATGAATAGAGCATCAGTTTTTGAGTGGTATAAGAGATTCAAGGAAGCCAGGGAATCTGTGAGGGATGATGAGAGGTGTAGGAGGAGTAAGGAAGTCAATACACCAGAGTTGACTGGACAAGGGTTAGGGTTACTATGTTGAGGTTTTAAGGGAGTTCAGGAAGAGATTCCGTCGGAATAGGCCAGCACTCTTCAAATCAGGTCAGTTCCATTTCCACTAGGACAATGCACCAGTCCACAACTCCAGCCTTATCACAGACTACTTGACCAAGATCGACACCAAGACAGTTCCTCGGCCTCCCTATAGTCCAGCCATTGCTCCCAGTGTACTTTTGGTTATTTCCTAAGCTCAGTGGCTGTCGTTATGAGACAACTTGTATTCTCACATGCATATACATCTAACTATACATGTAGCATCCTAACGACACAATGATAATGGACGAGCGAAGTCTTCTTTAAAAACATATATCTCTCCCTTTATTTGTAACGTTTGCATGTGAGAAGGAGTTGGAGACCGAACAAAGATTGCAATATATTGATCCCCACTCTTATGGCCGTCAGCATTGTGTCTTTCTCGTTCTCCAGGGCTGCTCAACCGGAGGCCCAGGGGCCCAGCTCTCTGCTGGATGATGGCTTTCTTTACTGCATCTTATCACCAACTGGTCTCCAAAACTCCATCGGGGGTCCCGAGGGTCCCTTCGGCCGGGTGTGGCTTTCCCTACCACATCTCTTCTCTAACTCGTCTGAACTCCAAGTCCTGACTTCCTGTCTCCATTGAGTTATATAATAGTTCAATCGCCCACGCAATCGCCCACTCAATCTTTGGAATAGCATGTTAGTTCGTCATCAAGCGGAAATAACTGTCATACAGTTCAGAGGTCATTCTCTTCCGGTGCATCAGTCTATGAGTGTATCATGGGCTTTTACCTTGTCCCATTTCGTCAGCCAAATCCGCCTACGCGATTTCTTTCGATTACTGGCCATTGGAATGTGTCACTTCCTTCCGGTGCATCACTTTGGAATGGCATGCTTGGCCAGGTCGAAGGTCAAACAAACTGAGGAGATGAAAGAGGCTGTGATGAAGGTCATTGACATGCTCACACAAGAGGACTTCTATGGGGCCTTCCAGAAGTTGTTGGAACGGTAGAACAAGTGCATTGCAGCTGGTGGAGGTTACTCTGAAGGGGACTAGAGTTTGATGTGTGTAATATCAATAAAAGTGCCCATACGAAAAAAGTCTGGAAACTTATTTAATGATCCTCGTATATATATATATATATATATGTAAATATTGTCACTAATTCACTTTGTGGGTTTTATGGTGAACAAAGTGCGATATAATTTGGAGAGAGCTAAATATCTTGGATAGAACTATTATATAATAATGAATAGATATATATATATATATTACATTTATATATTTAATGCCATGGAAGTTTGTCTGTGACCTTTGGTTTGATGAAACCAAAGGTCGCAGACAAACTTCCATGGCATTAAATATATAAATCTTATATATATTTATTAAATATATAAATCTAATGTGTATTTATTTATTATCATTAAATATATGTATATACATATATGTATATATATGTACACATATATATGTATATATATGTATATACACACACACACAAATATATATATATATATATATATATATATAAGCGAAATGAATTTATCATAGAATACAATTTCTTAATTTTTTTTCTAATATATATATATATATATATATATATATATATATGTATGTATCACAATTCTTCTTAGTAAAAATAGGATGATTATAATAACTTACGACTTAGATTTCATGTTGTCACTAGTCACGTGTATTAATATTTGATATTGTCATATTCCTCTGAATTTTCTTGCACAGTGTACAGAATGCTTTTTTCTTTGCATAATGACACATCAAACTTCGTGGGTTATTTATTGCTTTTTAAAAGAACAATAAGGGTGCTATTGAATTCATAGCAGGGGAATCAAGAGGTGTTTACGTTTACTAAGTGTTCTAGTCCAAAAGTGAACGTTACAGTCCACTGGAGTTCGAATTTACTTATTATGCTACCATAGTCCATCACATTAACTAATTAGCTATGGGGAATCTCTAAGAGTACTGATAAGATTTTACGGATTAGAAGTGCTTTTAGCCTTAAATTTTAATCGGCATATATATATATATATATATATATATATGGTAGTGGGTCGAATCTTTTTTCATAAAAGAAAACAGTTCAATCAGTTTGATTAATAGTGATGGATTGTTCTAAGTGCACCCATTGGATTATAGAATGAATATACATTTTTCTGATGTAAACTAAATATTTTTTCCATTATAAAGCTATGGATTTTATACCTACTTACGTATCTATATCTATTTGTTGGCATTTTCTAAGCCTGAGTCCGGCAACTCATTATAATCTTGGAGTGGCAAAGTAAATCTCATATCACAACAATAGTCTACAAATCAACCCTATTTAGATTTACACAACTTGCACACAGACACGCAAAAATACATGCATACATATATATATATATATATATAATGCTATAATTTTGGGGTGAAAACTATAGCAGTCACACCAATAGAAGTTGGTTAAAAATTTTTTTCTGTTAAACGTCGGTAAAGTAACCAAATTCTATCTGAAATCCATCCGATGAGCTTTAATCTGCGAAATAAGTTTATAATTGAATACAATTTTATAAATATCTTGTTTTTTAACCGATATATATATACATATATATATATATATAACACAAAATCTTTTGGAGAAAAGTAGAATGATGATAATATATAAATTTATTATAGAATACAATTTCAAAATTCCTGTTTTCTAACCAATATATATATATATATATATATATATATATATATATATATATATATATATATATATATAAAGTCGGTGCTAGGTACCCTGAGGAACCGTTTTAGGCGAAACTTTAGTAGGATAGTCCCGGCTCGCGATTTAATTTTTGTATATATATATATATATATATATATATGTGTGTGTGTGTGTGTGTGTTTGGACTGTGAAGACGTAAAATCAACAGTGCTTGGAAATCTCTCACTTGTTTATCTTTTGACTTCATCAGACTTGGTATACGTTCTGTTAATTCGATGGAGCATTTTTCTAAAAATATATAACAAATTACATTATCAATATATATATATATATATATATATATATATATATATATATATAATAAAGAAGATGTAAATAAATTCCGGAGTCAAATAATGTTTTAATTTATTGAAATTACCAGACCAAACAAGTAAAAAAAAAAAGGAACATGCTGGTCACTGATAAAATATGAACGAACACATTAGTGACTTTCCTCCTAACAATTTAAATATCAGTGCTTGGTGAAAAGCGAAAAACTTCAATTTATCAGCTCTGTGTAAGCGTTAAATGCTGTCTGGAGGAGTTACATTGCATATATATATATATATATATATATATATATATATATATATATATATATATACACGTATATATGTATATATTTATATACATATATTCCTTAAAACCCAACCATATATAAGCGAAATAAATTTATCATAGAATATAATTGTTTATGGTATATCAGTCATTGTAGATTATTTAATATCAAATCTTCTTTATACACACACACACACACACACACATATATATATATGGCATATATATATATATATATATATATATATATATATATATATATATATATATATATATTTATTAAATACACATGAATTGGTTCAGTTGGGTTTCATATTAACCATTGTAGGTTATTTAATGTCAAATCCTCTTTATATATATATATATATATATATATATATATATATATATATAATTTGGGTTGGTTGGGTTTTATGGAATATCAGCCATTCTGCGTTATTTAATGCCAAATCCTCTTTATACATATATATTAGATATATATGATTTGGTTTGGTTGGGTTTTATGGCATATCAACCATTGTAGGTTATTTAATGCCGAATCCTGTTCATGCATATATATAAGATATTTTTGCTTCGTAAACACTTTTTGTTGATAAAATTTTTAAACGAACCTGAGTAAATTCTTTTGCACAGTCAAATGGTTCTAAGTAATGCTATATATCCCTAACAATTCAATTACACATCAGTCGTTTGTTTACACACAATTAAATGATCAAACAGTTCTCTTTTTAATATTTCAGTTTAGCATAACTGTGAAATGGTTCTATTCACCCCATACATAGGACCTTACCAGGTGCTACCCCTCAAAGACTGAGTGGGCCGGGAAGCAATGGCAATGAAGGGGTACTCCGCACTCCCCAAACTCTAGCATTAGTGGAGCCTCACTATCAGATTTTTGAATGTCATAGCTTGGACCCTCGTTGGGGTTGTCTTACCACACTGGGCTATCAACTAAACAACTATAAAAATTACTTGAACCATGAAAATTTATTCAAAGAATAGAGACAATAGAGAAACTTTTGTCACTATGATATCTCAAAAACGTTTATATGAACAATAAAAATAAAGATAGGGGCTACTCCTACCGTAACGGTTATAGGCGTTGGCTCCCTATGTTTCTAAAGGGACAATCTCCTAGATGTTTCAGGTTTAACTAGGACTTCAGGCGAAACGGTTTCGAGCTTACAAAGAAAAGAAGCAGAAGGTACCCCGCAAAAAAAATTACCGACGCCGACTACGCCGATGACATAGCGATTTCGGCAAATACACCCAACCAAGACGAAACACTTCTGCATAGTTTGGAACAAGCCACCACAGGCATTGGCCTCCTTGTCAATGCACACAAAACTGAATACATGTGCTTTAATTAAACAGGTGTCATTTCCACACTAGACAGAAGCTCTCTGAAACTGGTAGACAAGTTCACCTAACTAGGAAGCAGTGTCTCATCAAGCGAAAAAGACATCGACACGCGGCTAACGAAAGCATGGACAGCTATCGATAAGCAATCGATCATATGGAAGTCAGACTTGATCGATAAAATGAAACGCAGTTTCTTCCAAGTAGCGGTCGTGTCGATACTGCTATATGGATGCACTGCTTGGACGCTAACAAAACGGCTGGAGAAAAATCTAGATGGCAATTACATATGAATGCTGCGAGCAATATTGAACATGTCCTTGAGGCAACACCCAACAAAGCACCAACTATACGGCCACCAACCTCCCATCACGAAAACTATCCAAGTTAGATGAACCAGACATGCAGCACACTGTGGGAGAAACAGGGACAAGCTCATAAGTGATATACTCCGATGGACCCCCTCATATGGCCGAGCAAAAGCAAGACGGCCTGCTCGAACATACATACAGCAGCTCTGTGAGGATACGGGACGTAGCCCCGAAGACCTGCCAGAGTCGATGAACGATAGGGAGAAGTTGTGAGAGAAGGTCAGTGATATCTGTGCTGACGGCACGACATGATGATGATGATGATGATGATGATAGTTACCGGAATCAGAACAAGTGACCCTGTGGAATAAATAAAGGACGTGGTTCGAAGTTCCGAGTAGGTTCTCAAGTTCGACAAACACCTGTAGAAGACCGGTGGACATATCGGCCGAAACGTTGTAAATATAACAATAGTTCGAAAAATCCTGAATGATAAAAATCATCAAGCCTCATCTCAGAAGGTTAGCTGAGGTTAGGATTTTTGAATGGCATATCAACCTTGGTGGGTTATTCAATGCCAAGGCCTTCCTTTCAGAAGAACAGAAGTGATGCTATTTAAGCCATGGTGAGGTTAAGAGGGTTCATAATTTTCCCAAGAGTTCATCCAAAAGTGAACATAATAGTGCGGCTGGATCTCGAAATCGCTTACTACGATTATGCAGTCCTGCGCTTTAACCCTCACACCACGAGGACACCTCCCTTCTCAGAAATTACGACAACTGAGATTACACCTATATATATATGAAGAAAAAATTGAAACTGAATTATCACAAAGAGATTCTATCCGGCTTCTTTGGGGAAACATTGATGGTGCCACTGAAAGAAACATTTGAATGTTGTAAGAGAAGCAAAAGACAGTTGTTCAGGCCCAGTGTCTGTCATGATTCGTTTATTATATGGTGCATATGATTAACTCACATAAACAGGCAGACTGAGTGACGAGAAGCTAATCATGTGAGAAGCAAAAAATTTTGATTGCGTGTGAAGGAAAAAGACGAGAAGGAGGAGGAGAATGAAGTGTTGAAATGAATAAATAAATATAACATCAAACAAACAAACAAAAAGAAAGAAAGAAAGGTACATATCTGGTAAAGGACGAGGAGAGAATAAGAGAAAGAGAAAGAGAGAGAGACAGAAAGAGAGGGAAGGAGGGAGGGAGAGGAAGAGTTTTGTGCAAATTTTCCTCGCAAACCGTTGGAGACAAGAAGCTGTCTGAGATAAGGAACGAGGACCGATTAGACGCCAAGTTTCAATCAGTCTGAAAGAAAAATAAGTCACCGACCTGATATTCGTATCATTTTGAGTGTCACAAGTGAAAGCGATTTATCATTTACTAGTTACTTACCACGTAACGCTGACGCTGAATGACTCACACACAAACACACACACACACACACACACACACATATATATATATATATATTCTGTGGTACGTGCAAAATTGAAATAGTACTTTTAAAAGCGTATATATCTAAGCATAAAAAATATTTTGAAATTGATAAAAATATTTTACAATTCTAAAAAAGGGAAATTTAGTTCCGGTCACGTTTTTTCAGAGAAGGAAAACCGTGACCAAATATACGAGGATCATTGAATAATTTTCCAGACTTTTTTTTGTATGGGAACTTTTATTGATAGTACACACATGAAACTCTAGTCCCCTTCGAAGTAATCTCCTCCGGTTACATTGCACTTGATCTACCATTCCAACAACTTCTCGAAGGCCCCATGGAAGTCCCTTCGTGTCAGCATGTCAATGACCTTCGTCACAGCCTCTTTCATCTCCTCAATTGTCTCATAACGACAGCCTCTAAGCTTAGGGAATAATCAAAAGTCACAAGGAGCAAGATCTGGACTGTAGGGAGGCTGAGGAACTGTCTTGATGCCCATCTTGGTCAAATAGTCTGTGACAAGAATGGAGTTGTGGACTGGTGCATTGTCCTGGTGGAAATGCCAATGACCCGATTTAAAGAGTGTTGGCCTCTTCCGACGGAATCTCTTCCTGAACCCCCTTAAAACCTTAACATAGTAACCCTAACCCTAGCGGTTTGGCCAATCAACTCTGCTGTATAGACTTCCTTACTCCTCCAACACCCCTCATCATCACTCACAGACTCCCTGCTTTCCTTGAATGTCTTATGCCACTCAAAAACTGATGCTCGATTCATGCAATAAGGTCCAAAAGCAGTCTGAAGCATTCCGAACGTTTCTGTGTCATTTGTTCCAAGTTTAAAACAGAATTTTATTGCATATCGTTCTTCTATGTATCCTCATTGCATTTTTGCAATTAAACAGCTGTGACAATCAGGAATTAGTAGGGTGTATTCCAATTCCTGCTGTAGCTGTTCATTTGAACCTGAAATCATAAAAATTGGTAGGTCATCTCATAAGATGTATAGCTATAACAGACTGTATTTTCAATAGTGTATGATAATTTTAAATGCCTGTACAAAGTCTTGAAACTTATTGAAGGCACCATATATATGAGGAATGAGACCTGTCAGAAAAAAATTATACATTTACAGTAAGCCTGAAGTATATGGGTATGCTATTTTCTTTCTGTTGTAATGTAGACTTTTTAAACATAAGCAGTTTATAACATTTTTGGACGCACAATGTAGGCTGGTATTTTGTATTTAATAAGACCTCATGTATTAATAGATGTAATTGGCTATTTATTGTCTTTAGTATGGAAAAAAAGTAGGGTTGGCAGCGCTGAATTCGAAGTTTGATTGCTCGATACAGCATTATTGTCTAAATTGTTTTTTGCGGATAGTAGAGGGAATGAGCTGATTTATTCTAATGTCTAATCTTTGAGAAGTGCGACCAATAAAGCAAACTTCCCATTTGGATAAAAATTTATACATAAGAGAACAAATGATAGTATAATGAAAATCATATTTATCGAAAGATAAAAAGATAACATTTCATAATATGAAATCATTTAGTTTTAAACCTAAACATAAAGATGTCAATTCATTTCATGGTGCTGTTGAATGCAAAGTGCTAAGTTGTTGTTGACGCGTGCAGATATCCTTGGATTGTTATCTAACACCCCGATGCTGAGGAACCGTTGCTTTAGGATCTTCACAAGTCCCATGAGCTTCAAAGTTCTTGACCAACTTGAAAATCTGACTTCTGTTCGTAAATATGTTGAAATTGAAGTTCCTTTTCCATTTTAATGGAAAAATCTAGAAGACTTAGTTCTGTGATATATCTTTATGTAAAAGATCTATTCCATCGTCCTGGAGATGATTTCGCTATACATGGTTACATATATACAAATATTGACTATTTCCATGGAATAATTTGACAATAGACAGAGAATAAAGCCAAGAGGGAAGAGGGCTACTTCTTTGATTCAACTGATATGCTTACGACAAAAATAAGATTTACATCGTTACCGATAACAAAAAAAATAAAAATGGTAAACAACGGTTAGTTACCAAATTAGTAGACGATAGTTAACCTTAAATTATTTATTCATGTTTTATTTGTTTTTGTTTATATTTTTTGTTCATCTTGATATGACATTATCGCGTGTTCGGCTTGTAATCGGAAGCTTAGATGGTGAGGAACCCCTGTTTATTCTAGCCGACTGGGCTGAGGATTATTGCTGAATGTCCTGATGGGTAATATGTGTACGCAATGTGTTTTGAATAAAGAGGAGCCATTTCTTGTTTAAGTGATAAACCTCACAAATTAGTTGATCAGATCAAATACCCCGGCAGCAATATCTCATCTACTGAAAACGATGTCAACGTGCAAATACAGGCGTCATCGACTGCAATTGAAAGAATATCAATCATGTGGAAATATGATTTATCTGATAAAATAAAATTGGATTTCTGCAAGCTGTGGCTGTGTTAGTACTACCGTATGGATGCACCACTATAACTCTAACGAAACGATCAGAGAAAAAAGGTGGCTGGGAACAAACGAAGAACATTGCGTGTGGTTTTGAACAAATCCAGGAAGCAGCATCGCACTAAACAGCAGCAGTACGGCCACTTACCTCCAATCTCACACACCATCCAAATAAAACGAAGACATGCAGAGCACTTTTGATGAAGTAAGGATGAATTAATATATGATGTTTGCTTTTGGACTCCTTCACATGGTTGGATCAATATTAACTGTTCAGAGGGATATACAAACATGAACTCTGTTTGGACACTGGATGCCGTTTAGAGGACCTACCAGTGGTTATGAATGATAGGAAGGGATGTTGAAGGAGAGTCTGGGAACTTCGAACCGTCAGCACGACTCGATGTTGATAATGATGTTTACGCAGTATATGTTGCGACTCGGTAATACTGTAATTGGTAATATGTGCTATATACATCAAGGGGGAAATACGACAGCACTGATTTATAGAAATATAAACCCTTTTTTATTCGAAAGGCATGAAATCGTTGCGTAGAGAGAGACAGACAGACAGACAGACAGAGACAGAGAGAGACAGAGCGAGACTGTCTGCTATTCTTGACACCAGGTTGAGACAAACATATATTTACAATACGTTTTGATAGAATTATATTCAAACGCCGACTTAGTACATCTTTGATGGGGCTGATCAGGGCAACCTCTCAACGGCTGACTAGCCTTCTACTCTTTCTATGCCAGTTATAAACCGTTTCACCAAGTTGTCCATCTAAAGATGTAGTGACCCGTGTTTAAATCCTGAACGAAGTTGATTCCACGTCACATAGCGCCAAAAAAGCGAGGAAGATATGAATCCCCGTATTCTCCTTTCAGCTATGAACCAAATTGTTCAGCCAACTGAGCTCTTTAACCTTGGTATGACAACCTGTCTAAGAAAAGGAAAAACTGTAAAACTCCACTTAAAATTGGCCTTATGTCACATCCAGCACACGGGGAAGAGTTTGGGTAAATGTACAAATTAAAGGATTAGAGAAAAGGATTAGAGAAAAGGAGTTCTTGGCAATCGTTTTTTTTTTTGACTGAAAATCGAAATTTGATGAAAGAAATATTTAAAGAGAATTTGGAAAGATAATGTTTAAAAAAAAATTAAAATTAAAAAAGAAATAGAATAAAAAGTTCTCCGCAGCCTGAAATATTCTATTTAATAAGAGAAATAAAAAAGTTGAAGAACAGTAATGTCTAAAAATCAAGTGAGTTGTACATAAGAAATCACAAAAAGTAGTTGACACTAAAATTCAATTGTGGTTATTGTCACATGCTTCTGTCGTCAGAATTATAAAATATCAATACATTCTTGGAAGGGGAGTCTCGGTGGCATCATGACTAGACGGCGGCCTCAAAGTTAGCTAGTTCGAACTCCAGTCGCGCTATAATGTTCACTTTCGGACTAATCTTATTACCCAACCCCTCCGCACGGGCAGGATATGACACAAGGTCAATTTTCAAGCGGAGTTTAACAGTTTTGAATTCAGAGTTTTCCTTCTCCTAGACTAGTTGCCTCACCAAGGCTGAAGAACCCGGTCTGTCCTACTATTTACCCATAGCTGGAGGGAGAATAATTGGATTGATACATTTCCCAAGGGTATTAGTGCTATGTGAAATGGATTCAGTCTCGTCCAGGATTTGAACTCGTGTCGCCCTGTCCATTTCGTACGACGATAACCGTTACACCACGGGCACCT
>OY757936.1:53733197-53753197 GCA_963585895.1 Sepioteuthis lessoniana
TGGACTGTTTACTAATTTTTTGTTGCTTTTTTGGTTTAACTTTTTTTTTATTTAAATCTTTTTTTCTCTGTTCATTTCAACGATAACAAGTTCTTTCATTTAGTACAGTACTGACATTTACTTTTTTTTGGCTATTCTTCTTTTTTTTTTTTTTTTTTTTTTTTTTTTTTACAGAAATCGTACTTTTATTTTTTTAAGTCAAAGCTGAATTTGATTAAACACTTTTCTTTAAAAAGAATAAGTTGAAAAAAAATTGAAGAAATTTTAAAACACAAACAAAATTACTGAGAAGAGTATTTTAAAGAACGTCAAGAAGAAGATACTACACAAAACGTCGAATAGTTACGCGTAGAATTACGCATTCTTTAGAACTTCCACCCACAAACAAACGTTTCTTTGCTGAAATGAGGGCTTGGTGGAAAAAGCATCAGATGTGAAATTACAAGAAAAGAGGTTCGATTTCAGGATAGAGAGATTAAAGCTAAAACCCAAATATCATCGGGTTGTCCTCGTGGAGTAATGGTAATTTACTAAGCTTTTTGCTTAGATGTGGCACAAGGCCATATGAAAGGGGCACCCAATGAGACTCGAACTCACTCGTGTAGGTTTGCTAGTCGAGCTTGCTAACCATTACACCACCAGAGGCGCCTTGTCCTCGTGGAGTAATGGTTAAAGTGAGTTCATATAATAATTTAGACCTATTATTGGCTTTTAAAACACTGATAATATGACTACTAAGTTCTCATCAGTTTAAATGATTGTGAAAAAACAATTTTTCAGATTATATGCATTATTATTGTTAAACTGATTTCGGCAAAAAATACAAGGGTTTATAAAGCGTAGAACCACCAAGCCATCATCCAACCAACCAACCACCAAGCCAACCAACCAACCAACCATCCATCCAAACAACCGACCAACCACCAACAAACTAACCAATCCAACTAAACAACCAATCAATCACCCAACCATCCAAACAACCAACGAACCAACCATCCAGCCATCAATCCAACCAACCAACCACCAAACACTCAACCAACGACCCAGCCACAATCCAACCAACCATCCAACCACCAAGTACTTAACCAAACACCCAACCACCCAACCACGAAACACTCAACCAAACACCCAAACACCCAACCACCCAACCACGAAACACTCAACCAAACACCCAAACACCCAACCAACCAACCACCAAACACTCAACCAAACACCCAACCACCCAAACAACCAAACACGAAACATTCAACCAAACACCCAAACAACCAACCAACCAACCAACCACCAAACACTCAACCAAACACCCATCCAACCAACTAACCAACCCACACAACCACCTCTCCGACCAACCACGCACACACCAACCAACCACACACCAAACAACCCAACCAACCACACACCCAACCCCACAACCAACCCACCAGCCAATCAACCAACCAACCAACCAAACAAACAAACACAATTTCTTACATAGTTTACCGAAAGAAACGTTGTGATAGTAACAACCAAAATGAATCCACTTGTTCGAGTGGAACTGTGTACAATAAAATTTTAGCTATTTGCTTTTTTAGATTTCGTTAACCCAACATCGGAAAAAATTGTCAGCAGTGATGGTCGAAACGTTTACAGAGTAATGCCTTTATTAAGTAGCTGGTCAGCTTTGTTTGTTCGTTTGTTTTTTTTGG
Organism: Sepioteuthis lessoniana; assembly: GCA_963585895.1. Classification (NCBI taxonomy): domain Eukaryota; kingdom Metazoa; phylum Mollusca; class Cephalopoda; order Myopsida; family Loliginidae; genus Sepioteuthis; species Sepioteuthis lessoniana. The sequence goes on from OY757936.1 coordinate 53,734,883, forward strand.
TTTTTTTTTTTTTTTTTTTTTTTTTGCAAGCTGTCTGGACACTTTTATATAACAGTCTGCTAAAGGAAAAGTTATTTATGAAACCTCTTTGTGGAATGCTAATTAATTATAATGTTTTCTGACGATAAGTCTTGGCTAAGTATAAATAAAACTATAATATCTAAAATACTAGAAGACTAAACTTTAGACTTATTTACAGATCGATAATTCTTAAAACAAAAGACGAAAAGTGTTTAATCGAACAGGTGATAAAATGATATCGAAAAGCATTAATAATCTGGTAGCCAATTGATCGATCTTCCATGAAAATAATGAAGCGACAGCCAATTTCATTAGACAATCAGCAAACGGTAAAAGATTGGAGATTACCTTGAAGGTAAAGACCTGGCAAGACTTAAGAACTAAGGAAGACACCAGTGACATTAAAATTAAAGCGATTATAAAGTAAAGCAAATTTGGCGACCTTAGTCTAGGGAGACTTGAAGACTCCCTTTTCAATAGCTACTACACTAAGGTGTAGTGGAAGGTGTTACTCCATTTTCAGATTGCTCCACTTTACCCTTGATCTGTTCCTAATAATGCTGAGTGTTAAGCAAGGCGGCATCAAGTACCATTTTTTGACTCTTTGGTATGACTCGACCTCGTTCTCCAAGACAATTGGCGAATGTTCTTACCAAGCTTGGTTCCAAGTGGACTTGAAAAATTATAGCGTAAACTGGCGAGGAAACCTGTGTTATTTCAGGTAAAATATTCGAGGATGAGGTGAAAAGTTCAGGAGCTGAAACATGTTTCTTCTCCAAGGGTAGCTTTGACATTAAATAATCCCCGAAGATTGATTGATATTCTATTAAACCAACCAACAAACCAAGTATATATATATATATATATATATATATGTTGGCGACCTTAGTTAAAGGTGACCCGAAGTTTGCCTTTTTTAATAGCTACTACACTGAGGTATAGGGAAGGGCGCTACTCCGTTCCCTGGTATTAGATATATATATATATGTAAACAAATTTTAGTATATATATATATATATAAGGGTAATCTGATGACGTCAGATCGGGTGTTTATTATTTGTACCAATGAGATCCAAGCACGACAATACCAATCAAGGAAGTCTGAAAAGCGCAAGTGGTGGGAATGTCGAAAACTGTCATCTGGCCAAGTTCTGTAAGAGTATCTTGATCAGCATAAGAACCTTTCTGCTGACCCTCGAGCATATATATACACATATATATATATATATATATATATTGTCATCCACAGATAGACTGTTTCGTTCTATCAGAACTCTTCAGTGTGGTTGACACGCAGGACGCTCGAAGCAGGGATCGAAACCCGTCTAACTTTACGTTAGACTAAGTCTCAGACCTCTCGGCCACCATGCAGACCAAGGGAATTTTTAAGGTATTTATTTTAGCAACAGCAGCAGCAGCCGTTTGTTTACATTTGTTATACCCTATCGGCTACCAGAGTGCTCAATTCTTTCGAAAAGCTTTGCATTATGCCAGAGTGCTCAACCCCCATGGGGTTGGCAGCAAATTGTTATCTAGGCAAGTTCTGTTACATACCACGGACTTGCTTTTTTTACGATCTTCATGTGAAGAAGTTCAAGTCTTCTTACTATTCTTCGTATTTATGGGACGAGATATTACAGAAAAGACCCTATATTAGCCCGAGTGCTTTCGACCATTTCACTGGTCATCTTCAAAGGATAGTGTTAAAATGATTGTTGTTTGGAAAATTGTGAGTTTTATGTTTATTCAGAGCGGCTTATTTTTTAATAGTAAATTATATACAGAGTTGGTTCGTTTTGTTAGGATGGATGGTTAGTTGTTGAAAACGTTTGATATGTTAATACTTGTTGTGAATGCTACTTTATTCATAGTGGATATATATATATATATATATATATATATATATATATATATATATATATATAATTTTTTTTTCTTCAATCCAGTAAATCCGGAGTAAGAAACAATTCCGCGGGGACAAATAAATTATTTAAATTTCGAATATTTAAATATTCTTGATAAAGAGCTTAATATAAATAAATTCACAGAGTAAATAAAAATAATATTCGGTCTCATTAAGATAATAAATATATTTCCATCCAGTTAAGAGCATTGATATGACTCAGACTCGAAAATAATTTTTAACACTGACTTCAACAGATCCAATTAAAAATTATTTTAGAATCTTTGATTTATATCAAAGCGCTTAACAGGATAGAAATAAATTTATCCTAATGTGACCGAATATTGCTTTTTTTCTTAAAATAATATACATATCTATCTATCTATCTATATATATATATATATATATATATTGTCATCCACAGACAGACTGTTTCGTTCTATCAGAACTCTTCAGTGTGGCTAGACCCGCAGGACGCTCGAAGCCGGGATCGAAACCCGTCTAACTTTACGATAGATTAAGGTTTCAGACCATACAGCTACAAGCGGACTACGTTGGCTAAGGGAATTTTAAGGTATTTTATTTTTAGAAACAGCAGCAGCAGCCTTTGTTTACATTTTTTTAATACCGTATCGGCTACCAGAGTGCTCAATTCTTACGAAGAGCTTTGCATTACGCTAGGGGCGGCCGACAATTCCTTCGCCAGAGTGCTCAACCCCCATGGGGGAGCGTATATATATATATATATATATATATATATATATATATATATATATGAAAGTATTATTTGGTCCAGTTAAACCAGAGTTGGGAGTAATTCCATCAAGACAAGAAAACTATTCAAGTGAACATTTAAATTTTCCTGGTAATGAGCACAATGTAACAGACATTACAGAGCAATAATTTCATTAAGAAAAAACATCCTAATGTGACTGGCCTATATATATATATATATATAGGGGTATCTTCCCGCACTGGAGTAGCTAACGTGCTGGACTGCAATAGCGTCGTGAGTTCGAACTCAGGTTGAGTTGTTAAATTAACTTTTGTTACACCTGGAAAATGTAAAAATATCCTTATTCTCCCCAGATATGGATTTAATAGTGCCACTGTACTTCTAAAAGGATGGCTTTGACATTGAATATCCTACAAAGGATGATATGTCATTAAAATATTAGACAATCAGCCATATATATATATATATATATATATATATATATATGAGGGCTTAAAAAGTCCACACGATGACGCCATATCTGCTGTTGATATGTTTGTACCAATGAGATCCAAGTACGACAATACTTATGGAAGGAGTGTATCGTGTCTTTCATTCTTTCAAGTTTTCTTTTTATCTCTGGATTCCTTCTTCATTTTTTCTTTCCGGCATTTTTATCTTTTCTTCCTGTCATTCTCCATCTTTTTTGGCTCATTCTTCTTTCTTCCTTTCGTTTACCTTTGCTGTCATGTTCTTTCTTTCTTACTTTCTTTCTTTCTTATGTGCAACTTTCTTTTTTTTAAATCTTTTTTCTTATTTTTCTTTCTTCCTTTTGTTTACCTTTACTGTCATGTTCTTTCTTTCTTTCTTTCTTTCTTTCTTTCTTATGTGCAACTTACCTTTTTTATTTTTTCTTCTTCTTCTTTCTTCCTTTCGTTTACCTTTACTGCCATGTAATTTCTTTCTTTCTTTCTTTCTTTCTTTCTTTCTTTCTTATGTACAACTTTCTTTTTTCTTTTTTCTTATTTTTCTTTCTTCCTTTTGTTTACCTTTACTGTCATGTTCTTTCTTTCTTTCTTTCTTTCTTTCTTTCTTTCTTATGTGCAACTTACCTTTTTTTTTCTTCTTCTTCTTTCTTCCTTTCGTTTACCTTTACTGCCATGTAATTTCTTTCTTTCTTTCTTTCTTTCTTTCTTTCTTATGTACAACTTTCTTTTTTCTTTTTTCTTATTTTTCTTTCTTCCTTTTGTTTACCTTTACTGTCATGTTCTTTCTTTCTTTCTTTCTTTCTTTCTTTCTTTCTTTCTTTCTTTCTTTCTTATGTGCAACTTACCTTTTTTATTTTTTCTTCTTCTTCTTTCTTCCTTTCGTTTACCTTTACTGCCATGTAATTTCTTTCTTTCTTTCTTTCTTTCTTTCTTAGACGACGTCTTTTCCTTTATTCTATTCTGTTTTCATTTCACGTGATCTATTATTTCCTTTCTTTCTTTCTTTCTTTCTTTCTTAGATGATGTCTTTTCCTTCATTATTTTCTTTCTTCATTTCATGTACTCAATTATTTTTATCTTTCATTCTCTTTTCTTATTTTCTTTTATTCATTCTTTTTTATAATTTAGCTTCTTTCTCTCATTCTTTTTCCTTATCGATACATTATGTTGCGCCCTCTTATTTTTCCTTTTTTTCTTTCGAGTTGTCTTTTTTTTCTTTTTATCTTTAGGTTTCTTCTTTTTCTTGTATTTTTTTCCTGTAATGGTTTTCTTTCTTTCTTTCTTCGGCGTTCTTTCTTTCTTCTTTCTTTCTTTCTTTCTTTCTTTCTATTTCCTTCCTTTTAACTTACTGCCGATAATGTTCTTTCTTTCTTCCTTTCTTTCTTTCTTTCTTTCTTTCTTTCTTTCTTTCTATTTCCTTCCTTTTAACTTACTTCCAATTATGTTCTTTCTTTCTTTCTTTTTTTCTTTCTTTCTTTTATTTAACTTACTGCCGGAAATGTTCTTTCTTTCCTTCTTTCTTTTTAACTTACTGCCGATAATGTACTTTCTTTCCTTCTTTTTTTCTTTCTTTTCACGGAGGCAATTATCTTTCTTTCTTTCTTTCTTTCTTTCTTTCTTTCTAGGTTGTCTCTTTCTTTCCTTTTTATTTTCAATACATAATGTTCCACTCTCCCATCTTTCCTTTTTTCGCTCGTGTTTTTTTTATGTTTAGAGTCTGTGCTTTTTCTTTATATTTTCTTCTTCTTTTCATCCTTTCTTTTTCTGCTCATTCCTTTTCCGTCTTCCCTTCCTCCTTTCTTACTTCTTCCACAGTCCCTTTTCTTTTCATCCTTTAACTCTCTTTCTTTCTTTATTCCAATCTTTTCTTCAGTGTTTTTCTTTCAACCAACTCTTACTCCCACTCTTTGTCTTAACCAATCATGTTTTAAAGCTCCCGCTCTTGAATCCGACCAACCGTTTCGTTTTCTCCTTCTCACCCCCACAAAATCTTCTCAGGGCATCGGGATAAGTGGGCGTGTTTTCTCACGCCAAACTATCCACCGGCGTAAATACAGTATTTATCTTCATTTTTTTAATCATAGCAGTCAAACAATAAGGTAAACAAATTTGTCAGTGAAAAAACTAAAAAACAAAAAAATCTAAATATATTAATCGGTAGACTCTAGTTAATTACAAGCATCTGGACCATTTTCACATAGATTACTTCTTTAGGCCTTACTCCGAGAGGACATATCGGTCCAGAAAAACTATATAATAAAATGGCGCCATGCATCGGTACATTCAGAAAGAACAGAAAAAATAGTCCACTGATAACGTGTATGAATAAAAGGATATCCCCCCTTTCGGTTTTGTGTTCTTTCGCCTCGTCTCAATCTTTCCATTTATAATTGCAATTCTTTGTATATTTCAGCTTCCACTGTATCAGTGCTTCGAAGATTGTGAAGTAAAAATCTATTATGATTATAGAATATTTTTTTCTTTTTGATCAAAATACATTTTGGTGGATTTTACTCAAATAAAGTGAGAAAAAAATATCAGGGATAATGGCATTGTCATTGATTGCAATAATTAACACCTTACACGTTGTTTTTTTTCACACCAGTCGCAACTACAGATTTTTAGTGAATGGTTTCCATCTATCTATCTGTCTATCTGTTAGGCCTGTAGAATACACCGATCGCATATCTGCAAAGGGAAAAGACTCCCCCAACGAGTGTATTTGGGGTGGCGCCAAACTACATTTGAGCGTCACGATCTCGTGCTAGAGATTTGGGAATTATATATTGCCCGTTCTTTGGCATTACTGCCAGGTCCACTCTGTCACGGAATGTTATTACCTGTTAGGGTGTCCTCTATGATTGAAATTGAAGTGTTTAACTATTTTACTGTGTGAAAACAAATGATTGTCGTTAAATTCAATTGTTAGCCTTACATAGTGATACTTGAAAACATTTAACTATGTGCAAACAAATGATTGATATTGAATAGAATCATTCAGGTAAGAAAATACGAGGATCATTAAAAACGTTTCAAGACTTTTTTTCGTATGGGCACTTTTATTGATAGTACACACATGAAACTCTAGTCCCTTCGAAGTAATCTCCTCCGGCTACAATGCACTTGTTGTACCGTTCCAACAACTTCTGGAAGGCCCCATAGAAGTCCCTTCGTGTCAGCGTGTCAATGGCCTTCGTCACAGCCTCTTTCATCTCTTCAATTGTCTCATAACAACAGCCTGTGAGCTTAGGGAATAACCAAAAGTCAGAGGCAACAAGGTCTGGACTATAGGGAGGGTGAGGATCTGTTTTGATGTCCACCTTGGTCAAATAGTCTGTGACAAGGATGGAGATGTAGACTGGTGCATTGTCCTGGTGGAAATGCCAATGACCCGATTTGAAGAGTGCTGGCCCCTTCCGACGGAATCTCTTCCTGAACTCCCTTAAAACCTCAACATAGTAACCCTAACCCTAACGCTTTGGCCTATCAACTCTGGTATATTGACTTCCTTACTCCTCCCACACCTCTCATCATCCTTCACAGACTCCGTACCTTCCTTGAATCTCTTATGCCTCTCAAAAACTGATGCTCGATTCATGCAAGATGCTCGAAAAGCAGTCTGAAGCATTTCATACGTTTCTGTGTCGTTTTTTCAAAGTTTAAAATTTTATTGCATATCGTTCTTCTAAAGTGTCCTAAAGTGCATTTTTGAAATTCACCAGCTGGGACAGTCAGGCATTAGTAGGTGTATTCCAATTCCTGCTGTAGCTGTTCAATTTAACCTGAAATCATAAAAATTAGTCAGTAATCTCATAAGATGTATAGCAATAACATACTGAACTTCCAAGAGTCTACGACAATTTTAAATGCCTTTACAAAAAAGTATGGAAACTTATTGAAGTCCCCACGTAATTCTTGAAATCATTTAAATGCGCGCAAACAGAGGAGTACTGGCGTGTTTAAAATGTTACTTAAAACGTATTCGTTTACTAATCACACACACACACACACACACACACACACATATATATATATATATAAACAGGTTTTTGTATTAAATAACCCAAAAAAGTTGATTTGCCATAAAACCCAAAATATCTATACATCCATGTCTAATCATATTCATGTCTAATTCTATCTATCTATCTATCTTCATATATTTTTCTCAATATTTATCTATATATCTCAATTAGATCAACTGCACCTCTGCAGAGGGGTAAGCCCCCCCCCAATCGAGTGTCCTGGATATGACACTAAACAATCTGATGTTGAGGTTCCAGCAGTGCTGGAGCTTTGGGGAATGCGGAGTACCCCTTTATTGCCATTGCTCTTAGGTCCACTCTGGCCCGGAGTGGTAGCACCTGATAGAACAAACTGCATACTTATGCTAAACTGAATTGTTTGAGTAAAACTGAATAGTTTGAAATAGAAATGATTTTACAATTAAACCGTACTTACATTTAAACTGCGTGCTTATGCTTAACTGAATTATTTGAAATAGAACTGTTTTTCGACATTAAAACTGTATTTACACTTAACCGAATTGTTACATACAGCTGCTTGAATAGTTAGAAATGGTAATGTTTTTGACCATTAAAATGTGTACTTATTCTAAACTGAATTGTTTTAAATAGAACAGATTATTTACATAAAAATGTATTTGGCGTTAAATAACCTACAAAGGTTGATATGCCATAAAACCCAACAAACCAAACCAAACCTAAATTGAACTGTTATATAACTGTTTGACTAAACTGAATTGTTTGAAATAGAAATGTTTTTGACAAGCTGTGTACTTATGCTAAACTGAATTGTTTGAAATAAAATTGATTAGTTACATAAAAATGGATTTGGCGTTAAATAACGTACAAAGGTTGATATGCCATAAAACCTACCAAACCAACCAACCTGAGAGGGCCCTATCTATGGGTTAAATAGAACTAACAGCATACTTATGTTAAAATGAATTGAGTAAACTGAATAGCTTGAAATGGAAACGTTTTTGACAATTAAACCGTACTTACACTTGAACTGCGTGCTTATGCTTAACTGAATTTTTTGAAATAGAACTGTTTTTCGACATTAAAACTGTATTTACACTTAACTGAATTATTACATATAACTGCTTGAATAGTTTGAAATGGAAATGTTTTTGACAATTAAACTGTGTACTTATGCTTAACTTAACTGTTTTCAATAGAACAGATTATTTACATAAAAATGGATTTGGCGTTAAATAACCAACAAAGGTTGATATGCCATAAAACCAAACAAACCAACCAATCAATTAGATCATATCTATCAGTATTTCTCTTTCTTTCTTTCTTTCTTTCTTTCTTTCTTTCTTCCTTTCTTTCTATTTAAATGTCTCCGTTAAATCCTCTCTGTCTATATATCTGTCTAATCATATTTATCTAACTCTCTCTATCTATCTATCTATCTATCTATCTATCTATCTATCTATCTCAATCAATATATTTCTTTCTTTCTTTCTTTCTTTCTTTCTTTTTTTCCTTAGTATGTTTTTGTTTCTATCTATCTATCTATCTATCTATCTATCTATCTATCTATCTATCTCAGCCAGTTTCTTTCTTTCTTTCTAAGTTTGTTTTTCTATCTATCTATCTATCTATCTATCTATCTATCTATCTATCTCAGTCAGTATCTTTCTTTCTTTCTTTCTTTCTAGGTTTATTTTTCTATCTATCTATCTATCTATCTATCTATCTATCTATCTATCTATCTATCTATCTATCTATCTCAGCCAGTTTCTTTCTTTCTTTCTAAGTTCGTTTTTCTATCTATCTATCTATCTATCTATCTATCTATCTATCTATCTATCTCAATCAATATATTTCTTTCTTTCTTTCTTTCTTTCTTTCTTTCTTTCTTTTTTTCCTTAGTATGTTTTTGTTTCTATCTATCTATCTATCTATCTATCTATCTATCTATCTCAGCCAGTTTCTTTCTTTCTTTCTAAGTTTGTTTTTCTATCTATCTATCTATCTATCTATCTATCTATCTTACGCCCTTACTCAAGCTCTTTAGTGGTTGTGCGTGCATCAACTTTAATTCTAGTTTACGATAGAATGATAATCTTACTTAATTTCGGTGAACATCATAGCTGAATACAAAATTTTCAATCGACACTTTTGACATTTTATCGAATGAAAACTTCAGCAGAAAATATGCAATATCATGCAGAATGCTATGGTAATGAGGGAATATCAGGAAGCACATTCCTAAAGTTAATAAAAGGAGCTTTTAACCTCAGGCATTCATGCACAGAAAAGAGAATATACAGTTTTAACAACACTTTCAGTCAATTCACGCTAGAAGGACCAGTTAACACCAGCCCAAGTTAAGCATTCATGTACCGTATCATTACTAGATGGGTGGTTACCAATGTTTGGTTCTTAGCAAAGCAGTCTGGTATTTTTGGCATGTCAACATATTGTTGGGTCATTTAATACCAAAATCTGTTTTTTATGTAAAGTAACTAATCATCATAATCTCTCGTTATCCATTTCCATCGTCCATCATTTTTGACAATTTCTCTGGCCGGAATCAAGAGGTTGTGTTCATGTATGGAAGTCCACCGTAGAACTTCATTTACTTGCTTTTCTGGTTTGCTAGATGGGAGGTAAGTAGCCGTACAGCTGCTGCTTTGTGAAGAGTACTGCTTCTGTTGATCTGTTTAAATCAGTAGGCAACTGTCAAGGGTAGTTCCCATCTGACTTTTATCCTTCGCTTTTCGTTAGGGTCCAGGTCATGTCTCTACACATTAGTACTGATAAGACTACTTAAGCTAATCATTTTATTACTTTTCATTTTTTCATACCTATGCCCTATTAAGTATCTGTCTCTATTTAATAATAATAATTCGCAACAAAATAGCAGATATAGACTATGCAGTGATAAAGACGAAACAATCAATCACATTATGAGCAAATGCTGTAAATTACTGTATCAGACAAGACGTGACTGGGTACAACAGGTGATCCACTGGGAATGGTACAAGAAGTTTGAATTTGACCATACGAACAAACGGTATATGTACAACCCAGAATCCGTCCTGGAAAATGAGACGTACAAAATTCGCTTGGATTCGGAGGTACAAACGGATCACCTAATCTCAGCCAGACGACCAGAACTAGTGATAGTCGACAAAAAAAAAAAAAAAAAAAAAAAATCTGCCGAATTGTGGAATTTCCTGTCCTGACTGACTACAGAGTAAAATTGAACGAAGGCGAAGAGAAAGATAATTACCCCGACCTTACTAGAGAATTTAAAAAAATCCTGTGAAACATGAAATTGACGGTGATACTAATTGTAATTGATGCACTCGGTACAGTTACCAAACGATTGATACAAGGACTGGAGATATTGGAAATGAGAAGACGAGTGAAAACCATCCAAACTACAAAATTGTTGAGATCGGCCAGAATACTAAGGAGAGACCTGGAGACCTGAGGAAATTGCTCTCACAAAGCCTCCAGTGGAAAATCATCAGCGAACGCTGGTAGGGAAAACTCTCAAATGAGTTAGGTAATAATATTATAAACTAATATCGGCCAGAAGACCAGACCTAATGATAGTTAAAAAAAAAACGATAAGCGGCTGAATAGAGGTCTTTGGAGTCCTGGCGGTTCACCGAGTGTAAATAAAAGAAAACAAAAAAGAGATAAGTACTTAGATCTTGCCAGAGAACCAAAAAAACGCCATGGATCATGAAGGTGACGGTAATAACAATTGTAGCGGGTGAACTCGGAAATATCTTCTGGATTGCTCAGTCGGCTGGGACTGTAGAATAAACTGACTGCTTTTCTGCAGAGGAGTAAGACCCACCCATCGAGTGTCCTGGATATAAGAATTTTTTAAGAATTTCGTCAGAGCTAGAAGTGCGTATAATACTCAAATTTGTACTATGTACAAATAATTTCGTTATTCACAACTTCTAGTACTTTGGATCGCTTCTTTGAACAATTGAGCCCTTACAACCCAGCACGCAATATGCCGTCACCTATCAAAATCGGTTTATCGGACAAATTCATAGATTTACACAGCACGCCTCACTACATCCCAGCATGCAACCGCACATTTTATATCTTTCCACGCTTGCGTACTCTTGTCAGAATTGTTTGACTTTTCACTCCGACCGAATTCTATGCGGGCATTCTATTTTTTTCTTTATTGTTTGGGGATATTTCTCCTAAGGATTAGATATTCTTGTAGAATATTCTTTCTTCTTTTTTTAAATGGTCAGCACGAGTAGCTTGCCTTGTATAACGTTGTGAACATTAGCCTTTTTTCTTCGGAAACTGGAGAGAAATCTGAGACTATTCCTTTAGAATCGGGATTTATATATACGTACGAGGATCATAAAATAAGTTTGCAGACTTTTTTCGTATGGGCACTTTTATTATTTTATTGTATTAGTTTAATTCGAAAATCCTCAACCTTTTAATGAGGATCAAAACTCACTGAGGGTGTCCTTGTGGTGAAATGGTTAAAGCGCTGCGGAATCGTACTTTGCGAGTTCGAGATCCAGTCGTGCTATTACGTTCACTTTCAGATAAATACCCTTGGATAAGGTGTGAACGCCCTTATCCTCCCAGCTAGGGGTTCAATAGTGCAACTACTCTTCTCCTAGAAGGATTGTTTGGCATTAAATAATCCAAGACGGTTGATATAACATTAAACAAAGAAACCAAATCAAACCAAAACTTACTACATCAGCTAATCGTATAATCCAGAAAAATATCTTGTTAACCATTGTTTTGCTGTCTTTCTCAAACTCTTTCTCTCTCACTCTATCTGTCTGCCTGCCTGTCTGTCTGTCGCTCTCTCTCTCTCTCTATATATATATATATATATATATGTGTGTGTGTGTGTGTGTGTGTTGTATATGTGACTCTGAAATACAAGACTTGAAATCTTAAAACTAACTATTCGATGAAATGTTGCGGTTATAATCAATACAGCGCTTGAAGCTTGGTATCAGTTTAATACATTTAATTTCATAGCTGTTGGCTCTTTATGGGGAAGTGAGCAGTAAGTAGTAACGTATAGCTTCTTATACAAAAAATAAAAACAAATAACTTAAATCTTTTCCAGGATTTAAAAAAAAAAATTTTTTTTACTCTTTTCGAGTTTTCTCACCAACGGGTATTTTTTTTTTTTCCTGAATTCTGAGTGACAGCAAGTCTTCTCAGGTATAGAGAACTTTTCTATTCTGGCTGATCTCAGCACTGCTCTGGTCTAAATTGTTTCAATTATTTCTTGGATTTCTAGCACCCTAGTCTCTTTTCTAGTTCTTTCAGAATTTTTCCACGTCTAGTTTGGTTTGGTTTTATGGTATATCAATCTTTGTGTGATATTTATTGCCAAATCTTGTTTAACCATATATATTAAATGTCTACGTTTTATGTAGAAGAATGCGCCGATAGCGACTCGTGTTGTTTGAACACGGATTTCCAGCCAACAAACACGGCTGTTGAACTCAATTGTGCTACTGGGGTCTCGTGAATTGAAGTGATGGATATATAAATCAGTCAGACGGTGGTATCCATATTTACCCGACCCCTTTGCTCGAGCAGGATTTGACACAAGGTCAATTTTTAAGCGGAGTTGAACAGGTTTGAATTCAGTGTTTTCCTTCTCCTAGACTTGTTGCCTCACCAGGGCTGAAGAACTCAATCTGCCCCACTATTTACCCGTAACTTGAGGGAGAATGAGTCGATTCATACCTTTCCCAAAGTGCTATATGAAATGCAATCAGTCTCGTCCAGGATTTGAACTCATGTCGCCGTGTCCATTTTCTACGGCGATAACCATTACACCACGGGCACCTCCAAAGAGGGAGGTATCAGTGTGTGAGTGTGCTATAAATGTGGAGTGTAGCATTGATAGTCACTTAGTATTCCTTACTCAGTATTCGACATTGTACGAGGGTGAAGTGATTATAAAGTGTCGGTAAAAATTACTCATCACAGGGAGCATTACAAAACTATGATTTGTATACATATTTTCCAGATAACATTTCTAAATAAGCCTCAAGTTAGCGTGGGCAAACTCTTTTGTTGGAGGGCCGTATCACTGGGTTATGAATTATCTAAGGGCCGCATATTTTAGAATCAAAAGAATTTAGTATCGATTCAAGTGCATGTGTTTATTTATTTTTAGAGGCTCCCGCGAGCCACACAGAGCAGTGCAGTGGATCGCATACGTTTCGTGGGTCGCAGTTCGCCCACCTCTGGCCTTAGCTCATTGTTTTTTACACACAGTGAAATAGTTTAAAGTATTTCTATCTAACTCAAATAGTTCTAATTACTATTTATCATTTTTTTGCAAACAGTTAAATGGTGTCAAGCATAACTTAGAAGTAATAATAAGTGAATTTGATAACCATTTGTTTACACGCAGTTAAATGTTTAAACAGTCCTATTTCTAACAAATTAATTTAAGAGCTCTGTCAGCTAGTGCTTCTCCGCAGCGAGGTAAGGCAGTCCCCAACAAGTGTCCTGATATGACACTAAACAATCTGATGGTGAGTCTTCAGTAATGTTAGGGCTTTGGTGAATGAGGAGTACCTCTTAAATGTCATTGCTCTCAGGTGAACTCTGGAACTCTGGCCCAGGAGTATCAGCACCTGATAGGGTTTTATCTATTGGTAAATTATAACTGTTTGACATGTAAACTGTGTGCAAACAAATGCATTTTGTTTAATTGACTTGTTTGAAATAGAGCTGTTTGATCATTTAACTGTGTGTAAAAAATGATTTATGTTATTTGAATTGTTAGTTTTAAAGAGCAGTACTTGAAGACATTTAGTGTGCAAACAAATGATTAATATAATTATTTGTATAATTATTCGTATTTGATAGAAATAAGTGCAAAAAAGAAATATAAAATATTATCTCGCTTAAAAATATTATCAAAAATGCGTTTACAGATCATATATTTAATATGTATGTATGTATAATGAGGATTTGTCATCAAATTGCCTACATTCTCGAAAGCTCCAACATTACAGGCGCCTCACCATCAGATAGTCTTTGTCATATCCAGGACACTCGCTGGGAGATACTTACTCCTCCGCAGAGATGTAGTCGGTGTGTTCTACAGTCCAATCCCACTGAGACAACTGCGTAATATTGATAATTTTCAAATTGATCTTTTCAACCCATTGATGGGACCCTAACAGGGTTAGAGTGGATCTGGGAGTAATGGAAATGAAGGTGTACTCCACACTCCCAAGATCTCCAGAACTAGAGCCTTGCCCTTAGATTCAGTTTAGTTTTATTTTATCAAAGAGATCAGATACATTAGCCATTCAAAATCTTCATTAGAAAAAAAAAAAAAATGATAGACAAAACTCAAAAGTAAAAAAAAATGAAACATTAAAGGCGTTTTAAAAATAATGAGGGTGAAACCGGTAAGAAACAAAAAAACTTTTTACAAATTTACAAAGTAAAAAAAAAAAAAACAAGTTAAAAGAAAAAAAAAATAAAGGGAGATATCCAGGAAAATTTTAATGAATCCATGTGATGGCAAAACAAAGTTGTAACAGTGAATGAAAATATTGGGAAAATAATCGTTAAAAGTCATTATTCTGGCGAATTTCTTTCGATAACGGGCAAAAACGGATTAGGAAAAAATAGTGGAAAGGAAAGTGAAATATTAAAAAAAAAAAAAAAAAAGAAAAAGAAAAAAAATCATTTCTACATCTGAAGGCGTATTCAATGAAAATACATTCTTATTATGGGTTGATAATATGTCAGAAAAAATAAAAAGAGTTTGGCGTCAGTAAAATAAAACAAAAAAAAACAAGAAAAAAGACAACACGACTAAAAATACGTAACAACAACTTAATAAAAAGAAAACGGCAAATTAAGAAACCCATGAAAACGTATATATATATATATATATATATGTGTGTGTGTTTGTATGTATATGTATGAGTATATATATATATATATGATTCTATCTGGGTGTAATTAATATGTTTTATTTTCCTATTGGATCTGATGAAGTCCTGTTAAAAATTATTTTAGAGTCTTTGATTCATATCAATGCTCTTAACAGGATGGAAATAAATTTATTTTTCTAATGTGACCGAATATTGTTTTTTTCTTGAATATATATATATATATATATATATATATATATATATATATATATATATATATGTGCATGTGTCTGTGTGCGTGTGTGTATATATATGTATATATATATGGAGAAAATTGAAAAACAATGTAATCCAGAAGTGATGAATTTATTGCAAAGGAAAGTCGACGTTACAACGTTTCAGTTTTCTTGAACCTTTATTAGGAATTTAAGATGGTGAAACAAGTGTTGATAGAAAAACGCTAGACATTTAATGAAACACAATAACTGGGGAAAAGAAAAATATATACAAAGAAATATCATATAACCGTTCAATCGATGATTCAGCGTTTTTTTTTCGAAAACTATCATGTTATTGGTACAGGCAATGATATTTGAATCCATGAAACTTGTAAGAGATACAACAGAATAAATGGACGAAGAAAAGAAAAGAACAGAAGAAAGGAAAAGGAGGAAAAAGAAGTAGAAAAAAGACAAGGAAAGAAAGAAATAAAGAAGAAGAAAATGAAAGAAAGAGAAAAAAGAGATAAGAGAGAAAAAGAAAGGGAAGACCTAAAAGAAAAAAGAAAATAGACAAGCAAATATAATATAATATATATATATATATATATATATATATATTAGTATGTGTGTGTGTGTCCTTCTGTCTATGAATGAGTGTGTATGCGTGCGTGCGTGCGTGCGTGTGCACATGTATTACCATAGTACATAGATAAGTTAAAGTGTCAGGTTTCACCAAGATATAAAAAGGCGATCGCGGACCCACAGACGGTTGATGAAGCACTGGACCAGAATAACCTAATGCTGCTGCTGCTGCAGAGGAAGGAAAGAACAGAGGTATTAAACTGCATTTATATTGATGTCCTGGTCTTGCAATGGCAGCTTTCGCTTCATGATGGAGCAGGTGGCTAGTTAACTGCGATTTGCTGATGTCACAACCTGAGTCGATCAAACAGTCAACCCTTCAGCAAATTATTTGCGATAGTGTAGAACTTGAAATCAGAAAAGTGTCTAATCCTCTCTCGGCTTTTACACAGACCTTTAGTGTTCCAAATTCAAGATAGACATACAATTGTACAATGAAACAAATGCGGGTCATATATGTAGATTTACATGGACAAGAACAACCATGCAGACACACAAACACGCAGAATACACACTTGTAAACACAAAAAAAAAAGAGAAAAAAAGAGATAAACAACATCTGCCGAGGCGAAAGTTTGTCACTGACAATTAACGCGAACTGGATATTCACAGTCCCGAAAAGAATCACAAAACATTCACGATTATAAGAACCTAAAAGTAGCTAGAACAAAATTCCTGAAGATGATGTTAAACGTTAGAAACACTTTTTGGAGAGTAATAAATAACCTAAAAATTTCTTTTGAAGACGTTTTAATTTTAATATATATATATATATATATTTGTGTGTGTGTGTGTGTGTGTGTGTGTCTGTCTATAAACATTAAAATGAATAAGTTCACGAAGAGATTTATATTTCTAAGATTTATCTATGTATTTATTTCATTCTTAGATAAGTGTATGTTTCCAGGTTGTTACTTTCGTCAGAGAACATATTTTGAGTACACCATTCACAAAGCCTTGTGCCATATATGTTCTCTGATGAAAGTAACAAGCTGGAAACAAACATGTATGTAAGAACGAAATAAATGAATAAATAAATAAACAAATCGTAAAGATGTAAATCTCTTCGTTGATCTATTCATTCTTTCTTTCTTTGTTCCTAAAATGAAATTTTTACACTCAAACGCACACACACACACACACACACATATATACATATATAAATATATACATATATATATATATATATATATATATATATATATATCCAACCGATACAAACTTGCAGGGTACAACAAATTGTCAATATTTGATCGAGAGTTTTCTTAGCGTAGACTGTTTGCCATAGCAAGATTGAAGAGCAACGTCTGTCCTGCTATTAAACAATTACTGGAGGGAAAATAATCATATTCATACTTTTTCCAAGTGTATTTAAACTATGTGAAATGCAAACAGCCGAGTCAAGAATTTGTACTCGGGTATCCACGACTATGTCTTACGAGAGTAACCATTACACTACAGACGTTTTAATATATATATATATATATATATATATATATATATATATATATATATATATATATATATATATATATTGCTCTGTAATATACATATATAATGCTCTTTCTCGGCACGATTCATAACTGATTAAGGCTTATAAAACCAGATGCTAATGGGCTTTACGCTGCTATGATGAACTAGCTTGGGAATACAGTCCTTGAGAAGTGAAGAATGTGGAGTACCTCTTCATTGCTTTTACTCCCAGGGCCACTCTGACCCTGAATCTCTCAGGATTTCATGTATTTCTCAAATAGGTCTGCTTGAATATTTACATCAGAGAGAAAGACTTGATACCCTATTGTTTGTTTTAAAAACAATTAATTGAAGCTCAACCGGCTCATTGGCCTAGTGGGTAGAGTGTTCGCCAATGGGCCGGGAGACAGGCGTTCAATCCCATGTCACGTCATATCAAAGACTTTAAAAATGGTACTCTATACTTCCTTGCTTAACACTCAGCAATATAAGGTACTTATCAAGGGTAAAGTGGAGTAATCCAGGGAAAGGAGTGGTGCCCTGTGCTACACCTCTGTGTTGTAGCTCTTGAAAAGTGAGCCTTTTGGTTTCTCTCGACTATGGTAACCAACTTTACTTTATATTGATTATTATTATTACTTACTTACTTGTAAGGATATAACTATGTACAAAGAAATCTCTATTATTTGATAGAAATGATAATGTATAAACTGTATTTCCTGTTGGATTGGAGTACTTGAACCTGAGCAACTTCAAGCGTGACGCGGATTTGTCTTTATCATATCTCTTAAAGGTCTCAGAAGTTTGGATGCATGGTCACATCTTATAAAGGGGTAATTTTAAATGAAAATTTTATAAAATGCTTCCTTTTATAATAATATAGGGGACTCGATATTAATATGTATGCTTACGTTCCCCTTTTTAATCTATTCTTTTAATTG
>OY757936.1:53758197-53815476 GCA_963585895.1 Sepioteuthis lessoniana
TCCGCTGTGTTATGGTAGGGTTGGCAGAAGACACATATTCCTACTTCCGCCTCTGGTGGCTGACATTCGTCCGGCTAGCCTCGGTCACCATCTAGTTTGCCTATCGCTGGTGATCTCACCAAGACCCGGTCCAGAGTGCTAGATCAAGCATAGCTTGTTATACCTAGCTCTCTAAACGAGATGTTGAACTTTGTCAATGAGTCTTCCTTCTCTATTTCCACCCCGGTACCATTTGCTAACAATGGGTGAATGAAAAAAAATATGTATTTACCAAAACCCTTGATTAGAGACAAGATGAAACACAAGGTCAACTTTTAACCAAGAAAATCTGCTTTGAATTAAAAATTTTCCTGCTCCTAGACTGTTTCCTATCAAAGGATGAATAACTCATTATGCCCCACCACTTACCCGTAGCAGGACGTAAAGAACATATGGATTCATGCCTTTCGTCCGTTAAAAAGTACTGTTATCTGCAATTTCAGGCGTGGGGCTTTTACCCTCTCTCCAAGTTGTGAAATACAAGGTAATAGTTTTAATTGGTTGACCAATTAAATGGGGGCCGGAGGGCTTTTCCTTCCCCTCTCCGATCATTACTATACAAGGCTATTGGTCCTGTGATTTTATAAACTGGCTAATCGGACTCGTGGGTTTTGCTCCAATATAAAAAAAACACAGAAAACAGAAGAACCAGATCAAATGTTGGTTTTACTTCCAGATTACCAAAGCCATTGCCGCCGGCTTCGCTACCCAAAGCCCTCGATATGACCATTCAACCAGAAATTCCTTCGAAACTACCAAGATAGAGAACTAATTTGAGGCTAATGAGCTATATACTTTATTGTGAGTCAACTTGTTACCGTCAACGAAAGAATCTCCCAGTTCGGGACATTTTAACTTTGAAATAGAAATCCTTTGTACATGATTTTAATCATTATATTATATGTAAAGACTTGTTTTATTTACACCTGTTAACAAACGCTTTTGAGTTATTGAAGTAGCTAACAGTAGTTCTAATGAGTGTACTATATATGACTAAAACTGTCTGATGGTGAGGCTCTAGTAATGCTGGAGCTTTGGGGAATATGGAGTACGCTTTCATTGCAATTGCTCCCGGGTAGAATCAAATTGATTGGGTCCTACCTATGTGTCAAATAGAACTATTTGACATTCAAATATGACATTTGCCCTTGATCCATACCTGAGTGTTATGCAAGGCGAAATCATAGACCATTTTTTGAGTCTTTGGTATTCTAGACAAAAGATTGAACACCTGTCTTCTGGACCATTGCCGAACATTATACCCACAAGGCATATTTAGTAAATAATCAGTGTTAAATATCAAAACTAGTAGCTTCTTCTCTGTGTGCAAGAAAATGAGGGATGTCAAAAAGCAGCATTTGTATTTGATTGCAATAGTTGAAATCATTTAACTATTTAGAAACAATAGCAATACCTATGAGTAAAAAAAGCAGTTCTTACTCATTTGAAAAAAAATTTCATACAAATCTTTGTTAAATGTGTGAAAACAAGTGACTGATGGTTGAATTGAATTGGCACTGTTATACAGCCATTTTTGAAAGATTTTAACAAAATGCAAAAATTGTTAATAGTAAATAGAATTACTCGTATGAGATAGAAATACTTGAAACCCTTTAACTGTGGGCAAAAGTTATTTCAGGCACGTTTAAAAATGTTATCTAAAATTGTGTTGAGAAATAATATATAATTAGTATTGAACATTTCCTGGCGGCAACACCACACAAGACACTAACTATACGGCCACCTGCCTCCCATCACGAAAACTATCCAAGTTAGATGAACCAGACATGCAGTGTCCTGCATGTCTGGTTCGTCTAACTTGAATAGAAGCTGGGACGAGCTCATAAGTGATGTACTCCTATGGACCCCCACATATGGCCGAGCAAAAGCAGGACGACCAACTCGAACATACATACAGCAGCTATGTGAGGATACGGGATGTAGCCCTGAAGACCTACCGGAGGCGATGAACGATAAGGAAAAGTGGCGAGAGAGGGTCAGGGATATCCGTGCTAGCGGTACGACATGATGATGATGATATATGTATCAACAAGATTTGGTATTAAATAACCTATACAGGTTGATATGCCATAGAAGCCAACCAAACCAAATATTATATATATATATATATATATATATATATATATATATATATGATTCGTCATTAAATAACCAACGAGTGATGATATACCATAGGACACAACCCAACTAAATCTTATATATAACTAATGTATGAACAGTAATTGGCATTAAATGTCTTACAAGGATTGATATGCCATAAACCCAACCCAACAAAATGTAATAGAGTTTATATATATATATATATATATATATATAAACAGGATTAGGTATTAGAAAACCTGCAAGGGTTGATGTGACATAAAACCCAACCAAACCACATCTTATATAT
This sequence comes from Sepioteuthis lessoniana, assembly GCA_963585895.1. Classification (NCBI taxonomy): domain Eukaryota; kingdom Metazoa; phylum Mollusca; class Cephalopoda; order Myopsida; family Loliginidae; genus Sepioteuthis; species Sepioteuthis lessoniana. Next base: position 53,760,647 of record OY757936.1, read on the forward strand.
ATATATATATATATATATATATATATATATATATATGGCATTAAATAACCTACAAGGTTTGATAAGACATAAAACCTAACCAAACAAAATCTTTTATATTTGATATAAATGCATGAACAGGATTTGGCATTTAATAACCTGCACGGGTTGAAATGCCACAGAAACGAATCCTACAAAATCTTATTTTTTAAACATATATGTATAAACAGGATTAGATATTAAATGACCCACAATGGTCAATGTGCCATAAAAACTAACTAACCGACAACCCATCCAATAATTTACAAGCAATTTCATGTAAATAAAAATAATAATCATTATTATTATCATAATCGGTCAGAGAATACAATAATACAAGCAAAAAGAAAGTGAAAAAATGAGGTATCTTAAAACTACCAACATGTCAAATATTACTAGAGGCCCCGAGTATGATAAGAAAAAGGACAGATAAACACTTAGCTGGCACGAAATATATAGCTGACACCTGGAAACAGAGCACATTAAAAAGATAGCTGGCAGTCCAAGCCGATATGAAGTACAAAATGTGTACTTTACTGAACTGTTCATATCCTTTAGAGAGAACTATCAAAGTGAGTGAAAAATATCCACTAAAAGCGACTGCAGACAACATACATATAAAGAATATTCGTGCCCCCTTTATATAGCCTTGTGCCACATCTAAGCTAAAAGCTTAGTAAATTTCTACATACATTTAATATATAATTACTACCTTCGCTTGTAATACGTATTAGGTAAAGGCCTGGTTAAGGATTGTAACATACCGAAAGTAAAACTGAAAATTAAATTATAATATTAATAATACAAGTACTTAGATCTTGCCAGAGAACTAAAAAAAGGTTGGAAACCTGAGATTGACGTTGACACCAAGCGCATTCGGAAATCGGAGGAGGATCAGATACCATCAAAATTACAACATTACTGAGATCGATCAGAATACTGAGAAGAGTCCTGGAGATTTGAAGAGACATGCTCTCACTTGGACTTCAGTGAAAGACCATCAGCTGATGCTGGCGTACAGAACTCGCTAGGAGTAATAATAATACTAATTATTATTAGTTCTCTTTTGAGAGTTTTTCACATGAGTGTTAGATGATGGTTTCTCACTGGAGTTTGAGTGATAACAAATCTCCGCAAGTCTCCAGGACTCTTCTCAGTATTCTGGCTGATCTCAATAATGCAGTAGTTTGGATGGTCTCCCATAGTCCTCCGACCTCCAAGTCCTCCAGTCCCTTTAATAATCTTTTGGTGACTGTAACAAGAGTACCAATTACAATTAGTATAATCATCACTTACATATTCCACATTTTTTTCAATTCCCTGAAAAAATCGAGCTACTAATCCCTATTTTCACATTCTTTCAATTTCACTCTGTGGTCCGCCAGGACAGCAAAGTCCACAATTCTGCAAGTTGTCTGTTTTTTGTTGATTATTATAAGATCTGGTCGTCTGGCCAAGATTTGGTGATCCGTTTGTATCTCAAAATCCCAAAGGAGTTTGTGCGTCTCATTCTCTAAGAAAGATTCTGCGTTGTGCTTATACTATTTATTCGTATGGTCAAATTTCAACTTTTTGCGCAATTCCCAGTGGATCACCCAGTCGTGCCTAGTCTTACTCAGGACACATTTGTTTTTTGGCGGGAAAAGTCGTACTCTTTTGTTGTGGAAGCAGTTGGTGTCTCATAGACTCTACTGACAGATCTGAGGATGTTACTAATGTCATAACAAAAAAAAGGAATTTCTAACCATTAATTCATGTTTTGTTTTTAAAGACATCAGTAGAATTTCAGTCAGCAAAAATGGCGTCTTGCATAAGAGAATGGGTGGACAACCGAATGCTATTTTCTGATTTATTATGCTTGTTTGTCTAAGACAAATTAAATTTTTACGTTCACTCTTATGTGAATATTACCAACGTAATGTTGAATAATGGGTTCAGTCCCTATAATGTGCTACTTGCACAGTTACAAAAGAAAAAAAAATCAATACACACTCATCGCGTCATGGTTAATGTCCTGGGCTGCGATCGCTTGGTATGCATGTTCGAACTCAAGCTACAACGTTCACTGTCTGTGTGATAACCTTGCAAAAGGTATGAACCAACTTTATCCCTCCAGCTATGGGTTAAATAGAACCACAATTATTCTGCTATATAGATGGCTATAGAATTCAATAATCTACGAAAGTTGATATGCCATTAAACAAAGAAATCAAAACATCACTTTCGATAACCTTTCAAGTTGTAAAGTCCTGTTTTTTTCTTTCTCTCATTGCTACTTTCTCGTTATTAATCAATTTTCTAACCCACATTTCTCCCTAGAGTTACCCCCTTTACTGACGTTCTATAAACCTTGTTTTGTATCAATTCTTCTCTATTAGTTTATTCGGAAAATAACACCCGATCTTAGTATAAACAATTTAAATTATATACTAAGATTTTATTTTAACTGTAATTAAGAAATTTCTCATTTGTATGGATTAACGTGTTCTCTTTCTTATTTTTCTATCACTTCTTTCAGAATTTGATTTTGAAAGTCATATGCCCCTAATCATGAACATGAATAAAAAGAAGTGATGTGTTTACTTATTTGCATGAGATGAAGTTTGGTCAGAATTTTGTTTTATATTAATATTCGGCCACATGTTGCCAAGACGACTTTACAGAGGCTAATTGACAACGGATATCAGACTCTGCCACACCCATCATATTTTCCTGATCTCTCACCCACCAACAATTATTTTTTCAAGCATCTGGACCCTTTTTTACGTCAAAAACATTCCGTTCCAAAAGAGAAGTAAAAACTGAATTTAAAGGTTTCTCGGCATCAAAATCTTTAGAGTTTTATCATACATGTATACATAACCTTGTTAATCGATGGCAGAAATGCATCGATGTTCAGGGATCATATTTGGACTGATTAAAACAGTTTAAATTCAGTAATCCAGGAAGAATAAAAGTTTATTCTAAAATCGGATATCATTTTCACAATAACCAAATACTTCACCTCGTTTTGGACATCCTTTTACTAAGTGTTTCTTCATTCTCTTTTTTTTGTTTTGTTTTGTTTTGTTTCTGATCCTTCCACCTTTCTCAAATCTTAAAGGTCATGCTTCAATCTGACGTAAGTCGGGTTGGTGATGCACTGCAGAAGAATAGTCAATGATTCTGCCTATCACATTTCGCTCGACTGAACATTGACGACTAAAGGTTTTCTCTATGCTAGACGGCCAGCAAAGAACATGGAATGTCAAGCAGTAACCAACTGAATATGGAGCGTAGAGATTCAGATTGTATTTCTTTTTTGTTGCTTTTTTCTGTAGTTTTATTTCCTGCATATTTTTCGAAATATTTCATTGCTGTCGGTACGAATACTTTTCTTCTTCAAATTTTTCAACATTTCCAGTACCTGTGTTTTTCTGAAACATTTTCAATATTATTGTTTCTTTCTGTCTTAACATTATATTATAATTACTTTTTATCGCAAAATTGTGGGTTGATATACTGTTCCATATTAATATTATTTTAAAACTAGTTTTATTGTTGTTATTTCTGTTTAATATTAAGATAATATTGGACTCATTTTCATGGCATTTCTATTCGGATTCCATTCCCCAAGGAATTATCCTTCATAGACCTCGCTGTAACAACATTGTTAATTGTAACGTGGATGATTATAGGGAGCATTCATGTTAATATTCCTTTTTATTTATATCCTGCTCCTGATATAATCTATCTGGGGTATGGCTGTAAACTGCATCAGGCTGGAAGACTCTCGTTCTGGGGAATGTTGAGCCGTGAATCGTATTACCATGACTCGCCACAACACTTTGAAACGAAGATATAGTACCAGTTAGAGTCAAATATACCTGTTTGAAAAAATGTTTAAAATGCTTTTGAACAATACCAATACTTTGGCTCTTAAAACATTGATATTGTAAGAGCATTTGGCATTTTTACATTTAATTGTTTGCAAATTATTTATACAAAATAGGGATACTCCATCATCACCATGTCACGCTTTCAGCACAGATATTTCTGACCCTCTCTCGCCACACCTCCCTATTGTTCATTGCTTCCAGCAGGTCGTCAAGGCTACATCCCTTATCGGCACGGAGCTGCTGTATGTAGGTTCGAGCTGGACATCCTGCCTTTGCTCGTCCATGTGAAGGGGTCCACAGGAGTACATCACTTATGAGCTCATCCCTACTTCTCCAGCAGTGTCCCGCATGTCTGGTTCGTCTAACTTTGATAGTTTTCGTGATGGGTGATGGGTGGTAGGTGGCCGTAGAGCTGCTGCTTTGTCGGGGACTGTCTCTAGGTCTTGTACAATATTGCTCGCAGCATTCTTGTGTAATCACCGTCAAGCTTTTTCTCCATACGTTTAGTTAGCGTCCATGCGGTGCATCCATATAGCAGTATCGACACGAACGTTGCTTGGAAGAAACTGCGCTTCTTTTTATCGGTTAGGTCTGACTTCTGTATGACTGATAGTCTATCGATAGCTGTCCATGCCTTTGTTAGTTGCGTGTCGATGTCAGTCTCGGTTGATGAGACACTGCTCCCAAGGTAGGTGAACTTGTCAACTAGTTTCATAGCGCTACCGTTTAGCGTGGTGATGTAGCCAGTTTGATTAAAGCACATATATTCCGTTTTGTGGGCATTGACATGGAGGCCGATGCCTGCAGCGGCTCGTTCCAACTATGTTGCAGGGTTTCGGCTTAGTCGGGTGCATTTGCCAGAAGTGCAATATCATCGGCGTAGTCAGCGTCGGTAATTGTTTCTGCGGGGTACCTTCTGCTTCTTTCTTTTGTTAGCTTGAAACCGTTTTCTTTGATTTTATCGATAGATGTTTTAAGCACGTTTCTAGACAGATGATAAAGAGGTATGGGGCTAATGTATCTCCTTGCAGTACGCCTGCTACAATGTCGAAAAAGACTTATTTCTATTGGATAAAAAAAACTACTCAAAGCTATTTAAAGACTTGTATATTATTAGTATTTGGAATAAGTAATCAAATATAAATTTGAAAAAATCACAATGCCTAAATGGGTTTGTAAAGAAATGCTTCTAGTGATAGATAGTTGTCTAAATCCATCTTTTATTCTTGTTTTTTTTTTTTTTAATTTTTATTCGTCTTTCCATCATCTTCAGACGGTCTCTTTGTGTAGAAATATTTCCTTATTCTTTTCATTTAAACTCCAGACATCTTTAACCGGCCAAGTGATCCGAGTGTTTGATATTCTAACATTGGTGGAAAATATAACTTAATAAACGTTTACTCACCAATAAACCTCAGCTACTTCGAACTAAATGACTGACAAGAAAATTAAAATTTAATTCCAACTAACACATTCGTAGTCATGTCACTTAAAAATCCACCCGAATGAGGGACTAAATCTCAAATGACCTCAGAGTTTCAATACAAACTCAGTTGACCTCATCTAGACGTAACGATGTAACTCTGGGCACATGGGTTTAATTCTCTATTTTAAATGATTTACAGTTCATGCCAATCAGTTATTTAAGTCTCAATTTATGAAAAAAGAAAAAAAGAAAAAAGAAAAAGAAAAGAAAAAGTTGAAGACATCAATAAATTTTACAATGTTTTTTGACATTTATAAATTAGATCATCTCTTAGCTGCAATTTTGATTCGATATATTTTTTATTGAATATTTGGATATGTTGAAAACAATTACTCTAAGAATTATATACATGCACACACACATATATATACAAACACATATATATATATACACATATATATATATACATATATATATACATATGTGCATATATACATATGTGCATATACACACACACACACACACACACACACACACACACACACACACACACACACACACACACACACACACATATATATATATATATATACAAATATTTATATTAATTAATTAATTAATTAAATTACTACGACTAGAAAATCCGGCATGCACTTCCATGCGATATATGGAACACTGGACAGCTGTTTCGACCTTATTAGGTCACATGGCTTGTGTGTGTCTCATCGTTTGACAACGCTTGTGTGCGATGTGAACCGGTGGCTCAGTGGTAGAGTTTCGGCTCTGCTTTATAGTGTAAAACGAAAATTGCTAAATCTAGTATAATTTCAAACCACAATACAGAGGCTAGATTTTATTTTTGGGTCAGATTGGTACTGAAAAGTTCCAAAATATTTTAAATAATTCGACTTCATCGTTAATATATACTTAGAAACATAGATAAATATACAGATAGTTGAATTATACAGGCATATGGGTGGTTGTTTGGGTTTTATGACATATCAACCTTTCCAGGTTTTTTAACGCCAAATCCATTTTTATGAAAATAGTTCTATTTCAAACAATTCAGTATAGGATAAGTATACAGTTTAAATGTAAGTACAGTTTAATTGTGAGAAAACATTTCTATTTCAAGTTATTCAGTTTAGTCAAGCAGTTCTAATTCAGCTAATTCAGTTTTTTGTAAGTATAGATTTTGTTTACACAAAGATAAATGTCAAAACAGTTCTATATTAAACAAGTCAGTTTAGTGCTTGTACAGTTCAATATAAAAAAAAAACACTTCCATTTCATCTAATTTAGTTTAGCATGAACATGCAGTTTAAATGTAAGTACGGTTTAATTGTCAAAAACATTTCTATTTCAAGCTATTCAGTTCAGTCAAACAATTCAGTTTCGCATAAGTATGCCGTTAGTTCTATTTAACTCATAGATAGGGTCCTATCAGGTGCTACCACGCCGGGCCAGAGAGGACCTGGGAGCAATGGCAATAAAGGGGTACTCTGCATTCCCCAAAGCTCCAGCATTATTAGAGCCTCATCATCAGATTGTTTAGTGTCATATCCAGGACATTTATGGGTGGGGATCTTACCCCTCCCCAGAGGTGCAGTCGGTGTATTCTACAGCCCCAACCGACTGGGCAATATGCAGACAGAGATCAAAGGAAGAAAGTAAACATTAATAAAGAAGGACAGAAATAGTGTGGAATGTTTATAATTGGTAGATTGGAACTAAGGAATCTAAACATTAACGCACACATGCCCACCTATAAACACACATACATATATAAAGATATATATGATATAGATTTTAAAAATATAGATACTCTTCTAACGAGTAGATTGAAACGCAGTTTCTTCCAGGCAGCGGTTGTATCGATACTGCTATATGGATGCACTACATGGACGCTAACTAAACGGCTGGAGAAGAAACTAGACGGCAACTACACAAGAATGTTGAGAGCAATATTGAACAAGTCCTGGCGACAACACCCCACGAAACACCAACTATACGGCCACTTGCCTCCCATCACGAAAACTATACAAGTTAGACAAACCAGACACGCAGGACACTGCAGGAAAAGCAAGGACGAGCTCGTAAGTGATGTACTCCTATGGACCCCCACATATGGCTAAGCAAAAGCAGGACGACCAGCTCGAACTTACATACAGCAGCTATGTGAAGACACAGGATGTAACCCTGAAGACCTGCCGGAGGCGATGAATGATAGGGAGAAGTGGCGAGAGATGGTCAGGGATATCCGTGCTGGCAGCACGACATGATGATGATGATGATGATGATGATGATATGTATATATATATATATAGAGAGAGAGAGAAAAACGAGAAAGAGAAAAAGAGAGAGAGAGTGAGGAGAAAGATAGATTGATATTTTTCTTTTCTTTTCTTTTCTTTTTAAATTAATTTTCGTATGTTAATTACATCACATAGATTTGAAACAGAACGTGACAAATAGAAATAGAGTCTTTTAAAACTTTCTCATTTCTTTCGTTTCATTCAATAGCTAACACGCCCTGATGAAGGTCGAAAAACCGGAACGTTTAACGTTGGTAAATATTTCGATAAATAAAATCGTCATCTGAAGACATTGAGGGCTTTTTTATACGTATACATTTTCATACTTTCAGATTCATTTCTCGTTCGCCACTCCATATACACACATTTTTGTTCACAAATAGCTTCCCAAAACGGCTAAAATGCACCAAAGACTTTACACATTTTCTAAAGGTTAAAGAGTGACGTTTACCGACGGCATTCCTCTCAAATTACATGAACTTAGCTCATTCACTATTGATATTAATGGCATTCTTATGAATAGTAGTGTACTTAGATCCCATTTTCTGGGTCAGAAATACAATCTGGATATTAGTTTTATTTAGAAGTTTACCATCGTTAATAGCGGCAAGAATTTATGGAATGATACGTAAGCCATCGATTCTACGGATAATGTGACTGTCATAGGCAATTTTACTGGAGAAGATAAAAAGTTGGTTCAGTACGACTCATATGACATCAATAGATAATTCGCACTTTGGTTCTGATTATACTGTCTTCTTTTGCAAGCAGCGCGCGAAAATGTGAGGCTATGGTAGATCAGACACTTAGTAAAATTACCGACTTATTCAATCCCCAGTTCATTGCACGTGGCCGTGGCTGGACGGTTAATAAAATGTCATTGTCGTTCACATCATTTCCGAGGTATGAAACCCCTTTTACCGCGAGGTATGAGTTAAATAGTATAACTACTGTCTTTCTGAAAGGAAGGCTTTGGCATTAAATAACCCATGAAGGTTGATATGCCATTAAACAAAGGATTCAACATAATTCTTTTTAACTTTTGCACGCATACAGACACACATAAATATATGTATAGATGAGAAAATGTGGAAAAGGGAATAAACTAAAATATTGATAACGGATTGTTAAACCCGTTGTCAATGTTTTGGTTCATCCATATATATATATATATATATATTGCAATAGGCATTCACTTGCTCTACAGTCACATTGAGGGTTCACATCGTAATATGGTGTTTTTCATCCCCGTAATTTCCGAGTTATGATTTCTGTTATACGTTAATTATTCATACGGTTATAGCTAATTAATATTGAATTTTTCTCAAATAATCTGTGGTGGTTGGGGTCGTAGAAAACCCCAACTTCAGCACTACAGTGGCATAACCCCTACCCAACAAGTGCCTATGACAATAATTTGATGGTTAGGCTCCAGTCATAGAGCTTTGGGGAATATGGAAAACTCCTTCACTGTAATTACTTCAAGGTCCACTTTGATCTGTATCAAATAGAACTATTCGATCATCTTTTGTTCAGGAAACCATTTATCTGTGCAAACAAATAATTTATTATTTGCAATTCATACCAAAGTTTGAAACCACTTTACTGTGTGCAAATAGAACTATTTGTGTTAGATAGCAATACTTGAAACTATCTAGCTGTACAAAAAAATGAGTCCGGTTGTGATTAATGATAATGTTACCCGCAAAATATTCACTGAAAAATCATAGGAAAATATGTATAAATAGGATTTGCCATTACATTACCTAAAAGGGTTGTGTATATATATATATATATATACGAGGTGCATACGATAAATTTTCAGACTTTTTTCGTACGGGTATTTGAAATTGTCGTAGACTCTTATGACTGACCAATTTTCATGATTTCAGGTTCAAATAAACAGCTACTGAAGTTGAAACTGATTCATTCTACAAGCCAAATTATTTTAGAACATTGGTTTAATGAAATATATATCTCTTTTATATAAAACTTTACTGCATCATGGTCAGATGCATACATTTGAACATAAAACACCCTTATATACACGAAAAATAATGTTAGTTTTAATAATGTATATATTACTGTAGAGGCTATCGTACTGTACCTTCTGAAGCAATCTTTCTGTAAATTCTATGATCCCATACTGTTAATAGTTTTTACTCTGCTGAATGAAGAATGCTTTCCCTGGAGCTTCCGCCCCCTTTTCGTTGTTACTGCGTGGCGAGCATTTGATCAGAACCAATAATAATCCAAGCGAGATAAATCCGAACTATATTCTGGGTGAAAGCACTTTTTTTCTGTCGGTTTTTTATTCCCACGGCGATTCCAGTTCTTCTTCATCTTTGGAGAGAAGAACTCTTCTATTGAAGCTTCCATCTCTTGTTGAAATGTCCTGAGCACAAGAAGTTGGCTATTGATCAGAACATGTGTTAATTAGAGGGAGCAGTATATGGTGGGCGTTGCATCACGTTCCAGGTTTTTATCACGTGAACGAGCACGAAAGCAAATATTGCGAAATATTTGACGCACTCTAGTAAAATATTCCAGTTGGTTCCGATAATGGGTTATTAAAATTCAACCATTAATGAAAAGAAGAGAAACTCGTTTTCCAGTCTTTAACAGAAGAGTTGTATCTTAAAATATCAATGAAATGTATCGTATTTCTTTTTGTCTTACGTGGTGACTTCAATAAGTTTCCAGACTTTTTTGTGCAGGCATTTAGAATTGTTAAAGACTCTTGAAAATTCAGTATATTATTGCTATAAATCCTATGAGATGACTGACCAATTTTTATGATTTCAGGTTCAAATGAACAGCTACAGCAGCAATTGGAATACACCCTACTAAAACCTGATTGTCACAGCTGGTGAATTTCAAAAATGCAATCTGGAAATTAGAAGAACGATATGCATTAAAATTCTTTTTTAAACTTGGAAAAAATGCCATGTGATGAAAGCTGGATCTACTGCTATGACCCAGAGACCAAGAGACAGAGTTCCCAGGGGAAGCATGCTGGCTCTCCCAGACCCAAGAAGGTTAGAAAGAGCAAATCCACCCACAAAATTTTGATGATCCCTTTTAGACAGTACTGGCATGATCTACATGCATTGGGTTTCCACTGGACAGGCAGTCAACAAGGAATACTATGTTGAGGTTTTAAGGGAGTTCAGAAAGAGATTCAGTCGGAAGAGACCAGCACTCTTCAAATCGGGTCAGTGGCATTTCCACCAGGACAATGCACCAGACCACAACTCCATCCTTGTCACAGACTATTTGATCAAGATGGTCATCAAGACAGTTCCTCACCCTTCTGATCGTCCAGACCTTGGTCCCCGTGACTTTTGGTTATTCCCTAAGCTCAGAGGCTGTCGTTTTGAGACATTTGAGGAGATAAAAGAGGCTGTGATGAAGGTCATTGACACGCTCACACAAGAGGACTTCCATGGGGCCTTCTAGAAGATGTTGGAACGGTACAAGTGCATTGCAGCCGGAGGAGATTACTTCGAAAGCGAATAGAGTTTCATGTGTGAACTATCAATAAAAGTGCCCACATGAAAAAAGTCTGGAAACTTATTCAATAATCCTCGTATCCTGCTCTATTATTTGAGCGGTCTCTTGATTATTGAAAAATGTCTTTAAACGATGTTTTTTTCATGGTGCATTCGTTGCCGTTGTAGAAAATTGATAGAATGACTCGAGTTCAAATCCTGGACGAAGTCGTTTGTATTTAACATAGCACTAATGACCATAGGAAAGGCATGAATCCAACTATTCTACGTTCAGCTATGGATAAATTGTAAAGCGAACTAGGCTCTTTACCCATGGTATGGCAAGAAATTTAGGAGAAGGAAAACTCTTAATTCAAACCTCTGAAATTCTGTTTAAAATTGACCTTTTGTCTCATCCTGTTCGTGCAATATATGTACATATATATATATATATATATATATATATATATATATATATATATATATATGTGTGTGTGTGTGTGTATGTGTGTGTGTGTGTGTGTGTGGCGAGAAAACGTGTGCATGGTTGAATAAAATACCAATCTGCAAATAAATAATTCTTCAATTTGAGTTAAAAGTTTGTTGAAAAACAAAAGTTGCAAAGTCTTTTCTTGTAAAAAAAAAAAGATTATAGTAATCAGGGGGTAGATATTTTAAAAGAGAAAGTGAAAGTCCATGCATGTAGCATTTTTGTTTAGTCTTAATCTGATACATTAATTTTGCGAGTGTAAAAGATCTGTGCGCAAGTGTGACACTATGCAGGAGAGATAATATATTTACGCGGTAAACATATATGTTACTGCGACTGAAATTTTCGTCAGCAGGGGACTGATTGAATACAAGTTGGAAGATTCTTAACGCAATAAAAATGTAAAGAAACATATTCGTTCTATTCAAGATGATGAGACGATGTAAAAATTAAATGCATTCTTAAAAAAATGATTTTAAATCTCAACTCAAAAGAGATAAACTAAAACCTTTTTCAATGAATAAATCGTTGAATAAATTTGAGTAAATATCTGTTGAAATATTTATTTCTTTTCTATTTAAAACATTGCAGAAGGCTCGATAAATATTCTGATGATTTACTAATGATTTTAATTGATTCAATAATGTATTTTCCACAGTTTAGGATGAGAAAAGATTTCGTAAATTCTTTTGGGTTTTAATGCTTTTAATTTTTTGTGGCAAGTCAAATACTGTCATCGGCGAAATTCAAAGGAATTTTAAAACTAGCACGTACACAATGACTGGTAATAAAATGCAAAAATAAAGATAAAAAATCTATTTATCGCACAGAAGTTAACTATGTTATAATATGTAAATCAGTTTATTATATATATATTTTTTTTTTCTTTAAGAAAAAACAAAGACTGGTCACATTAGGATTATAAATTTATTTCCATCCTATTATGGGTTTTGATATAAATCAAAAATACAAAAAAAAAAAAAAAAACTAACAGAACCTTTTCAGGTCTTATGGATAAAATAATTCGTATAATTATTTTATCCATAAAAACTTCCGATAATTATTTTATCTTACGCCATTGCAAAGACACAGTTGGTGTATTCTAGAGCCCCAGTCGACTGGGCAAGTGCTGTTGAAGCATATCCTTTGTTCTTATAAAGAATGTATATATATATATATATATATATATATACATGGAAGTAAATAAGGAATATATATATATATATATATATATATATATATATAGTCATCCACAGACAGACAGTTTCGTCGTATCACAAAACTTCAGTATGGCTAGACATGCGAGATTCACGAAGCTGGGATCGAAAACTGTACGAGTTCTACGCCAACCGGAGATTCTACCGCGCAGCTATGAGAAAACTAGCGTAAGCGAAGGAATTTTAAACACCCATGTAATACTTTTGTTTGTTTCTTTTTTTTTCTTTTTTTTTTACATATATCTGCTTAACGGCTACCGAGAGCTCAATTCATTCGAAGAGCCTTGCCTTACACAAGTGTCAACCGTTACTCCTTTCGCTAGAGAAGTCAACCCAATGGGGTTGGGAGAGTGGTTGCATTTTTGTTATGATGACATATTTTGTTATATTCTTTTGTTATGATGACATATTTTGTTATATTCTTTGGTTATGACGACATATTTTGTTATATTTTTGTTATGATGACATATTTTGTTATATTCTTTTGTTATGATGACATATTTTGTTATATTTTTGTTATGATGTCATATTTTGTAATATTTTTTGTTATTATGACATATTTTGTTATATTCTTTTGTTATGATGACATATTTTGATATATTTTTGTTAGGATGTCATATTTTGTTATATTTTTTTGCTATGATGACATATTTTGTTATATTTTTTGTTATGATGACATATTTTGTTTTATTTTTTTGTTATGATGTCATATTTTGTAATATTTTTTTTGTTATGATGACATATTTTGTTATATTCTTTTGTTATGATGACATATTTTTTTTTTTTTTTGTTAATATGACATATTTTGTTATATTCTTTTATCATGATGTCATATTTTGTTATATTTTTTTTGTTATGATGACATATTTTGTTATATTTTTTTGTTATGATGACATATTTTGTTATATTTTTTGTTATGATGACATATTTTGTTATATTTTTACTGTTTTAAAAGCGAATATGCATTTATCTAGCTTTATATGTTATTCTTTTACAGGTACAATATCATTTTGTACGAAATTGGATTGTAATAAAAACCACGTATCTTCTACAAAGGAATATACCTGGAAACTGAAACAACTCTGTTGGCGCTATCAAGTCTTGTAAGGTAAGCTGACTTTTTTGTATTGAATATACTTTTACAAATTCCTGTTTGCTATAATTTCTTTTTAATACAGGGCCATTTTTTTACACCAGCGTGAGCTGATGGTTTTCCACTGGCGTCTGAGTGGCAGCAGCTCTCCAGGACTCTTCTTAGTATTCTGGCCAATGTCAACAATGCTGAAGTCTGAATTGTCTCGATTCTTCCTTTTATTTTCACCTGAATCCTTTTTAAATCCTTAGAGGGTCCTTCTAAGTGTACCAAATACTGTTAGTATCACCGTCTTCACATGTTCTATAATTGTTTTTAGTGCTCTGGCAAGGTCTAAGTATTTGTTTATCTTTTCATATTATTTTTTCTTATTTTGTGATCTACAGCATCGTTAAAATCCACTAGACGACAAGTTTGTTTTTTTGTTTTTTTTAAATTACTGCAAAGTCAGAATTAGGGGATCTGTTTGTATCTAAATATTCAAGAGAATGTCATGCCTCTTATTTTCTTAGGTATATTCTGGTTTGAGTATATACCACTAAGTTCAAAATTCAATCTTTTGCACAATTCCCAGTTGATCCCATTTATCACCCATTCATGCTTAGATGTACGCTAATTAGTTACATTCACTAATTATGTGATAAATCGTTTTATCTTTGTAACCTCATAACATACACTTGATATTTTGTTATGTATTATCAATTTTCGCTTTGACATGATTGGCCCTTATGGCATATTTTTGCTGCAGTTAAGAGAGCTTGATTTTCTTTCTTTAGATTTGTTATTCATTGATTTCCCTATTTACACTCGAGTGCAATCTCACTAGTTAGTCTCTTGAAATACCCATTATTATTATTATTATTATTATTATTATTAACCGGCTCATAGATTTAGTGGGTAGAGTGTTCGCCAATGGTCCAAGAGACTTGGGTTCAATCCCAGTTTGCGTCATACCAAAGACTTTAAAAATGGTACTTGATACCTCCTTGCTTAACACTCAGCAATATAAAGTACTATGAAGGGTAAAGTGGAGCAACTCAGGGAAAGGAGCAACTCCCTCCCCTACACGTCGGTGTAGTAGCTATTTAAAAGGGAGCCTTCTGGTCACCCTCGACTACGGTCGCCAACATTACTTTACATTTATTATCATTATTATTTACTCCTTGAGAGTTTTTTGCATCGATTTTAGCTGATGGTCTTTCACTAGAGTTTGAGTGACAGCAAGTCAATTCAAGTCTTCAGGACGCTTCTCAGTATTCTGGCCGTTTTCAGTAATGTTGTATTTTTGATGGTCTCCACTCGTCCTCCAACTTACAAGTACCCCAGTCCCTTTAATAATCCTTTAGTTACTTTACCAAATGCAACAATCACGATTGGTATAATTGTCACCTTCAGGTTCCAGCGGATGCCCTTGTGGTGTAATAGTTAAAGCAATGGACTGTGGAATCTTAGTAAGCGAGTTCGAATTCCAGTCGCGTTATTGCGTACGCTTTCGGAAAAATACCCTTGGGTAAGGTATGAACACCCTTATCCTCCCAGCTATTGGTTATTTAACCCATACTGTTCTTCTCGAAAGATGGCGTTGGCATTAAATAACCTACAAAGGTTGATATGCCATTAAACAAACAAACAAAACTTCATGTTCCATAGTTTTTTTAATTCCCGTCTAGGTACTTACCCTTCTTTTCACATTCTCTCAGTTTTATTTTGTGGTCAGCCGGGAAAGCAAAGTCCACAATTTTGCAAATTCTCTTCTTTTTTTGTTGATTATTATCATATTTATCATATTTACCCAACCCCTCTGCTCGGGCAGAATATGACACAAGGTCATTTTTTTAAGCGGAGTTTAACAGGTTTGAATTCAGTTTTCCTTCTCCTAGACTAGTTGCCTTACCAAGGCTGAAGAACCTAGTCTGCCCTACTATTTACCCATAGTTGGAGGGAGAATAATTGGATTCATACCTTTCCCAAGGGTATTAGTGCTATGTGAAAATGCAATCAGTCTCGTCCAGGATTTGAACTCGTGTCGCCGTGTCCAATTCCTGCGACGATAACCATTACACCACGGGCACCTCCCAAATTTTTGTTGATTATTATAAGGGGTGGTCGTCTGGTCAGGATGAGGTGATCCGTTTCTATGTCAAAGTCCCATAGGAGTTTATTTGTGTAATTTTCTAAGATAGATGCTGGGTTATGCATATACCATTTGTTCGTATGGTCAGATTTAAATTTCTTGCACATCTCCCTGTGGATTGTTTTGCCCACCCAATCGTATCTAGTTTTGTATTCCTTTTGTGCTGAGTTGCTGCATTCGCTTTACTATTATTATTATTATTATTAGTAGTAGTAGTAGTAGTAGTAGTAAGTAAAGTTCGTGACCTTAGTCGAGGGTGACCCAAAGGCTCCCTTTTTAATCGTTACTACACAGAGGTGCAGGAAAAGGCACTACTTCATTCCCTGGATAGCTCCATTTTATCCTTGATCCTTACCTTATTATGCTGAATGTTTAGCAAGGCCGAACCAAGTACCATTTCTTGAGTCTTTGGTATGATTCGACCTGGGATTGAATCTCGGTCTCCTAGACCATTGGCGAACAGGTGCTACCAATTCGAGCCTGAGTGAACCTAGGAAAGATGGCAATGAAGAGGCACTCTGCATACCCCACAGCTCTAGCATTAATGGATACGAAGGGTTTAATCTCATATCCAGGACACTCGTTAGTGAGGAGGGTCTTATCCCTCTGCAGAGATGCAGTCGGTGTATTCTACAACCCATGGTGACTAGGATGTCTCTAATATCGGAGCATCACTATCCGATTCTTTAGTGTCACACCTGGGACACTTGTTGGCGGGTGGTCTTACCACTCAGAAGAAGTGTAGTCTGTGTATTCGCCAGCCCAAGATGATATGGCGGATTTCAAGTTAATTGGTCCTTTAAATCATTCTTCCTCGTTTTAATGTTTCATATGAGCGCGTTTTAAGACGAAATCATGCTGACATCAATTTTTTTGCAATCCTTGTTTGTTTCATTGATTACGTTACTAATTGTTGTAGACATGTTTATGATGACTTTAAATCCTATTGTAAATTGCTGTGTACAAGTCGATCTAGCATATAAGTCAATTTCAAGATTTTTAGCTCTTTTTCATATTTGTTTCCTCTGGTTTTTCGATTTCATTATCGTTTTTTTTTTTTTTTCATCTGAATCTGCGTCGTTTTTTTTAGATACAATAAAAAGATATTACAGCTATTTCTCATCTTTTTTTCTTCCTTTTTATACGTGTCTTCATTGAGACGCCCGGCGTCGACTTCCGGCACGATCCACACACTGTTATTAGTTCTTCTTCAGTTACACGTTCATATAACGACTAGTGAATCGTCCACCTTCTCGAAATAGTCCACACTAGCAGAGCTTAAGTAAGATGTCCCATCGAACATTGTCTCCTTGTCGAGTCAAGCAGCTTTTTGTTCTACATATTCCCATTTTCTTTCAAAGCATCTTCATTTCTTTCCTCTTCTTCCTTGAACTCCGTTCGTCTGAATCTAAGTGGCTTGAAATTGGTTCTTTTTAGTCATGTATACACTTCGCATTTAATAGAACTGCTTTGTTAACATTGTGGCTTTTATCAGTAAATTGTGCCGTAAACAGTCTCTTTTATTTCGTGATTTGTGATACAACTATCTAGGTAGTCTTTCAAGCGACATCTTGTGTTCAAAACCAACTTGAATAAATATTTATTTTCCACTCGTATATTTTATTAAATCATATTTAAAGTTTCGTCAGTCATTACTATCAATAATTTTGAATTGTATTACCGGTGTGATTATCTCCCTTGATTGCAAGATAATTTCTGTCAATGACCGCGCGATGGCGTTGCCATTGTGAGAGAGCCGTGAATAAAAGAAAAAAGCGTCATTATTCCATCATCTAAATTCGCAACATGGGCCCATCGAGTGGTGTAATGGTTAGTAAGGTAGACTATGAAGACTGCACGAGTGAATTTCATTCTCATTGGGTGCCCCATTCATGTGGCCTTGTGTTACATCTAAGCAAAAAGCTTAGTAAATTACTACTACATTTGCAGCATGGTAGAGGAGGAGATCGTTCCACTTTAAAGACATTTCTCGCTTGCAATTCATGGATATTATGGCATTATTTTGTCCTGTTATTAAAAGAGATTATACTCCCTGCGGGTTTTTGTCACCAGCTCGAACTGTTGGTCTTTCTCAGGAGTCTGAGTGAGAACAAATCTCTTCATGTCTCCAGGTGGCCCAGTCGGCTGGGGCTGTAGATTATACCGACTGCATCTCTGCAGAGGGGCCTAGACCCCTCCCACCGACGAGTGTCCTGGATATATGACACTAAACAATCTGATGGTGAGGCTTCAGCAATGCTGGAGCTTTGAGGAATGCGGAGTACCCCTTCATTGCCATCACTCCAAGTTTCATTCTGGCTTGGAGTGGTAGCACCTGATATGGTTTAAATAGAGCTAAACAGTGTACCTATGCTAAACTAAATAGTATGAAATAGAACTGTTTTTGACGTATAAACTGCCTACTTATGCCTAAATGAATTGTTTGAAAGAGAACTGTTTTGATATTTAACTTTGTGTAAACAAAAAAACTGTACTTATGCTAAACTGATTTGTTTGAAATAGAACTGTTTTTGATATCTAAACATCGTACTTATGCTAAACTGAATTGTTTGAAATAGAAATGTTCATACATATAAAAACGGATTTGGTATTAAATAACCTATAATGGTTGATATGCCATAAAACCTAACGAAACCAATCATATCTCAAGGACTTTTCTTAGTATTCTAACCTATTTTAACAATGTTATGGTCTGTAAGGTCTAGATTGTCCCAGTCCTTTTTCATATTTTTGGGAAATATGCCAATCGTTCCAGCTCTCATTAATATCCTTTTCTTCTTCTATAGCTTTTTGGTACATTCGCTTATTATGTGATTGATCGTTTCGTCTCTATCCCCTCATAATCTACAGCTGGTATTTTGTTGCATGTTGTCTATTCTTGCTTTGACATAGTCATTATGGTGTTGTTTTGTGCTGCTATCAGAAGAGATTCTCTTTCTCTCTAAAGGTTTCCCTTTCTTAGCCATGTCCAGGTTTTCTCATATGTTATTTCGTTTGTTTCTTGCTCGAAATGTCCATACATTTGTTTTTCATCAAATTTTTGTTTTCTGGTAATTTTTGTTCTGTTGATGCTTGTGTTGTCTGTATTGTTTCTGGTCATTGTATTCAGCCTTCTTCTGTTTTTTGTATGTAGTCTTCTAGTTGTTGCATCGATGCATCGACGCTATCTTGAATGCTGGCCAGTCCTCTTCCATCTTCTCTTGACACATGCAGTCTATCTATATCATTTCTTGGATATAAGGCCTTATGCATCAAATGTCATATTTTTCTTGTTCTCTGGCCCATTTGTTGTTGTTCTTCACTGATCCACTGAATAGTCTTGAGTGTCTTTAGAGAGGGACAACCCGGGTATTTATCCATTTCATGAAATTTCAGCAATGCAGTTTGGTTGCGAGTAGTTTTCTCATATTCCTAAGGTATTCTTTTTGAAGTTTTTTCTTTCATCTCCCATTGTTTGATGCTATCCGCTTCCAAAGTTCACAAGTATTCGTAATTTTCCTTTTCTCCGTACGTTCTTATTTTTCCTTGATTTCTTGTTAGAGTTCAATTCGTCCTGCCATATGTTAAATTCCATCCCTATATCGTCACTATATATCCTCACTGTCTGTATCAGTGTTTCGAATTCATTATCATTTTTGGCAAACAGTTTGATTTTATCTGTACATTAAGTGGTTTATTTTTTCTTGCGATTTATGAAGTTTATATCCACCTGTGCATTTCCTAAGTATGTAATTCAGAGCTCTCATCGCTATTAAAGATTGTAATGGTGATTGCGCATCTCCTTGGAAGACCCCTTTCTGGATTTTCACCTCAGCTAAGCTTTTCCCTCCTGCTATCAATTTGAATCTCCTGTTTTCCATGGTATTTTTGATAAACTTTATAACTTCACCGGATATTATTATTTCACTCCATTCGAGTTTCTCATAGATGCGTTAGATGATAGTTTTTCATTGGAGTTTAAATGACAACAAGTCTATTCATGTCTCTTGCCGGCCATAAAAATGTTATGATTTGGATGTATTCTGTTCTTCCTCTGACCTCCAATTTCTTCACTTTCCTTTCCAAGCTTTTGCGAACTGTTCCGAGTGCACCAATTACAATGAGCATCACTGTAATCTTCATGTATCACAGCTTTTCTTCCTTCAGGCAAGATCTAGATATTTGTACATTTGTTTGTTTAATATTGTTTCCAATTTGTGGTCTGTCGAATTTTATTATTACTGTCATTAATTTTACTACTACATTTAGTAGTTGTCAAAGTAGTTGCTGTAACAGCAGAAGTATAATTATTTTATCTGTCTTTATACACATCTATCTATCTATCTTTTAATACCCTAAAATTTAAATGGAAAAAGAAATCTCTGTTCACTTACAGTCATGTCTCGCTGCAAAAACTGGTACCCATTAGATCACCCAAAATTACGTAGCTTCATTGGCCTAGTGAGTAGAGTGTTCGCCTATGGTCAGGGAGACCAGGGTTCAATCCCAGGTCGCGTCTTACCAAAGACTTAAAAAATGGTCCTTGAACCCCCTTGCTTAACACTCAGCAATATAAGGTATATACCGAGGGTAAAGTGGAGCAATCCAGGGAAAGGAGTAGCTTCCTCAGTGTAGTAGCTATTGAAAAGGGGGCCTGCTGGTTGTCCTCGACAACGGTCGCCAACTTTACTTTATATATCTAGTACTTAGATGTATCACCAGTTACTGTATACAACCTGACATATGCTTCTGAAACTATCTGATGAGGCGTATCTGCAGGGTATATCCCAATGTGTCAAGAATCTGTAAGTAAAAAGTAGAGTTGGCGACCAAAGTCAAGGGCGACCAGAAGGCTCCCTTTTCAATAGCTATTACACCGAGGTGTAAGGGAGGACGTTACATACATTAACGGACTGTGATCTGTAATAAAGAAAGCACTAACGCAGACACACACACACACTCACACAAATACACACACGCTCACGCAAATATATATACACACAAATATCATATATAAGTGCGAGCCCCAAACACAAAACTAACACAAACGAATTCTTAAAGTAACACACACATACACAGTCAGAAACACACACGCATAGATTAAACGTATGCACTTATACATTCAGCAGGTGCGTCGATAAAAACGTACACAGAGTGTAGGAAAACATATACTTGGTGTGTGCATACTTGCACAACCGCATACTTCCAAAAAATGAGTGTGCAAAACCGATTGAACAGGTATACGTAAACAGTCCAAGTGCATACACACACCCATATACATACACGTGACTTCGGTTCACAAAATCACAAACAAAACACATGCACCAAAAGCACAAATACCTGATGATATTTACTGAAACCGAAACGTAAACGTTGACTTTACATAATAATAAATTCACCTATTTGGATTATGTTTTTCTGCTATCTTCATACTGTCGGACTTTGATCCATATTCACTTTCATACTGTCCTTTCGGAAAAACAAATACCAAATACATTCTTACATGACATCTAACATGGATGACTTCAAAACGATCTGTATATATTAAAACTTACTTGTCTTTGCGTATTTCTTTATAAACGGGATGATTTATCTCATTTCTTTAGGAAATCTAACATTTTCAAATATATTTCCACGTGCCAGACACGTTCTTAAGACTTTTGAATCATGAACGCTATGAGCACATTTGTATCTTTTCGCTGTATACTTTTCATTTGCTCCAGTCATCTCAGCAAACATCCATCGCTATGTGAACTATTCTGATATCCAAGTCCTGATGACGGTTACTGAAACCGAAATATTCAACGTTGACTTTATATCATAATAAATTCACCTATTTGGATTATGTTTTTCTGCTATCTTCATACACAGTGGTGCCCGCACGCACAAAATCTTTTGCGGAGTGGAGGAGACTTCATGCCGTTATGATTGGTTGGTTGTTTTGTTTTGTTTTACGGTGTATCAACCCTTTTCGGAGGTGCCTGTGGTGTAATGGTTATCGTCATAGGAAATGGACATGGCGACACGAGTTCATATCGTGGACGAGAAAGATTGCATTTTCACATAGCACTAATACCTCTTGGAAAAGGTATGAATCCAATTATTCTCCCTCCAGCTATGGGTAAATAGTAGGACAGACTGGGTTCTTCAGCCTTGGTAAGGCAACTAGTCTAGGAGAAGGAAAACTCTGAATTCAAACCTGTTAAACTCAGCTTAAAAATTGACCTTGTGTCATATCCTGCCCGAGTGGAGGGGTTGGTAAATAGGATCAACCCTTTTCGGGTCATTTAACGCCGAATTTATATTCAAGCAATTCAGGTAAGTATAAGTATATAACAAAGTATAAGTATAAGTATATAACAAACAGTTAATTGTCAAAATAGTTAAAATATCGAAATAATTCTATTTAAAACAATTATGTTAAGCATAAGTACACGGTTTAATTCTATTTTAAAACAGTTCTATTTCAAACAGTTCAGTTTAGCATTAGTACACAGTTTCAGTGTCAAAAATTGTCCTATTTCAAACAATTCAGTTAAGCATAAGTACATAGTTTAGTTCTGAATAAGATCCGGTCAGAAGCTACCACTCAGAGTGGATCTGAGAGCAATAGCAATGAAAGGGTACTCCGCATTCCCCCAAAGCTCTAGCATTACTCGAACCTCACCATCAGATTGTTTAGTATTATATATCATGACACCTGTTAGTGGAGGGTTTCTTAACCCTCAGCAGAGAAGCAATCACTGTATTCTACAGCCCCAGCCGACTGGGTAATACACAGAGTGAAATATAAAAACAAGTTTTTTTCAGATAACTCTGTTTAGCTTAAGTAAGCTTTTTAGATGTCTAAACAGTTCTATTTTAAACAATTCACTTTAGCATATGTACGCAGATTAAGTTGTTAAAAATGTTCTATTTCAAACAATTTAGTTTAGCATGAGTACTCAGTTTAGATCTATTTGACCCATTGATAGGACCCTATCAGGTGCGACCACTCCCGTCCAGAATGGACCTGGGAGCGACGGCAATGAAAGTTGTCCGCATTCCTCAAACCCCAGCATTACTAAAACCTCACCGTCAGATTGTTTAGTGTCGTATATCAGAACACTCGTTGGTAAGGGAGTCTTACCTCTCTGCTGAGATGCCGTCGGTGTATTCTACAGCCCCCAAGGTGTAATGGTTAATGTACTGGACTATGGGATCGCACTATGCAAGTTCGAACTCTGGTAGCGCTATCATGTTCCCTTTTAGACTTATACCTTTGTGGTAGGGTTGAACCCTCTTATCCACCCAAGCTATGAACTAAAAAGTTCGACTACTGTTCCACAGCAAGGATGTCTTCGGCATTAGATAACCCACGATGGTTATTGCGTCAGTAATGTGAAAGAGAGAAAAACTTTTGCAAAAGCCCAATGTTGTATCGTATACTGTATCGTTATTAATAACGAGTAACACGTACAAATATAAAAATATAAGATTATATTTTTTATTTTCGGTGACGATACTTGTGTGGAGCAGAAAAGCAATCGCAGAGAGTTCGCGGACACGGAGCTGTCGGGAGACGGAAGAGCCAATGAGCAACTGACTTTAGCTGAAATTCGGGAACTTACATAGTCTACAACTGTCACATGACCTGTAGCAATTCCTCTTTTTTGTTTCCATTGGTTACTTGCCCAAGCCTGGTTCTGTCGGCGTACGCATCTGCCACTATCACCGAATTCAACCACGCCCACCGTTCAGGTGATTTTCCGATATCTTCGACCGGATGCACCTGTTTTAAACATCCACCGTATTCACAGCAACTGTGGGCATGGTGACATTTCGGCAATCACCTTGTTGATATTATCCTTGAGCGGATGTAGCTATGTCACATCCTCTGATACACAGCACCTGTGGACATGAAGACATTTCGGTGATCACACTGGTCTTATCAATCTATATGTCAACAACATCCGCCGTATTCACACCCACAGATCACGTTAATATATTGCAACAGCACAGTACACACTATTGGTTTTCTCTTCAGGTTTTCCATTTTTTAACCATGTCCATGTTTCCTCGTGTGATATTTCGCTTCTTTGTCGCTTGAAATGTCCATACAGTTGTTGTTTTTTTTTTAATCTCATTTTTGTTTTCTGGTTATTTTTGTTCAATCGATGCTTGTGTTGTCCGTATTGTTTCTGGTCGCTATAACCAGTCTTCATCACAGGTGAACAAAAGTAAATACAACATTTCCCTGATAAACCCTGCAATGTTTTACTGCCTTACTTTTAATTTGTCACGCAAATTGTCAGGACTTTTTTGTTGTTTTTTATTTGAAGCAATTAAAGCAGTCTTTTCCTCTATTTTAAACCCACATTTGTTATAGAATTCAATGAACAAACAATTTATCAGATAAATTATCAAACCCGCAAACAAACGAACAAACAAACAAACAAACAAGGAATAGAACGACTGTATTAAAGCGTAGAAATGTCAAGAAAAAAAGCGTAAAATTTAATGATTTATAAAATGTCAATAATCGTAATGCTACCATTTTGTTTTAGTTTATTTTTAAACAATTCACAGCTTTTATTTGTCTCATCGTTTTATTTTTAAACATTCTATTTTGCCTTTTCTTCAACAGTATTCGTTCCTTCCTTCCTACTTTAGAAATGAAACAAATGTCTGGATAATTTTTTTTTTTTTGAGCTCTCTTGCTTTCCTTCACAAAGAACATAAAGGGAACGTTATCCACTCTCATATCTTTGTAAAGTTTGCAGAAATTCTCGATTGTCTTATCTTCTTTAATAATCGATTCCATTTTCGATCGCTTATCACTGTTTTTTAATGTCTTTTCATTTATTGACTGTTTTTTACTTTTTTTTTTTTGTTCTCTCAGCGTTTAGAAGTTTTATTATTATTATTATTAATTCCTTTTTCGACGCCCTCTTTCTTCTTTATTTGGGTTTTTTCTTTTTTTCTCTTTTCTTCTCGGTTTAATACTTCTTTCTTTCTTTGTTTCTTTCTTTCTTAAAGTTTGTTTTCCCTTTTTTTAAATTTTCTTTTTTTCTCTTATCGTTCTTTCTTTCTCTCTCTCTCTTTGTTTTCACTTTTTGTTTACCTTTCTTTCTTTTTTCTTTCTTCCTTAAAGTTTGCTTTCATTTTTTGTTTAAATTTCTTTCTTTCTTTCTTTCTTTCTTTCTTTCTATTTAAATCTGTATTTCTTTCTTTCTTTCTTTCTTAATATTTTTTGGTTTTGTTTTCACATTCAAAATAATATTTTCTTTCATTGTTTGTTGATTTCTTCTTTTTTTATTTTTTGAAAGCTTTTTTGTTTGTTTCTCACTCTAAATAACATTTTGTTTCTTTGTTTTTTTCTTAAAACTTGTTTTGATTTTTTGTTTAACCTTATTTCTTTCTTTCTTTCTTTCTTTCTAAATGTTTCTCTCCGATATATATATAATGTTCTTCGTTCTTTTCATTATTTTCTTGCGTTATTTACTCGTTCTCAGCATCTTTCTTTCTTTCTTTCTTTCTTTCTTTCTTTCTTTCTTTCTTTCTGAACATTTGTTGGTTTGTTTTCCATTCTAAAAACATATTCCTTTATTGTTTGTTTGTTTGTTTCTTTCTTTCATGATCCGGTTGGTTTTGTCTTTTCGTTTTACGTTCATTATTTTTACCTTTCCCTTCGTTTGAATTTCTTTTTCTGAAATATACTTTCCATAAATCTAAACTCTGCATTACTTAGAATTAGTTGATGGCGAAAATTATTTTTATCCCACAAAAATGTTCCTTTTGAGGCAGTGCAAAATGTCAGCAGATCAAACAGTGTGCTTCAGGCTCGAACAGCGGTCTGTCTTCAGTCGTTTAGTATCTGATGGTGCAAAGCATGTGAAATTTACTGAAGAATGTTTTATATACACAGAGAATCATGTTTTAGTCAGAATGATTTTTACAAAAAGGGCTAAATATTGGTCTGCTACTTCGAAAAGACAGTCCATGGAATAGATTTTCCTGGATATAAAAAAAAATTCCGTACGTAGAGGTCAGTAAAGAAGGTCATACTGACTACCTTCTAGGACCTGAAACGACTATCACAATTGATATTCTCAAAAAAAGTGCAACAGAGCCCAGTAATTCCAAGGCATGAACTCACTTATCTTTGTTGGTATGAGTTAAATAGTATCACTACTGTTGTTTTTACAGGAATGACTTGTGAAGTTTGATATGTCATTAAACAAAAAATGAATAAATAAATAAATAAAAGCAAAGCAAACCAAAACAACAAATATTAATGATATGGGAGGGAGTATAGTAATTTAAGAAGCTTTTATTTGTTCCGATGTGGCACAAAGCCGAATGAATTGGGAAGTCAATGAGAATCGAACTTGCTAACGATTTTATGGTTTCAAGAATTTCAATCAATTAATTGGTTTTAAGTGAATGATACTTCGAAAACATTCACAGCTTCAAGTAACTATTCTTGACATAAATAATTTGTAAACAATCTTTTTTAAACTATTTTAGTGAATTATATAGTTTTAAGAGAATGTCAATATGGTTTTAATTGACTGAGAATTTGAAAACATGTAGGGCTTCAACTAATAATTTTTAATACAAATAAATTGAACACAAACATATGGTTTCAAGTATTTCAATTAATTATATGGTTTTGAATGAATGATTCTTTAAAAACATTTATAGCTGCAAGAAACAATTATTAATAAGAATATTTTGTACACAAATTGTTTTTCAGTGTTTCAATTAATTATACAGTTTTAAGTGGCCAATTCTCTAAAAACCTTTAAAGCTTCAAGAAACAATTCTAAATACAAATATTTTGTACACGTTTTTTTTTACGTATTCTAATTAGTTATGTGGATTTAAGTAGCTGATTCTGTAAAAAACATTTATAGCCTCAAGAAACAATTCTAAATATAAATAATTTGTACACGTTGTTTTTACGTATTCCAATTAGTTATGTGGTTTTAAGTGGCTGATTCTGTAAAAAAAACATCTATAACTTCAAGAAACAATTCTAAATACAAATAAATTGTAAACGTTGTTTTTACGTATTCCAATTAGTTTTAAGTGGCCGATTCTCTAAAAACATTTGTAGCTTCAAGAAACAATTCTAAATACGAATATTTTGTACACGTTGTATTTACATATTCCAATTAGTTATGTGTTTTTAAGTGGCTGATTCGGTAAAAAAAAAACATTTATAGCTTCAAGAAACAATTCTAAATACAAATAATTTGAACACGTTTTTTTACTTATTCCAATTAGTTATATGGTTGAAATGGTCGGTTCTTTAAAAAAAAACATTTATAGCTTCAAGTATTTATTTTTAATACAACTGATTTTATACACAATTATATAGTTTCAAGTAGTTCAATAAATTATATGGTTTTATGTGACTGATACTCTGTAAAAATATATAGCTTTAAGTAACTATTCTTTATAAGAAACAATTTGTATACAGTTATATAGTTCCAAATATTTCTATATAATATTCATGAATAACACTAAGCTTTTATGGTGTCAATTATACCTATCTGGTGCTTATGACTTTTGAATACATATATTTGATCCATATTTTGGGCCCTAACAAGTCATGCCAGTCTGGGTTATCCCCTCCCTAGCTACGGGTTAAATTGCATCACTGCTGTTTTTTTGTAAGGATGGATTCAGTAATAAATAACCCAAGAAGTTTGATATGCCATCAAGCAAAGACACTGTACCTGTCCGAGTCAGAGTATTCAGGAGAGTGATTACAACAATGACGTAGTCCCCAGTCTCCAGGGCAACCAATCTGTAACTTTCCACACCAGATACCTCATTTTTAGTGGAGGTCTTAATCTTCTCCTTGGGATGCAATCCATGTATTCTAAGCCTCGCTGACAGAGGTTAAGAGAATTTTAAAAAAGTTAGGTAACTTTTCTCGCAAACTGCGTAAACCGAGACGAAGAAATAGATTTATACAAGATTAAATAAACGGTAATCGATATAATCAAAGTGTTGGATGAGCTGTTATATAAAAATACCAAAAAAGAAAGTGTTGGGAATAAGTCCATGACACTGATAAGCCGAAGTAAGGAACATACATCATACTGGCAATTGTATCTTTACTTTGGTTGAACGTAGTACGAGATATGCTTGAGATTACATCAGTGAGGCTCAATTGAGTTATGATAGATATTTTGGAGGTGTTCGTGGTGTAATGGTTACCATTCATAGAAAATGGACACAGCGATACGAGTTCAAACCCTGGACGCGATTGATTACATTTCGCATATTATTAATAACCTTGGTAAAGGTACGAATCCAATTATCCTCTCTTCAGTTAGGCCGATTGAGCCTCAGTTTGGCAACCAGTCTAGGAGAAGGAAAACTCTGAATTCAAACCAACTAAACTCTGTTTAAAAATTGACCTTGTGTCACATCCTGCTCTTGCTTGGCATGGGTTTGGTAAATACATATACATTTATTTTTAGAATTTATCTTGCCTCTAGTTTTCTCCTAACTTGCAAATAGATAGATATATATTAACGAAGCCCTCCGAGCGAGCAGGATGTGACACAAGGTCAGATTTAAAGTTGTTTAACAGGTTTGAATTCAGAGTTCTCCTTCTCTTAGGTCAGTTGCCATATCAAGGGTTACTCAAAGCAGAAGCGAATATAGTTGTATGTCTACCTTTTCAAAGGTTATATGTATTTACCAACCACTCCACACGAGCAGGATATAACACAATGTCAACCTTCTGCAGAGTTTTATTGATTTTAATTCAGAGTTTTCTTTCTCCTAGATTGGTCACAATACAAAGATTAAAGAGCTTGGGCTGCCCTACTATTTACTCCTAGCAGGAGAGAGAACATTTTGATTCATACCTTTTCTACGTGTATTAGTGTTGTTTGACTTGCAACAGCTTCTTCCTGGATTTGAACTCGGGTCACGGTGTTAATTTTCAACCACTGTAACCTTCGCATCACGGACATTAAAGATTTAAACTCGAATCACCGTGTTCATTTTCTACGACCATAACCGTTACACCACGATTGAGATATGGAAAGAAAGAAAGAAAGAAAGAAAGCAGATAGATAGATTAAAGAAAGGAAGGAAGAAAAAAGATAGTCAGAAAATAGATTGATAGATAGATAAATAGATATTTCAAGATTGAGGTAGGCATGGATAGATTAATTTATTTTAACGGTATGTCAACTCGTCTAGGGTTATTTTCTGCTTAGATGTAAGGAAAGTACATTCATTGTAAATTGAGTTTTACATTTTTTGTGTTGTTGTTTACATTTTTTGTGTTGTTGTTTTTTAAGAGGTTTTCGCACCCAATATTTATAATAATAAGACTTGCTGTCACTCAAACTCCAGAGGAAAACCATCAGCTAAGGAGTATATAATAATGATAATAGTAATAATAGTAAGAATAGAAATTATATCAAGTATTCCTTTATATTACACTCGTTTAGTTTCAAGTACTCCAATGAAATATTTATAATTATATGGTTTCAAAAAACTGTTTCTATTAAACGCTAGTCATTTGTTTTCACGTTATTATATGGTGTCAATTAACCAATGATAATAATCCTAAGAAAAAATTTATACATTTAAGTAACTATTTTTA
Source organism: Sepioteuthis lessoniana (assembly GCA_963585895.1). Lineage (NCBI taxonomy): Eukaryota > Metazoa > Mollusca > Cephalopoda > Myopsida > Loliginidae > Sepioteuthis > Sepioteuthis lessoniana. The sequence continues at coordinate 53,790,330 of OY757936.1, forward strand.
ATACAAATACTTTGCTCAATTATATGACATCAAGTATTCTTATCGAATATGTATCATTTCTAAACAGATTTATTTGCCTCAGAGATGAGACCCCAAATTATACAGCCAGTCCGGAGAAGATTGAGTCAGAGAATAAAAGGTACTCCACACTCTCGAGATCTCCAGAACTGGAGCCTCACCATCATATGCAGTTTAGTGGTATATCCCGGTCACACCAGTTTTTCAAAGGAAAAGAAGGATATTACCTCTCAGGAATAGACTTAGTCGGTGTATTCTAAGCCACTCTGACCGAGAGAAGCTATCTCTAAAATGCGATTAACCATTTGACTCAAAATGCAGAAAGTATAAACATTGAACTATAGCGTACGATATTATTTATTTACCCAACCCATCAGTACGAGCAAGATCCGATACAAGGTCAGTTTTAAGCAGGTTTTTGTTCAGAGTGTTCCTGACCCAGTCGGCTTGGGCTGCAGAATACTCCGACTGCATCTCTGCAGAGGGGTAAGTCTCCCCCAACGAGTGTCCTGGTTATGACACTAACCAATCTCATGAGGAGGCTCCAGTAATGCTGGAGCTTAAGGGAATGCAAAATGCTCCTTCATTGCCATCGCTCCCAAATCCACTCTGCTTCCGAGCGGTAGCACCTGATAGGGTCTTATCTATGGGTCAAATAGACTAAACTGTGAACTTATGCTAAACTGAATTGTTTGAAATAGAACTGTTTTATCATTTAAGTTTGTTTAAACAAAAACTGTGCTCATGCTAAACTGAATGATTTTAAATGGAACGGTTTATATGTATAAAAATGGATTTGGCATTAAACAACCTACAATGGTTGATATGTCATAAGACCAAGCCAACCAACCAACCAACCAATCAGAGTGTTCCTTTCCCTGGACCAGTTACTATATCAAGGTTAAAGAGCCCAGTATGCCCTATTAATTATTATAGCTGGAAGATGAATAATTGGATTCATACCTTTCCCAAGGGTATTAGCGCTATGTGAAATAATAACAAACCCGTCCAGTATTTGAACTCAAGTCGCCATGACCATTTTCATCGACGATAATCGTTACACCACGGACACTTCCCAAAAATGATATTACGTCCTTTTCTAAGAAATAAAATGTCACGATTGTTTCCTGCTACGCTTTGTTGTTCAATTAAATCTGACATGCGCAGAAGGGGATATTAGCATTTCGGAAAAAAAATGTTTGATTTTTCCGATCGTTCTGCATCAACCTATATATATTGATCTCATGTTATTGTCTTCTGTCAATCTTTCTATGTTAGTTATCGATTCTCCCACGATCATTTATCCACACAGTCGTTTGGTGGGGAGACACGGGCAGGCGGGAGCTATACTGCTATGGACGCAAACAAAGGTTTACACTTAACTAAGAAAGAGAAGCTTTATTAAATGGGAACCTTATCAACTCATATAAACCTGTACGTCTTCATAAAAACCTTATTGTTATTAGAAATTGCAGCTATGAAAGATAATTTTCAGAATAAAAAAATGATGAATAAAGAATGAATAAGAGCTACCATTTTGTAATGGAAATAACAAAGGCAAGACTCTCCCTCTCTCTCTCTCTCTCTATATATATATATATATATATGTATATATATATATCTTTAAGAGAGACAAAAAGTGAAAGATAGAGAGAGAGAAAGAGAGAGAGAGAGAGAGAGAGAGAGGGAGTAAGAGAGAGAAAGAGAGGGGGAGAGAGAAGAAGAAGTATAGGAGTGAGAAATAAACAATTGGCTTTGTGGTTAGAGTGTTCGCAAATGGTCCGGGAGACTTAGGATCAATCCCAGGTCGCGTCATATACCAAAGACTTTAAAAATGGTACACGATACCTCCTTGCTTAACACTCAGCAATGTAAGGTACGTATCAAGGGTAAGGTAGAGCAATCCATGGAAAGGAGTATCGCCTTCCCTTATACCTCGGTGTAGTAGCTATTGAAAAGGGAGCCTTCTGGTCGACCTCGACAACGGTCGCCAACTTTACTTACTTACTCCTATTTATTAAAATGCGATTTGATCGACAAGAGAAAGGAAAGAAAAAGAAAAAAAAAAAGATAGAAAGAAAGGGTGAGAGGGATTAATGGCAAGAATGAATGAAGGAAAGACAACTATTAAAATAAAAAGAAAAAATGATAATTAAGAAAAGAACTATAAGAAATCAGCTAAAAAAAAAACAAAGGGAGGAAGAAAAAATGCAAAATTTAAAACGGAATAAAAAAATGTGCGCAACGATAGAAAGAAGAGTTTCAATTGCAATCGGGATCATCGTTACCTTTTTTATTATTATTATTATTATTATTATTATTATTATTATTATTATTATCATTATTATTATTATTTTAGTATATGTAATGCCGAATTATTATTATTGATGTTGTTGCTATGTGTATTAATCCACTATTGTTTTTCGGCCATATCTACCCACTCAAGAGCTCCATTTCTGCCTACCTTTTGAAACCATTTCTAGTGTTAGTTGAGACAGTTACTTAATCTCTCTAGTTTGTTCAGTGAATCGATTTATATTTAATTCTGTGCATATTCTTTTGATAAAATCCTTCTATGCCTTCAGTCAAATTAATAAAATATACCCTTTTAGGCACACACACACACACACACACACACACACACACACACACACACACACACATATATATATATATATATATATATATATAGATATATTAAATAATGAAGAAACATCTTGTCAATAGAGTTTTAGTAGGATCCTTTTATGTTCCTAGTGGAGGGTATTTTTCTTACCAGTTGTTAATTCATCGTTTTACAAGTCTACACTGATACTAAAATTTAAAAAAAGTACCCTCCACAAGGTAACTTGAAAGGATCTTCATAAAATTATATAGACAACATAGGTTTTTATTACTTAATCAAACAAGCTTAAAGGGAGGACTGCTACCTAACTAAACACACACACAAACACACACACACACACACACACACACACATATATATATATATATATATATATATGACTTTTGGTTATTCCCTAAGCTCAAGGAAAAACTTAACCCTAACCCTGCCGAGGCTGTCCTTATGAGACAATTGAGGAGATGAAAGAGGCTGTTACTAGGGTCATTGACACGCTCACACAAGAGGACTTCCATGGGGCCTTCCAGAAGTTGTTGAAACTGTACAACAACTGCGTTGCAGCCAGAGGAGATTACTTCGAAGGGGACTTGAGTTTCATGTGTGTACTATTGAGCCTTGTTTATATATTGTGCTGACCTCAAAATACTGAAAAATTTTAAAAATTAATCACTTCATTGTTTTTAATCTGATTTTTATTTTAATTTTTCAGATATTGTAAGTTATCCAAGAAATTAAAAATGTCAAGGTACAATGTGAAAGAATAAATTAAGATAAAAGAATTTTAATATTCAATTGAGAGGTCTATAATTTCAACAAAAAGAAATTTTCGACTGCAGAATAATTACAAGAAATTCAAAATTCGAATGGCTTCTCCTTCTAACCACTTTGTCGACCTGACTTCGTTTTGCAGGGTTATTTAAAGGAGTCTGTGTATGTGAATAAGCCTAATATATTGCAACAACTCAAGAATTACATTGTCCATTGAGCTGGGGCTGTAGAATACACCGACTACTTCTCTGTAGAGGGGTAAGCCCCCACCCAACGAAGGTTTCCTAGATACGACTCTAAACAATCTGATCGGAATGTCTCCTTTTATGCTGGAGCTTTGGGGAATGCGGAGTACCCCTTCATTGACATCGCTCCCCGGTTGACTCTGGCCCGGAGTGGTAGCACCTGGTAGGGTTCTATCTATGGGTCATATAGAACTAAAATGTAATTATGCAAAATGAATTCTTTAAAATTAAATGTTTTTTCATTTAACTGTGTGTAAAAAAAAACAACTGTGTTCTTATGCTAAACAGAAGTGTTTGAAATAGAACTGTTTGATATTGAACATGTGTACTTATATTTACCCAAATTGTTTGAAATAGAACTATTTTTACATTTAACTGTGCGTAAGCAAAAAACTAAACTTATAATAAAGTGAATTGTTTGAAACTTTTATCAAAATGACTTAATTCAGCGTTAAATTAAACGAAAAGGGTTGATACGCCATAAATCAAACCAACCAACCAACCAACCAACCAAGAATTACATCCATGCAGATATGATAAGATTGATGGTAAGTAAAGTTTTAAATTAGAGAGCAATTTTGTAACCATGAAAATGGAAGCCATCTTCAAGATATTTTTCACAAATAGCTAAAAATATCTTTCTTTGGTTGTTGGTTGGTTGTTTAGGTTTTATGGCTTATCAACCTTTATAGTTTATTTAATGTCAAACCCATTTTTATAAAAATAATCAGTTCTATTTCAAACAATTCAGTTTAGCGTAAGTAGTGTCAATATCAAAAACAGTTCCATTGCAAACAAATCAGTTTAGCATAAGTACGTAGTTTAAGTGTAAGTACACAGTTTAATTTCCGAAAACATTTCTATTTCAAGCTATTCAGCTTAGTCAAACAACTCTAATTCAAACTATTCAGTTTTGTATAGGTATGGATTTTGTTTACACACAGTTAAATGTCAAGACAGTTCTATTTCAAATAATTCAGTTTAGCATAAGTACGCAGATTAGTTCTATTTGATCCATTCAAAGGACCCTATTAGGTGCTACCACTCCAGAGCAGAATAGACCTGGAAGCGATGGTAATGAAGATGTGCTCCTCATTCCGCAAAGCTCCAGCATCACTGGAATCTCACGATCAGATTTTTTTATTCATACTCAGGACACTCGTTAGGTGGGTATTACCCCTTTGTAGTGGTGCAGTAGGTAGGCAATGTTTCTTTGGATTATATCTTATGACTCGAAGAACTAAATGATTAGATTATTTTCATGTATCAGTCTTTTCTGGGACTCTCGCTCTCTCTCTCTCTCTCTATATATATATATATATATATAGTCATTCACAGACAGACCTGTTTCGTTCTATCAGAACTCTTCAGTGAAGGTAGACAGGCTAGATTCCCGAAGCTGGGATCGAAACCCGGTTGACTCAAATGCCAATCCAAGATTCTACCACTCAGCCACGAGGAAACCAGCGTAAGGAAAGGAAATTTAAACGCTTATGTATCACAATTGTTTTTGTTTACATATATCCGCATAACGGCTACCGAGAGATTGATTCATATGAAGAGCCTTGCATTACGCTAGTGGCAAACCATTTACTTCCCTCGATAGAGAGCTCAACCCTATAGGGGTAGGGGAGCATATATTGTCATCAACAGACATACCTGTTTCGTTCTATGGTAATCTTTCATCAATAGAAGACACGCTTTTAGATGAGTAGCAGGAGGTTCTCCACTGAAATATTTGACCCTGGTCATTGACCATTATCTTGTGCCCCACAAAACTGCTGTACGACCACTTACCCCCCATCTCTAAAATCATCCATGTAAGACGAAAAAGACATGCTGAACACAGCTGAAGAAGCAAGGAAGAACTCATGCGACGTTCTGCTATTGACCCCTTCCTATAGACATGCTAGTGTTGACCGACCAGCAAAACCTTATCTACAACACCTCCGTATGTAGGATGTAGTTTCGAAAACCTACAGGGAGCGATGGATAATAGGGACGGATCGAGAGAAAGAGTCAGAGATATCCGTGCTAGCAGCATGACTTGATGACAATGATATATATATATATATATATATATATATATGTATATATACATATTTACCAACCCCTCCACTCGGGCAGGATATGACACAAGGTCAATTTTTAAGTGAAGTTTAACAGGTTTGAATTCAGAGTTTACCTTCTCCTAGACTAGTTGCCGCACCGAATCTGAAGAACGCAGTCTGACCTACTATTTACCCATAGCTGGAGGGAGAATAATTGGATTCATACCTTTCACATATATATATATATATATATATATATATATATGTGTGTGTGTGTGTGTGTGTGTGTGTGTGTGTGTGTGTGTGTGTGTGTGTGTGTGTGTTTGTTTTGTTTTTAATGGCATATCAAACTTATTTGGTTATTTAATGCCAAATCCGTCCTTCCTGAAGAACAGTATATATAAATAAGATATTATTTAATCCAGTAAATCCAGGATCGGGCATAATTCTAATCAGGAAAAATGAAATATTTAAAAATAGAATATGAAATTAAGTAATCCTGGTAAAGAGCTCAATGTAAATCTACTGTGCAAATAATTTTTTTCAAAAAAAGCAACAATCGGTCTCTTTACGATTATAAATGGGACTGTTTTTTTAGATACACACACACACACACACACACACACATACATATATATATATATATATATATATATATATCGGATGCACGAAAAGTTTAGCCGGGTAGCCAAGTGACAGCACTCCTGAAAAGTTTGGAAACTACTGATCCAGACTGACAATGTAATTATAGCGTATAGCTCGTTTGCTCACTGCAGGTGTTATAGAATCAAGTGCTAACTTCTATTCTGGTCAATAATCATATTTTAATAATCTTCGCTTGATTCGGAACTAGATCAAAATTTAGTAGAAACAGTTAGAGAAAATTATTTTTGTTCTAATCTTATAAATCTGAAGGGGGTAAAACGTGAAAATCAAATTTTAAAATTCTAGCATTTGAAGTGTGCTTCAATGAATATCTCTGGCAGTGGTTAGATCATGGCCAATATTTCTGTTACAAAATACCCTGTATTTAACTCATAATTCTCGGTATGACCTTCCCCTTTTCATTGTCTCTGGGTTTCCTTCTCTTTCTTTCTTAATTGAAACCCAGGCAACTCCTTTCTCATTGTTTCTACACAGGCAAGAATTCATTAATATATTGTGGCAATTTAGGTTTTGAGGTGTAAGAATCCGGATGTAAGATCTCCGTCACAGTGTAAAGAAAACGGAAGAGCCCGTTCAGCCATTGTTTTTTGTTGATAAAAAGGTGGTCCTACACTCTCCCCCCTCTCTCTCTCTTTCTCTCTCTCTCTCTCTCTCTCTCTCTCGTGAGTTGACATCTGACGAGAGTTTTGTGTTGAATCTATTATTGCTACCTTCCATGAAATTGTCAAACACACACACACACACACACACACACACACACACACACACACACACACACACACACACACACACACACACACATTTCTTCGTATAATGGCATATCAACGATCGTGAATTATTTAATGCCAAATCTATTCCTTTAGAACAGTAGTGGTACTCTTTAATGCATGACTGGGGTGATTAGGAGTGCATGCATTTCCCAAGGATATTTTTCCAAAAGTAAATGCAATACCACATATATATATAGCGACAAGATTCAAGAAATTGGATGAAAAGACAAGTGAGAATCCCATTAAGAAGTGGATCTGGGAGTAAACCGAATTCTTATTCCTAAAAATACTGCAATATTGAAAAAGAAAACAATATTTCGAGCGTCATATTAATTATCTTTTTTAAGTAGAAAGGGAAAATGTGAAGTTTGTTTTCTTGAAGTGAATTTCCAAATGATTATAACATTTTTAAGAAGAATATTGGGGTTGTATAGATTTATGTTGAGACAGGCTAGAGATGTTTTCTGGTCTTCATCTATTGATTATCACACAACAATTCCAAAAGTTTATGGACTTCCTAAAACACTTAATCCTTGAATTCCTGTACGATTATATATATATATATATATATATATATATATATATATATATATATATATATATATATATATATTGGAGGGTACATCATGACGTCTGCAATGAAATAATCCCATCGCACACCAAATATCTATTTTTCAACATATTTTTGTTGTTGTTGTTGTTGAATGCTATTCATAAAAAGAAATAGATAAGTATGAACGATCTCAATGTTACAACCACTATAAGTAAGGTTGACGACCTTAGTCAAGGGTGACCAGAGGGCTCCCTTTTCGATAGCTACAACACTGATGTGTAGGGGAGGGTGCTACTCCTTCCCTGGATTGGTCCACTTTACCCTTGATACGTACCTTATATTGCTGAATGTTAGGCAAGGAAGTATCAAGTACCATTTTTGAAGTCTTTGGTATGACACGACTTGGGATTGAACGCAGGTCTCTCGGAGCACAGGCAAACACTCTACCCTCGAGCTGATTATATATATATATATATATATGTATATATATATATATATATATATATATATATGTATATATATATATATATATATATATGTATATATATATATATATATGTATATATATATATATATATATATATATATATATATATGTATATATGTATATATATATATATATATATATATATATATAGGGTTGTTTAATTTTTCGTTTCAAGGAAAATTATATATATTTATAATAGAAATATGTGGAAAGTTAGATAAATCAAATACTTAACTCAAATTTAGATGTGTGATATTTCGTTCTGCTTTATTTCATCTCGAACTTCTTCAGAGACTGTTTTCTGAGTTTTTCTATTTTAAAGCATGTGAGGTGAAATTATAAGATAGTGGAAGGGGTATAGTTGTAGCAAGAAAACTGGGAGGGATTTAAAGTCAATTGTATCAGGTTTCGTTAAAGATTTTTGTTTTGAAAGTGGAGATAGATTTTAGGGAGCTGATAAGAAAAGCGTAGGGAAGCGTTTGTGTTATAGGGGTTTAGCATATCCTGTTTCATGGAAAGATATTGACTATAATGTGATGTCGCAGAACATTGTCTATATTGTGGTGTCTTGGTTGATATTGAGGTTCGGAAGGGCTTAGAGGCAAAGTGATAAGGAAAAAGAAATGATTCTCGAAATTATAGGTGTTTGAGTGTGTGTGTATGTGTGTGTATGCATACACGTGTGGTGTCTGTGTTGGTATCTCTCTCTCTCTCTCTCTCTCTCTCTCTATATATATATATATATATATATATATATATATATTTAGTTCTAAGCCTCAAATAAATTCTAGATCTGTCACACACCTCTCTCCTATGTATAGGCCTCACCAGCACAGAAATTTTGACAGAATGTAAATTATCTTTTCTAATTTATGAGAGGTGATAGCGTGTTACAGCAACAAATGTTCGGCAATAACTCTTCTTCCAACGTGAGGTTTAGACATTTTAAATGGCCATCGTAGATAGATAGATAGATAGATAGATAGATTTGAAAACACTGAGATACATAGACATACAGACAGATAGACAGATATGAACTTTTAGGGATAGATAGATCGATAGATAGATAATTCAAGAATATACATGCAATGATAGGAAAATAACCATTGTACCATAAGAGCCCATAGATAGACAGATAGACAGACAGACGATCGATAGATATGAACACACTATCAAAAGAGAATCATTTATATCTGTATTGTAATTTGCTAATGTTAATTATACCAAGTAATTTTCCTGTTCTATATTCTTTGAAATATTTATAAATAAAATATTCATATTCGTAAATAAAATGCAAATTCTCAGTAAATAAAAGATTACCAACAAATGAAAAGACTATTGGGTCACATCAGCGTGCAGGCGACATTAAACCTTATGTAAATATCTGCAGCCGTTTTTCCACACTTCGTTGGTCACGTGTCACACTTTCAAGCGAACTTTTCAAGCGTGATAAATATTAATGCTGACGTTGTAATGTTTACGCGGCGATAATTTTCGATTGCATCACGACATTCATCGTTCTATTGACTCCTTCTCGGTGAACGAGGACGTTTTTAACAATGGTAAATTCATCGGGCGGAGAACTTCATTGTTTAGTCGCCATATTGAAAAAGCCCAGAGACTCTCACGCTCAGATCGAGATAGTGAATTTTGCGAGATAAAAATTATATAAAGAGAACGTGAAAGAAGAATAGGAAGAGAAAGAAGTTTGAGGATATGAATGGAAAGAACAAGGAGGGATACGAGGAGGAAAAGTTTCAGATTAAATGAACGGCACAAAAAAGGGTAAATATCGAGTATATTCGTGTACAGGTTGAAATTACAGTTCTGATTTTTTTAGCAAAAGATTGGTTTAGCTAATATGGGAGATAAATTTGTGAAGTTAAAATTTGTTCATAACAGGAATCGACAGATAAATGATTGAGAGACAGAAAGAAAAAATGAATGAAAGAGAGGGGAAATGGGAGGAACAAATGAGGAAGAAACCGACAGTAAAATAGAACAGACAAAAGAAAGAAAGAAAGAAAGAAAGAAAGAAAAGTTAGAAAAGAAAGAAAGAAAGAAAGACTGGGAAAAGAAAGAAAGAAAGAAAAAATATTTGGAAAAGAAAGAACGAAAGACAGAAAGAAAGAAAGAAAGAAAGAAAGAAAGAAAGAAAGACCATAAAAACGACGGTTAAAAAAGACAGCCGGAATAAACGGTGAAAGAAAAAAAGAAGAAATGGTCGAAGTAAAGAAAGAAAAGTGGAGTAGACAAAATGAAAGAAAGAAAAAAGACGGAAAAAAAAGAAGCTTAGGAAAGAAAAAGGATGAAAAAGAAAGAAAGAAAGAAAGAACCAGAGAGAGAAGGAATGAGAGAGAGAGAGAGAGAGAGAGAGAAACAAGGGTAAAAAGTAAAAACAATAAAAAGTAATGAACAAATAGAATGCAAAATGAAAGAAAGACTGAGGAGTGGATGAGGAAACAGAGGGAAAAAAGAAGAAAAGAAAGAAGAGGAAGACAAATAGAAAGAAAAATGAAAGTACTAAACACGAGGAATAAATAGTATAACTATAAAAGGTTGGACAAAACCTTTGATTCAAAAACTAATTCAATAAATCAATGATTCCGTGACCATTAATCAAGGGTCGATCTTTAAACGTGATCGACTAATACACGATTACATATGGTAAATGTGGAAGAACATTGAAAAGGACAAAAGATTGAAGATTAAAAGAAAAATCAAGAAATATAAATTTATTAACAGTTTTTATGTGGTTTGCTTTGGTTTTATGGCATATCAAATCTTGTTGGTTATTCAACGCAAAAACCCTGTTTATATATATATATATATATATATATATATATATTATTTGGTCCAGTTAAACTGGAGTTGGGAGTAATTCCATCAGGACAAGAAAACTATTCAAAAGTGAACAATATCCTAATGTGACCGGTTTGTGTTTTTTTTCATGAAATATATATATATATATATATATATATATATATATACGAAGATCATTAAATAAGCTTCCAGACTTTTTTCATATGGGCCCTTTTATTGATAGTGCACTCATGAAACTCTAGTCCTCTTCAAAGTAATATCTTCCGGCTGCAATGCTCTTGTTGTATCGTACCAACAATTTCTGGAACACCCCATGGAAGTCCTCTTTTGTGAGTGTATCAATGACTTTCGTCACAGCCTCTTTCATCTGCTCAATTGTCTCATAACGACATTCTCTGAGCTTAGAGAATAACCAAAAGTCATTGGGAGCAAGGTCTCGACGATAGGGAGGGAGTGAAACTGTCTTGATGCCCATCTTGGTCAAATAGTCAGTGACAAGGATGGAGTTGTGGACTGGTGCATTGGCCTGGTGGAAATGCCACCGACACGATTTGAAGAGTGCAGGCCTCTTCCGACGGAGTCTCTTCCTGAACTCCCTTAAAATCTCAACATAGTAACCCTAACCCTAACCCTTTGGCCAATCAACTCTGGTGTACTGGCTTCCTTACTCCTCCCACAACCCTCATCCTCCCTCACAGACCCCCTGCCTTCCTTGAATCTCTTATACCACTCAAAAACCATGCTCGATTCATGCCGGATAGTCCGAAAGCAGTCTGATGCATTCCATACGTTTCTGTGGCATTTTCTCCAAGTTTAAAACAGAGATTTATTGCATATCGTTCTTCTAAAGTGTCAGATGGCACTTTTGAAATTCACCAGCAGTGACAATCAGGGTTTAGTTGGGTATATTCCAATTGCTGCTGTAGCTGTTCATTTGAACCTGAAATCATAAAAATTGGTTAGTCATCTCCTACGATGCATAGCAATAACATAGTGAATTTTCAAGTGTCTACCGCAATTTTAAATGCCTTTACAAAAAAAAGGCTGGAAACTTATAGAATGCATCACACACACACACACACACACACTCCCTCTCTCTCTCTCTCTCTCTCTCTCTCTCTCTCTCTCATATATATATATATATATATACATATGCAGTGCATTCAATAAGTTTAATTTACTGGATTAAATACTGTCTTATTTATATATATATATATATATATATATATAATATATATATATATATATATATATATATATATATATATATATAAGACAGTATTTAATCCAGTAAATTTGGATTTGGGAACAGTTCCAAGCAGGACAATTAAAATATTCAGAAAAAGAATTTTAAATTCAATTAATCCCAGTCAAGAACTCAATGCAAATACAACCCTCAGAGGAAATTATTTAAAAACCATCAATCAGTCACATTAGGATAATAAATTTATTTCCATCCAGTTAAAAAGCATTTATATAAATCAATGCTCTAAAATATTTACAGTTCTTCAGATCAAACAAATCCATTTCTTGTTGGATTTGAAGAAGTCCTGTTAACTTTCATAAGGTAAGGATCAAGGGAAAAGTGGAGAAATCCGGGAAAAGGAGTAGTTTCCTCCACTACACTTAATGTAGTAGCTATTGAAAAGGGAGCGTTTGGGTCGCCCTCGAATAAGGTTGCCAACTTTACTTCATATCCCAGCTCTGGGTTAAACAGTACCACTACTGTTCTTCTTGGAGAATGGCTTTGGCATTAAATAACCGAAAAAGAGTTGATATTCCATTAAACAAAGAAACCAAAAAACATTACTTCATATGATCTCAAGTAACTATTTCTATTTGATAATAATCATTTATTTACATACCATTATTTGGTTTCAAGTAAGTTATGATTATTCTTAGTAAATAATAATACCTTTAAGTAATTATTCTCCGTTGTATCGTGGTAAAGAAAAGATACTTAGTGAAATAGAGTAAATTATTTATACACTCAAGTGATACAGCCCGACTAGTAGTATAAGTCTCGCGTTGTTGGTATTACGCCCGAAGTTGGCCTTACTCCTTTCACAGCTGTCTCTCTGCTTCTCTTCCTGCTTCTGCTTTCTCGCTAAAGACACACGGCGTCATTATACTTCCGTGATACCGGAAGTCACGTGGTACATTCTCAATACAAATAATTTCGTATTATGGTATCAGGTATTCCCATCAAATACAAATTATTTGCACATAGTTTTATTGTTGCAAATATCCTTATCTAATTCTAATAATTATAAGGTTTCAAGAAATTATTTCGACTCATTGATAGTCCTTTGTTGGCATACTATTACAAGGGTTGTTTGAAGAGTTCTAAGTCGCACCAAGATAGAAGAGCAGAGCTGAACAGTATCGTGGGAGCAACATACTACGCACTAATTCTTTTAAAAGTAGAAAAATCTGAATTCGTTATTCTACTTTTATAAGTGGTTGTAAATTGCCACAATAAAAATGTTCAGGTATGTTTTTCATTTATGGTGAGGCTTGGTAAATGTTGAGCAACCTTCTTATATGTTTTCAAGTAAATAATAATTATCCTTGGAAAATAAATATCTATTCTTAATTCAAATATATTACTTTAATAGAATGGGCCATTGGCCTAATGAGTAGAGTTTGCCAATGGTCCAGGAAACTAGGGTTCAATCGCAGGTCTAGTTTTACCAAAGACACAAAAAATAGTACTTGATGCCACCTTGTTTAACACTCAAAATTATAAGGTACGGATCAAGGGTAAAGCGGAGCAGTCCAAGAATGGAGTTGCACCCTTCCCTACCCCCATTGTAGTAGCTATTGAAAAAGGAGCCTTCGAGTTACCCTCGTCTGCGTCATACTTTACCTATATATAGATATATATAGATATATTCCCCCAACCCCTTCGTGCAAACAGGATGTGACACATGGTCAATTTTTTAAGCAGAATTTAGAATTTTCCTTCACGGAGATTCTTTACCATATCAAAGTTTAAGAGCCCAGTCTACCCTATTATTTACCTTTAGCTTAAGGGAGAATAGTCGGATTTATACCTTTCCTATGGGTATGACTGCTATGTGAACTGCAAACTGTCTCGTCTAGGATTCGAACTCGAGTCACAGTGTCCATTTCTTTTGCGTCCATGATTCTTTATATGTTATATGAAATCAAATATTCCTATATTCCTAATAACAGATCTATCTGAACCATCGATGAGCGTCTAACAGGTATTACCATTTGGAATCTGAGTTGACTTGCAAGTAATTACAATGAAGGGGTAATCACACTCACCATATCTATACGAGTTCAAATCCTGGACGAAACTGATTGCATTTCACATAGCACTAATACCCTTGGGAAAGGTATGAATCCAATTATTCTCCCTCCAGCTATGGGTAAATAGTAGGATAGACTAGGTTCTTCAGCCTTGGTTAGGCAACTAGTCTAGGAGAAGGAAAACTCTGAATTCAAACCTGTTAAACTCCGCTTAAAAATTGACCTAGTGTCATATCCTGCCCGAGCGTAGGGGTTGGTAAATAGTACCATATCTATGCAACGTCACCATTAGACGCAGTTTAATGTCATAACCAGGAAAACCCTTATTTTGGGGAGGCAATGCTTAACCCCTTCTGTAGGAGGTGCAGTCAGTGAAAGGGCCGTATATTCCACAAAGAGTTCTTTTTGTTTTTCCAAATGGCTGAAATGGATTCCAGTGACCACAAAAACGACGTCTTCACCAAACTGCGTCTCTCCCAACGAAAGTAACGTCTTCCCTCCATTCACCTCTGCCAAAAAAAGTAACGAGACCGCCTTTTATTTTAAATTAAGGTGTCAGGGCTACCATATTTCTTTCCTCTCTTTCTCTCCCTCCCTCTCATGCTCTCTCGGGCGTACCACTCATTTTGCACGCCATGCATAAACCTGATTGCTTTACCGCGTAGAGTAAATTATCTTCTCTTCTACAGTAAGAGTGCATAGTAATTTCCAAGTCATAAAAATATAATTAAATAAATTCTTAACATTTTTATTACAAAAAATCCATTTTGAAATACTGACTTTTCTCACACTCAATATATTTTATATATATAGGAAATATGCGGTTACAATAATATATTGATAATAGTGATGTAAAAATAGTGATTGTCTTGCCAGAATTCAATGTCCCTATATATGTGTATTTAGGGAGTTCCACTACTACAGGTTACAAGCGTTCTCGAATATAGTCTCAAACTACTGTTATGTCAGTGATGGCTTATCATCTATTACTGTGTTGTATACTCATATACATGCAGATGTAAGCAGAAACATCATGACGACTTCAATGATCGAACGAACACACTTCTTTATAAAAATATACCTCTCACACTTTATTCTTGAAAGGGTTAATTATCTTGTGTGTGAGAAGTGAGTTGGAGACGGAGACAGACTGCTACATATTGACCCAAAGTAGCAGCACTTCTTCCTCATCTTGGCTGAGCAGCTCAACCATGGGTCACTGCGGGCCCAAGCCCTCTGTCTGTCACACCGCTGGCATCCTATCTCCAACTGCGACTGGAACTCAAACGGACTCGAACTAACTCAAACCGTCTGTGGCACCTGGTTATATAATTGTTTGTCGTTTACCTGCTTCCTGTTGGTGTACGCATCTGCACCGAATTTAACCACGTCTACGGGTCAAGGTGATATTCCAAATTCTTAGACCGGATGCACCTGTTATTTACGCGGGTGCATCTCTTGATTGACGGCTCGGTCGAGGGTCCATATTTTACAACTGTAGTAACCCCCAAAACGCAACTCGCCACGAATGTGGAACCTACCATTCGTTGGCTCCGTTCAGCAGAAAGAATAAAGGACACAGTGTACAAGGTAGATTCTTCGTTCCAACAGAAATTTTGTTGAATGGGACAATCGCTCCCCGTCCACGTTAACACTTGTCTCATTGATGTTCCAAACCACAACAGAGAATGCGTAGACAAATCCAGTTTCTTTTATTGGGGTTCACAGAACACCGAACCACCACTACATCATCCGATCAGGCACCACGACGACGTACGTGGCTGTCTGAACTCGGTGATTCCGGCAACTAATCGTTAATTGCTGAATTCAGACACTAAACCATAAAGAAAAGATTTTGATCTTTGTCAACTTGATTCTCTTCTTGATGCTATTCAAAAATAAAAATGTAACATATCTATTCGCACCCCACGACCTCTCACTTCCACAATTAGTTCTAAGGATTAAGCCTTTAAAAAAAACACTTTAGGTTCAAGAAAATGAAAAGTTAAGTCTCAAACAAATCTTCGAATCCCGAAGATAAAATTAGTGGTGAAAATCGGGGAAATTGTTTAGTTGGTTTGTTTTCTTTATTTAACAGTAGATCAACCTCTGTGAGTTATTTAATGCCAAATTAATGCTTGCAGGAGAAGAGTAGTGTAGAAAAATAGGTCTAGTTTGGTTTGATTTTATGGCATATCAACCATCGTAGGTTATTCAATGCCAAATTCTTTCATACTAATATATTAACAATATGATTTTTAAACACATTTTGTAAATACATTTTTAAACACTTTTTTTGTGTACAGTTAAATGGTTTCACTTATTTCTATCTAGCTCAAATAAATCTATATGCTATTAATCATTTGTTTGCACACAGTTTAAATTTTCAAGTATTGCCATCACTAACAATTCAATTAAACGTCAGTCATTTTTTTACACACAGTTAAATAATCAAAGGTTTCTATTTCAAGCAATTCAGGTCAGGCATTTGTTTGCATTCAGTTTACATGTCAAAGAACACAGTTTAAATGTCAAAAACTTCTATTTGACCAACAGATATCAAGTGCTACCACTCCAGACCAGTGTAGACCTGGGAGTGATGTCAATGAAGAAGTACTCTGCATTCCCCAAAGATTCAGTATTACCGGAGCCTCACAATTAGATTGCTTAGCGTCATACCAGGACACTCGATGGGGGAGTCTTACCTCTCTGCAGAGATACAGTAGGTTTATTCAACTGTCCCAGCCGACTGGGCCTGTAGAAAAATAAGTTTACCGATATTCATATAATTATTGTCGTTATTAATATATCATATGAATCACCAGATGGAGACACAGAATACTTCGACATTGTAGCAGGAGTACTACAAGGGGACACGCTGGCTCCGTATCTCTTTATCATTGGTCTAGACTACGTACTTAGAACATCGATTGACAAAATCAAAGAGAATGGCTTCGAACTGACGAAGAAAAGAAGCAGAAGATATCCCGCAACAACAATTACCGACGCCGACTACGCCGATGACATAGCGATACTGGCAAATACACCTGACCAAGCCGAAACACTTCTGCATAGCCTGGAACGAGCAGCAGCAAGCATAGGCCTCCATGTTAATGCACACAAAACGGAATATATGTGCTATAACCAAACGGGGGACATCTCCACTCTAGAAGGAACCCCTCTTAAACTAGTAGACAAATTCACGTACCTAGGAAGCAGCGTCGAATCAACCGAAAAGGACATCGAAACGAGGTTAACGAAAGCATGGACAGCTATCAATAGGCTATCGACTATATGGAAGTCGGACCTGACCGATAAAATGAAACGCAGTTTCTTCCAGGCAGCGGTCACATCGATACTGCTATATGGATGCACTACATGGACGCTAACAAGACGGCTCGAGAAGAAACTAGATGGCAATTACACAAGAATGCTGCGTGCAATCCTCAACAAGTCCTGGCAGCGGCACCCCACAAGACACCAACTGTACGGCCACCTGCCCCCTATCACGAAATCTATTCAAGTTAGGCGAACCAGACATGCAGGACATTGCTGGAGAAGCAGAGATGAACTCATAAGAGATGTACTCTTATGGATCCCCACACACGGCCGCGCAAAAGCAGGACGACCAGCACGAACGTACATTCAGCAGCTGTGTGAGGATACAGGATGTTGTCCTGAAGACCTGCCTAGGGCGATGAACGATAGGGAGGAGTGGCGAGAGAGGGTCAGGGATATCCGTGCTGCCAGCACGATATGATGATGATGATGATGAATAAATTGTTTGACCTGAATTCACTGGACGCTATTGCTGAAGGCTAACAGATACCAAATCTTATTTTGCCTCGTTCTGGATTCTTACCGTCTGTTACAAGGTTTCAGTTTATTAGTTGTTTTTTTTAATATTTATTTTTCTATGAAGAGCAAATATTTTGTTTCCGGTTAATTGTATTATTCATAATAATGAAAAAAATTACGTGATACGTATATTCAGTCATTGTTTCTTCTGTAGGAAAAAAACTACTCTAAGCGCTCTTTCCCTCTCTCTCTCTCTCTCTCTCTCTCTCGCTCTCTCTCTCTTTCTCTCTCTCTCTCCTGCTCTTTCTCACGCTCTCTTCCTCTCTCTCCCTTTTTTCTGCTGTCTCTCACTCTCTCTTTCTCTCTCTCTATATATATATTGATGTTATACGTATATTCAGTCATTGTTTCTTCTGTAGGAAAAAACTACACTAAGCCCTCTTTCTCTCTCTCTCTCTCTCTATCTATCTATCCTGCTGTTGCTCACGCGCTCTTTCTCTCTCTCTCTCTCTCCCTATTTCTCCTGCTCTAGCTCTAACTCTCTCTCTCTCTCTCCCCTCTCTCTCTCTCTCTATCAATCTATCTATATATGTATGTTTTTTGGGGGGAATGTGTCTGTATATGTATCAATTGATGTGTATGTGCATGCTCATATATGAAAATGTGTATGTGTGTGGGTGTTGGTATGGTTAACGACATGTGCGTGATTGATCAAATTCATATATATGTATGTTTTGTGTGTTTGCTCACAATGTTCGTACTCAAATATATATATATATATATATATATATATATATATATATATATATATATACTCACACACATACATATATATATATATATATATATATATAGGAAAATACAAAATACATATACTAATATATATATATATATATATACACACACACGCACACACACACACACACACACACACACATATATATATATATATATATAGGAAAATATATAAACTTTTATTGATACACACAGAAACACACACACATATATGTAGATAGACAGACATATTGGAGAGAACATTTTAACCTATATCAAATGAAAAATCTATTACAATGACACTCAGCCGGTTTAATGTGAATGTAAGTAATCTTTGTAATGCAAGTTTGTTTATTTTTTTAATGCTTCAATATATTTTCCTTTATATTATGATAGATTATTATTGTTTAGAGTTTTTTCTACGCTTCTGTGATAATTTTAAACTATTGTATAGAAATGCTTTAAAATCCTTATCATGTTTTCATTAATATAAATATACAAATGAAGACGCGTAAAAAATCATTAGAATTACATTTTTAAATGCAAGTATCTTTAACTTCATGATGATATCAATAGTAATAATGATACAGACGGACTCTATCGTTTCTGATACGAACGAGTTTATTTCTTTCTGCCTTTAGCCCTTGGCGACACGAGGAGAGAGACACAAATGATAAGGACTTATAATAACCATGCTATGCTGACCCCCGCCCAACACGTGGTGCATCTTGTAGTGTCTAAGATCTCAAGTCATCTTTGCCGGTTGAGATCCAAACTGATCTGATCTGATCTGATCTGATCAATTCCGAAAAACAGCACCCTTGGACGACCGGACCTCAACTGCTTGTTTCAAAATCCTAAACCTTTTGGCATGACGTCCACTCAATTCTCTCAAACGGCCCTTCCAACCCCATTTCCCGTCTTGGAGTTCATTATGACTGATGATTGCCATAACCTTTTCGCGCGGGCAGGCGAGTGCACCGTCTGACTACGACACCTGAACTAAGAGACACCGAGTATTTCAAAGCCTTACCAAACTAAATAATAAAATATAATTTACAAAAAATGATTTATATAATTTATCATTACCTTAGTTATATGATAAACTTAATGATTTGTTTTTAAGATCCCTTTTAAAAATATAACACATTACAACGAGAGAGTGCAATTTATACAGTAATATTTTGAAAGCTTTTGAGGATAGTCTCCGTGATGTAATGGGTAAACTTCTGGACCACGAATTTGAACCCCGTTATCTTTTCAGCTATCGGTTAAATAGTAACTTCGGTGTTGTTTTACAAGGACAGCTTTGGCATTAAATAACCCACAAAGTTTGATTTGTCTTTAAAGAAAGAAACCAAAGCAAACAAACAACAGAAAGAGAAATTTAAAAAAAAAGGAATGGTCGAATCTAAAAACTAACTTTACGAGGGTCATTCAATAAATAAGGTGAATTTTGCCTAAGGGGTAGGGAATAGATAGCACTATTTACAGTCGAACCATTTTCAAGGAAATCGATACTGATGATATATTTTTTTATCCCAGAAGACTGTCAGCATGACCTTCTTTTCTCGAATATTTTCTTTACATGGGAGTCTATGTGTTTCCACATCATAGTCTGTCTTTTCGATTCAGGCTAATAGTGACCAGCCTATTTTCAGCCGATTTCTAAATGTTTTTAGAATAAAACGACCTTCTCCGTATACATCACACATTCTTCAGTAAATTTCAGATGGTTTTTAATGCTTAGCCAGCTAATGTTTAATGACTGAACTCTGTTCAAGTTCAACGAACTCTATTAGATTTTTTGCAATTTTGAATTGCCTCAGAAGTAATATTTTATCTAGATTAAATAAAATATGCTATAACCCAATTTCAAACAATGCAGAATGCAGAGATTAAATTTATGGGAAAAAATCTTTAAAAAAAATTTAACTTAAAATGATTATTTTATTCATTATATGACTATATATATATATATATATATATATATATATATATATATTTAATGTCATTTGTGCCAACCCTCTTTAGTCAGAAATTATCCTGGTGATCCGGTCACTGAAAGGTAGATTACTTCAACCTCTTTAGGGGTATATATATATATATATATATATATATATATATATATATATATATAAATATAGATATATGAAGATTACTTCAATCTCTTTAGGTATATATATATATATATATATATATATATATATATATATATATATATATATATATATATATATATTGAAGTAATCTACCTAGGTTTCAGCTACCAGATCCCCAGGATAATTTCTGACTAAAGAGGGTTGGCAACAACGACATTTTATTGATAAAGTGACCACCAGAAAGAATAAAAAATTAGTAAATAAAAAATGCCATATTTTATTTGTCCACAAAATAAACACTCACACGCACGCGTATATATATATATATATATATATATATATATATATATATATATATATATATATATATATATGTACATATATATATATATGTGTGTGTGTGTGTGTATGTGTGTGTGTGTGAATATATATATAGTTCTTTGCGTGTAGGTATCACTTTTTACAGAACTATCTTCGTAAAACTGTAAAACAAAAATGATGCAACTTGCATTAAAAAAAATTATCAAAAGAATCCATATCTATCTATCTATCTATCTATCTATCACACAAACACACACACACTCTCTCTCTCTCTCTCTCTCAATATATATATATATATATATATATATATATATATATATATGTTTAAATCATTTATTTCGTTTCTAGCAACAGTATTATTCTATAAATACGCTTAAAATGCTCTAACTTAGAGAATAAGGCAATTTTAAGTTTAATTAGCTAGTTAATGATGAATTCGTTGGGGGTTGTGGTCTCACTGAACTTTTTATAATGGAGATCACTTATTTAAAAAATCCTTCCAACTTTCCCAAAACAAAGTAGAATCATAAACCCCTGTAACAGAAGTAAGCGATCGATTTCACAGATCGTCAATTCTCTTTTAGCAAGAAAAAACAAAAAAAAGAAACACTTTCGCCTTTTTAATTTCACAGGTTTTGCTCTTTCGATCGATAATATTATCAATCAACTAATAATTGTATTAATAAATGCATTATTATTCCTTTCACACAGCTTGGACAATTTTTCTTTTTATTTCTCTGTGCAATATTCTATTTAGAGTGCTGCTTTATTTATGGTGTTTGCACTCCTAGACGATCGAACTTCTAATTCCTATTAAATCCCAAGAGGCATTTGTTTGCTAAGTTAGGGTTCATGTATTCCTTCAGATGTTGTCTTTTTACAATCAGCAGCTGGATTAGTAATGGGCCGGCCATTTTGTCTGTGTGAATATAGTGTATAACAAAAGTAACGTTAGTAAAGTTTACGGCCATGGTCGAAGGCTACACGAAAGCTCATGTTTCAATAGCTGCTACATGAGATGTAGGGAAGGGCGCTATTCTTTTCCCAGGATTGTTTCACTTACCCTTAATCCATATCTTATAATACTGAATATTAAGCAAGGAAGCGTCAAGAAACATTTTTTGAGTCTTTGGAATGATTCGACCAGGCATTAAACCCCCGTCTCCTGGGCCATTGGCTAACACTTTACCAGCTAGGTCATTGGACCGGTATAATAAAAACGTTGGTGGAATTGACTAAGCATAATATAGCATTTAGGCCCCACTTTTTAACGAAAACGTCTCCCACTTAAAAACTGAATGGGTACATTTAAACCATTGAGTATTTAACTCAAGTGAATTGTTGGGAATAGGTGCTTTGAGCGTAGTTTGAACCTAAGTTAGGAATATTATTATTTACTAGGTTTTGTTGTTACATAGGGCTGTAGTTACTAAGAGACCACCCACTGAAATACTGAATACCTGTTTTTATGAAGAGGTTAGCGACTAAAGTACTGAGTACCTGCTTTCATGAAGAGACCGCTAAGTAATTTACTGAGTACCTGCTTTTAAGAAGCAACTTAAGAACTGAATACCTTCTTCTATGAAGACGTTACCCACTTAAGTCCAGCGTACCTGATTCTATGGGGCGGTCATTCTCTATATACAAAGTATCTACTTTTATCAAGATGTTATAGCGGAACATATTAGCTTAACTTACCTCATTTTCTTTCTTTCTTTCTTTCTTTTGTTATATATATATATATATATATATATATATATATATATATATATATATATATAATTTAAAATTTAAAATTTAAAACATAGAATTAAATAGTGAAACCAGGTAAAAAAACCTATCCAACATATACACTAAAAAAATAGGTAGCTAATTAAATGGTATCGAAATTATTATAAGCATTAATATTTCTCTTAAGAATTAATTATCGAACTTAACTTGAAAAGAAAATAAACTAAACAAATAAATAAAAAAGTTAAATTACCGTAATTATAACTGACAGAAGAAATTTGAAAAATTAAAATAAAACGTAAATTCAATAAAACGAGGAGGTAACTCCTTAATCCCGTCCCCCTCAACCCCACGTGTTTATTCTGTTTTTAGTTAATTATCCATTGGATCTGAAGAAGTCCTGTATAAATTTTTTTTCTTCATGTTTTTGGTTCACACCAGAAACTGAAAATACAGGATGGAAATAAATTTATAATCCTGAATTAACCGGTCTTTGGTTTTTTCTTAAAGATATATATATATATATATATATATATATATATATATATATATATATATATATATATATATATGCTATATTTTAAACATAAAATAAAACAAGGTAGATGCAGACCACTCACGATTTTAAGTTTCACGTAGACGATCTTCAGGTGAGCTTGAATAGACTCGTCAGAAGTTGATTTACCAGAAGAACGTGTCAGTGAAACTCAGAGTCATGGCTGAGCTTAATTTCCCGTGTTTTTGTAATGCAATAACCTAATAATATCCTACATTCCTATGCATGGAGCACTATATTTTACAGATTTAGGTCGTTTTTAAACGTAAATTTTAATTACAATTTTTTAACATATATATATATATATATATATATATATATATCTGTCACTCCGTTTGTGATCGAATGAGGATTACAAGTGCATGTGGGATATATCGTTTGTAAATAATTATGTTAATACTTGCTTCGTGCATATTTCTGCTATCGGTATGGAGATAATTGGAAAAGCCTGAGATAATTAGCCCGAATATTAATTGCAACCTTTTCAGTCGTATGACCAGTTGGACATCGACGCTTCAAAATACGAAAACAGTCCTCGTACGGCTTCTATAATTTCGATTGTTCTCGAGATGACACACGCAGAACATCGTATGGTGCATCATTTATTTTTAATGATGCGGAAGGCCTTTTTCATTTTCTTTCTGTCAGAATTAAAATTCAATTAAGATATCGAGCAAAAATGCCGCAGACTTACATCTAAAATTTCCAACTTAGAAGAGAACACCGCTTCAAGTAACCACTAAGTAGGATGTTGCAAAAGATTCGTTTTGTTTTATAATTAGTGGACACAAATAATGGCAGTCACGAAGATTAAATAATATGAAATAATTAGTAACTAATTAAACGAACAAAAAATGTGTAAATCATAAAAATAACCCCTGTCATAGCTTTTGTAAGCAGGATATTTTTATCGAGAAAAGCCTAGTATCTGTTCAGCTTGTTAAGCCATGTCATTGCTTTGAGTAAGACAAAAAATATGGGTTTAGGGAATTTGACATATTTATGATGTGATAGCAACTCCCTCCTCATCTCGTCGTGTAACCTTGTGACACCTTTCCTAAACCCCGGGAAATTTGTGGTAGTCTTTCGACGTGGGCTTAACATTATGAAAGCCATCTCATCCGATGAACTTGGTAACAGCTATCTCACCCGCTATAAGTATTGTAACCGACTACCCATCATTGGTGAACCTTGTGTCAGCCTTGCCATCGCTGGTGAACCTTGAGATAGCCCTTCTTACCCCGTGAAGCTTGTGCCAGCTTTTCTTCTCCCCGCAAACCTTGAGCCAGCCTTTCTTTCCCTGGGGAATCTTATGTCAACCCGTTTAGGGTTATTTTATTTCTAGAGGTTTTGGAATCGCTTTCATTGTACAAATACAATTATGTATATATATACATACATACAAGTTGGCCGTCTGTAGACGAGGACGTCCCAACGGCTCCCTTTTCCATAGCTTCTACACTATCGGGGAAGGCGCTAATCTTTTCCCCTGACAGATCCACTTACCCTTGATTATAATGCTGAGTGTTAAATAAGGAGGCATCAAGTAATACTTTTGGGTCATTGGTATGACTCGAACTGG
>OY757936.1:53815676-53870676 GCA_963585895.1 Sepioteuthis lessoniana
CATCAATGAGATGCCTTAATAAAATACACATGCATATTTCAGGAGAATTAGTGTCAGAACGAAGATTCTTCTAATTCATCACATCTCGCGCGAAAATGCGAGAATTAATCTTTCATCGTTTGCACCATCGAACGTAGTGGTCGCGTCTCTATCAGCAGGAATCTGACGCAGGTTTGCAGAACTTGCCCCCAATTTTTTTTTCTTTCTCCTTTGTATTATTTAACTCCGAGTACTTGATTAATCTATTTGAATTCCTCTCCGCTCATATATATATATATATATATATATATATATATATATATATATATATACTATTCTCTTTTCAGTTCTTGTAACTTCATATTTCTCTAATGCTGGAGGGAGAAATTTTTGTATTTATTAAGCTTTTAAAAAGTACAACATAAATCCAATTACACACACGGACCTTGTTATCTGTGAAAGATCATTGTCAAGATAACTCGCCAACAGTTATTGATTGTGCGTTTTTACTCCACCCCACGACAGTCTATCTATCTATCTATCTAAAGTTTTTTTCATATATATCTATTTATCTATCTGTTTACCTATCTATTTATGCCAATATGAATCTATCTATCTATCTATCTATCTATCTATCTATCTATCTATCTATCTATCAGTTTGTACATATCTATCTATCTATCTATCTATCTATCTATCTATCTATCTAATTTTGTTCATATATATCTATCTATTGATTTCCTTTTTCAAACCGTAGGTGTTGCCCAAACAAAATGAAGTGTAAAATTATCAAATCCATCCGAGTTGTATACATGTGTAATATTAACAATTGAGATGATTTCTGTTCCGAATGAAGATGAATTTTTAATATATATAGTTTTATTTTGGCGTTTTGCTTGTAAATGTTATAATTTTTTCTTATTTAAATTAAATATTGCTTTAGATACACGTTTTAGCAAACATTGTAATTAGCATTAACTGTGAACTGTTGAATAAACTTTAAAATCATTTTTATTTAAATTTGCATATTTCTTTGGCATTTATCAATTTTCTATATTTCTATATTATTCATTATATATTTTTATTGGTTTTAAGAATGTGTTATTATATTTATAACGTATCTGTTTCGTTCTATCAGAACTCATCAGTGTGGATAGACATACTAGCTTCCCGTAGCTGGGATCGAATATATATATATATATATATATATATATATATATATATATATTACTTCGTTGCTACAGTTTCCTCGTGGCAGATGAGTAGAAGCCTGGATTGGCGTTTGAGTCAACTATATATATATATATATATATATATATATATATATATATATATATATTTATTAGATAATAAATACGTTATTTCACATAGTACAGATACTCTTAGGAAAGGTATGAATCCAATTATTCTCCCTCCAGCTAATGTTAAATAATAGGACAGATTAGGTTATTCAGCCTTGGCGAGGCAACTAATCTAGGAGAAGGAAAACCCTAAATTCAGACCTGTTAAACTCCGCTAAAGAATTGACCTTGTGTCATATCCTGCCCGAGCTGAGGAGTTGGTATATATATATATATATATATATAATATATATATATATATATATATATATTATTTCATATTATCTATTTTACACTATTTCATATTATATATCATATTGATATGTATAAGGATGTATTGTATTCTTTATCAGTTTATCATTGTAATTTATATTCTTTATATATTTCATTATTTATTATTTCATATTAGTCCATAGTAGTTTGTATTAGTCCATGTTATTTATATCTATTTTATATTATCTATTATAATTTTATTATTATCATATTTACCCAACCCCAGCGCTCGGACAGGATGACACAATGTCAATTTTTAAGCAGAATTTAACTGGTTTGAATTCAGAGTTTTCCTTCTCCTAGGCTGAAGAATCTAGTCTACCCTACTATTTACCATAGCTGGAGGGAGAATAATTGGATTCATACCTTTCCCAAGGATATTCGTGCAATGTGAAATGCAATCAGTCTCGTCCAGGATTTGAACTCGTGGCGCCGTGTCCATTTCCTACGACGATAACCATTACACCACGGGCACCTCCTAAATATTTATATTATTATGAATCTTTTTATAGTGTTGTGGTTTTTTTTATTTAATGCCATATAAACTTTTGTAGGTTATTTAATACCAAATCCATTCTTCGAGAAGAACAGTATTTGTACTTTTTAACCCATAGCTTGGAGAATATTTTCATAAGTTAAATCGTTTTATATTGTCACTTAGAAACAATTATAAAGTTTCTAAATAATAAGGGAGAAGTGGCGAGAGAGGGTCGGGGATATCCGTGATAGCGGCACGACATGATGATGATGATGATGATTATGATTTTGCATTATTAGTTAGTAATATGTATTAGTCATATTATTAATTCTCAGAATCTTGAACTGCACCACGCTCGTGAACCCCCTGTAGAATTCCATACTTAGAATGTCGTATGTCGGTACAAGTTTTTATAGGCAATAGCAACATAGAAATGGATATTCCAAAGCAAGAATTCAAGTTATCCGGATATATGAGCTTCCATGTTGCTGCTCAAATACCGGCCGCTACACATAGTTCCCCGATCCAAGGTTGAATCCTATTTTATTTCTTGTATCTTTTAAAAATCTACTGATTCTATTACTCGGTTTGGTTTATTTGTTAAAAGGCATATCAACTTCTTAGAAGTTATTTATTGCCAAAATTTGATGCAAAGAAACTTGTAAGTAAGCAAGAGAAAAAACTGTTAGATAAGAAAAATAAAAAGGTCCGTGGACTTTAACAACTCTTTAACACACAGTTAAATCATCAGACAGTTCTATTTTAAACAATTCATTTTAGCATAAGTTAACAAAGTTAAATGGTTCCAAGTATTGCTATGTATCACTAACAATTCAATTAAATATCATTCATTTGTTTAAGCACAGATAAATGATCAAACAGTTCTATTTTAAGCAATTCCTTTATGCAAAAGTCATTTGTTTGCACATAGTTTAAATTTCAAACACTTCTTTTTGATTCATAGATAGGATTATTTCAAGTGCTACCTCTCCGGACAGGAGTAGACCTGGGAGCAATGGCAATGAAGCGATAGTCAGCTTTATATGGCAATGTTTATTCCTATCTAATATTAAAAAATTATACACAATAATATGGTTTAAAGTAACTATTACTACTTAATAATAATGATAATAACAGATTGTTTGGATAGAGATTCATTCTTTCCAGTATTATCATTTAATACCAATAATATGCAAGCAATTATATGACTTCAAGTAAATAATAATCATGAGTAAACTATTATTATCCTAATAATTATTCTTACCATAAAATGTGACGTATTTTAGTTCAAAATTCGGAATTAGACCTACTCCTGTTGTGTAGGTCGACAATAGGCTTCTGGTAGAATATAGGAAACATGAAAATATTACTCATTTGGGCTTATATTCATAAGTGGAGGTGCCCGTGGTGTAATGGTTATCGTCTTAGGAAATGGACACGGCGACACGAGTTCAAATCCTGGACGAGACTGATTGCATTTCACATAGCACTAATACCATTGGGAAAGGTATGAATCCAGTTATTCCAGGTAAATAGTAGGACAGACTAGATTCTTCAACCTTGGTGAGGCAACTAGTCTAGGAGAAGGAAAACTCTAAATTCAAACTCCGCTTAAAAAATTGACCTTGTGTCATATCCTGCCCGAATTCAAAATCTATCGCGATATCATGAGTATGAAATATGCCGATAAGCAATATACTGCAGTTGTCTGACTGGCCGCTTGGTGCTGTAACGTTCCAGTTAGTGTTTACAGTTGATTCATCAGCTGTTGGAAACGGCGTGTGATATAGTAATACATGAGATTTGATTTGTATTATAGTTTTATTTTATATCGATCTTTATGTTAATTTGTTAAATTTGTTCAACAAGCACGAGTTTCAGTTGGAAAGGTTCGGGACAGTCTGCTTGAGTTAGATTAAGTGGTGTACATCGATTGTTAGCAGTAGAGAATTGTTTGACTGGTTAACCACTTTGTGATAAAGATTTGGATTTGAACACTGACATATAATACGAGCTTTAGTTTTGTGGTCATTTTATCAGGCTTAAAAAGTCGACTTGTACGCCGCTTTTTAGATTAATCCATATAATTTGAACCCAGTTGCATGTATTTCTATTCAATACTAACAACTTGTAAACAGATATATTTTATCGATTGATGGCACCCTAACAGATACTACTCCTCCCGGTCAGGGTGGATCTCGGTGCAATGTCATTAATGAGGTGATGTCAAACTCCTCAGAGTTCTTCAAATGGTTAGAATACTTCTTTTTGTGGAGGAGGATATTACTCTTTTACAGAAGATACAGTCGGTGTATCTTGAGCATCGACAACATGGCTGTTTATTATTTGAAATCATTTGTGTGTGTGTGTGTATTTAGATTGCAATGTTGTTTTATTGATGGGTACTTTCTAATGACATTGGAAATACAATTTCGTTGGATTTTATGTTATTAACGTGATTTTCTATGGTACCCGTATCTAGAAGACAATAAAATCTCACATTTCTTTCCAACGGAAATTGCCCCCTTAATTAAGCCATGGTTCAACGCCTATAACCTAAACGTATAAAATTTAACAACAAACTGTATCTGTACTGTCGGAGAGGACTGTAGAATACACCGATTGTATCTCTGCTAAGGAGTAAGACCCACTCCCAATGAGTGTCCTGGATAAGACGCCAACCTTGCATCTGATTGTGAGGCTCTAGTCCTGGAAGTTTGGGGAATTCAGAGTACACCTTTACTGCCATTCCTGCCAGGTCAATTCTGACCTGGAGTGGCAACATCTGTTAGGGCCCCTTCTATGGGTCAAATAGAACAGTTTAATCATTTACTATACTTGAATTTATTTCACTGTGTGCATATAAAACTATTAGTTTTTGATCGCAATCGTTGAAACTATTTAACTGTGTACGGTTAAAACAATTCGTGCGAGACAGCAATATTTGAAAGCATTTAACTGTGTGCAAATAAAATTATTAGTTTTATATGGCAATACCTGAAAGTATTTAACTGTGTGTTGTTGAAATTATGAGTGTGAAATAGCAATACTTGAAAGCTTTTTACTGTGTGTAAATAAAACTATTAGTTTTTGAAGGCAATAAATGAAAGCATTAATTATGTGCAATTGAAATACGAGTGTTTGATAGCAACACTTGAAAGCATCTAACTATGCGCAAATAAAACTACTAGTTTTTGATGGCGATACTTGAATCTATTTAACCGTGTGCAGTTAGAACTATGAGTGTTAGACAACAATATTTGAAACCATTAACTGTGTGCAAATAAAGCAATTAATTTTAGATTGCAATACTTAAAACCATTCAACTGCATGCAAATTATACAAGTACTCTTAACCCTATTTGAAACCATTTAACTGTGTGCAAACAAATTGACCCTGGGCCGAGTAAAAATTGTTACTTGCAGACTATTCATTTACAAATCACACGCACACACACACACACGTATGCACACACACACACACATATAAAAATATATATATATATAATACATAAAAAAATATATATTAGATATATATATTTAATTCATGGAACTTCATATTTCATATTTACCCAACCCCTCCGCTCGGGCAGGATATGACACAAGGTCAATTTTTTAAGCAGAGTTTAACAGGTTTCAATTCAGAGTTTTCCTTCTCCTAGACTAGTTGCCTCACCAAGGCTGAAGAACCTAGTCTGCCCTACTATTTACCCATAGTTGGAGGGAGAATAATTGGATTCATACCTTTCCCAAGGGTATTAGTGCTATGTGAAATGCAATCAGTCCAGGATTTGAACTCGTGTCACCGTGTCCAATTCCTGCGACAATAACCATTACACCATGGAATTTAGACTGTGACCCCTGGATTTCGTGGAGTCGTTTTTTTCAAAACAACAATCAGGCAGTTAAGAAAAGGAAATGAATCGAAAATCGAAAAACTACAGTCAAAAACCGTTGTAGTTTTGTATGTATTTTTACGTGTGGTTGTAAATGTGTGAGTGTGTGTGCGTATGTGTGTATGTGTTATAGTTGCGTATTAATTTGTGTTTGTATGAGATTAGGTCAATTTGCAAACGCAACGCGTTGTATAAGCAGATGTGAATTCGTAGGTGTATCTTAATATTTCGCTACATTATTTTATTTCTGTATGTGTAGGTGACTATAGCTAAGGAACAAAACATTATCACCAGGGGTCGCTGTCTAAATTCCATGAATCAAATATATATATCTCATATATGTTTATTTATTATTATTATATAATAGTTCTATCCTCGATATTAAGCACTCTCCATATTATATTGCACTTGGTTCGACACAGACCCACAAAGGGATTCAGTGACAACCAAGACTGTTATATATATATATATATATATATATATATATATATATATATATAAACGATTTGGCATTAAATCACCTACTAATGTTGGGTGCCATAAAACACAACTAACTAGTTGAGGTGCCCGTGGTGTAATGTATCGTCGAAAGAAATGGATACGGCGCCACGAGTTCAAATCCTGGACGAGACTGATTGCATTTCACATAGCACTAATACCCTTGGGAAAGGTATGCATCCAATTATTCTCCCTCCAGCTATGGGTAAATAGTAGGACAGACTGGGTTCTTCAGCCTTGGTGAGGCAACTAGTCTAGGAAAGGGAAAACTCTGATTTCAAACCTGTTAAACCCCGTGTAAAAAAATTGACCTCATATCATATTCTGCCCGAGCGGAGGGGTTGGGTAAATATGATAAAACACAACTAACTAACCAACCAACATGCATCAAACCACTAATATTCATGTACTAAGTGACCCTGAGTTCAAATTCTGGATAAAACTGCATACTCTTTTATTCCGTGTCAATGCACATGGATGGAAAAACGCATGATTCCATTTGGAGAGAAGATGGGCACCGCCAGGTAATCTTTGCATCACCCTTAGAAATTCCATAAACAATGTACAGCTTCAAACATACTAACAACTAAAAAAACTTGGATCAATCCTTCTTACAGGTACCATATAATACCGTAAAAACTGTCACATGTTACTAAGAGAGGAGATGGTCCCCGCCTTGTAGCCTTGCATCACTCTGAGAGGTCCTTTAAACGGTAATTTCTCGACATACTATTCTAAAGACCTTAGAAATCTAAGATCATTCTATCTTGCAGGTACTATATAATACTGTAAAAACTGTCAAATGTTACTTAAAGAGGAGATGGGCACCGCCTAGTAGCCTTGCATCACTCTGAGAGATCCTTTAAACGGTAATTTCTCGACATACTATACTAAAGACCTAAAAAATCTAAGATCATTCTATCTTACAGGTACCATATAATACTGTTAAAACTGTCACATGTTACTTAGAGAGGAGATGGGTACCGCCTAGTTATATTTTCGTCTCGACGTAGAGGTGCCCGTGGTGTAATGGTTATTGTCGGAGGACATGGACACGGCGACACAAGTTCAAATCCTGGACGAGACTGATTGCATATCACATAGCTCTAATACCCTTGGGAAAGGTATGAATCCAATTATTTCTCCCTCCAGCTATGGGTAAATAGTAGGACAGACTAGGTTCTTCAGCCTTGGTGAGACAACTAGTCTAGGAGAAGAAAAACTCTGAATTGAAACCTGTTAAACTTTGCTTAAAAATTGACCTTGTGTCATATCCTGCTCGAGCGGAGGGGTTGGGTAAATATGAGTACTCGTCGTAGAAGTATAGTGACCTAAAGATATCAATGTATTGCATGGGACCAAGCGACAATTCGGCTTCATCGATAAACAAAATCGGCCAAGTCGTGGTATTAACAACCTCTCTACACAATTTTTACATAAAAATCTAGTATTTATATTTTCGCGAATCATATTATTATATTCCTTGTGATTTTAATCATAGTAATTAGAGACCAGTCTAATTTTAGTAGTAGCTCTAAAGTATTTGTGAAAATGGAGGATGGTGAAAATTGTTTTTTTGATGCTGTTTTGCTCGTTGTCGACGGTGTCGGTTGGAGAGATGGTAGAGGTTTTTAATATGTTCGAAGCGTGGCCGGGTCTTTTTAAACGAAATTGTCTATCGGATTATGTGATTAGTAAGGACACCTGTTGTACGGGTCGATCGCGCGTGACATCGATTACAGTGTGTCAACAAAGGTGGGTGTTGTTGAAATGCGGCAGGAGAGAAAACACTTGTGAAAATGACGTCGAGGAAGACGAATGGTAGTCGAGGGTGAAAGGCGCAGGAGACAGAGTAAAGCGATGGGTGATGATGATGATAGAAATAATGATGATAATAATAATAATGAGAAGAAGAAGAAGAACAAGAAGAAGAAATGTCAAGGTAATGGAAGGAAAAATGATAGATAGATAAAGAGAGAGAGAGAGAGAGAGATAATATGAAGAGGTCGAAGAAAATAAAAAGAGCTGTGGAAGTGTAGATCAAATGAAAGGCTTTTTTATATCTTGAAGTTAAGGAATCTCATTTTTTTTTTTTTATGTAGTTTTTTTCTGAAGATTTTTTTTTCTTCATTTACACAATCGAATATAAACATTTTCTTTAAAAATACATTTGTTTCATAGATGGGACCTTAACAGGTGCTTCCAACCCCGGGCCAGTGTGGACCTGGGAGTAATAACAATAAAGGAATACGTCACATTTCCCTGATCTCAAGAAGTGGTGCATTACTATCTGATGCGTTTTAGTGCAGTGGCTCCCAACCGATTTGGGGCCATGCTGGACTTTGGTCTTTCTAAAATTCTGATGCCCGCTCTTGTTATATTTATGTCTTTCATATTCATAATTTTACTGCAATTCATGTGAAGGAAGATTAAAAGGCCTTTAACTTGGTCTCTAACCAAGTGCCACCAAAACGTTTCATGCCACATGAAAATATTACAATGCACCCCACGTTGGGAAATACTGGTTAAGTATCATTTCCAGTAAACCACATTAATTTGGTGGGGAGGTTTCTTGCCCCTCGGCTGGGTATATTGTGAGTATATTCCAAGCCTTGACGACAGGGAGGAAAATAGAAAAATAGAAGGAATGGGGTAGAGAAGAAACAGGGGAAGGAGGGACAACAGGGGAAAAGAATACGAGGAAAGTGGGTAGAAATTGAATAAAGAAAGGTAGGAAGAGACGACAAGTGAAAACGGGAAGGACTGTTGGAGGCGGTAAAGACGTAGTGGAAAGAGTAAATTATACGAATGAGATATTGCTTATACAATAAATTGACAGAAAATTAAATAAAATTAAAGTTCAAGAAGTGAACAAGAAAAATATCGAAGAAAGAAAGAAAGAGAAAGAAAGAAACGAACGAACAAAGATTAATTGAAAAGAAAGAAAGAAAGAAAGAAAGAAAGAAAGAAAGATAATTTAACAAGAAAGAAAGGAACAAACAAACTAATATGAAATGATTAGAAAGAAAGAAAGACTGACAGAAAGAAAGACTGACTGACAGAAAGAATGAAAGAAACAGAAGGATATATTTTGTAAGGGAGTTGCCAGTTTGATTAAGACTAATTAAAAGACGGATGAGAAAATACCAGATAGATAGATGGATAGTTAGCATTAAAACAGACTATGTATTAATATATGTATATAAACACACACACACACACACACACTGATGATATAAAAACAGGCCAGGTAGATGAATAGATATATAAGAACAAACTAAATAGATAAATAGATAGATAACAAACAATATATATTTTTATATATATATATATATATTTATGTATATATAAAGAGAGGGAGAGAGAGAGGAGAGAGAGAGGAGAGAGAGTGAGAGACATAAGGAGAAGGAAAGTGAAGTACAGGCCAGATAGGTTTGTAAGAACAAACTTGATAGATAGATAGATAGATAGATAGATAGATAGATATGAACAAACTATATATATATATATATATATATATATAGAGAGAGAGAGAGAGAGAGAGAGAAAGAGAGAGTGAAAATATCAGCCTAGTTAGATTCATAAGAACAGACTTCATTAATAGATAAATTGATCGAAAGAAGTGAATATAAACATTCATACACACACACACACCCACACACACGCACATATATATATATATATATATAGAGAGAGAGAGAGAGAGAAGGAGAGAGATAGAAAGATAAAGCGGCCAAGTCGGCTGGTGTGGTAGAATACGCCGACTGTATATCCACAGAGAGATAAGACCCTCCTTCTCTTCAACAAGTGTCCTGGATATGACAATCAACCATCCGATTGTGAAGTTTTTGTCCTTGAATTTTTGGCAAAGCGGAGTACTCCTTCATTACTATTACTCCAAGATACCCTCTGACGTGGGTCCTATTTACGGGCCGAATAAAACTGTTACATCATATAACTGTGTGCAAATAAAATAACTGATGCTATATCGAATTTTTAATGTTACTTAGCAATCCTGGAAACCATTTAACTATATGCAAAGCAAATGGTTAATATTTAAGGAATTATTTTTGTAGGCCGCAAGACTTGAAACCATTTGACTGTATGCAAAGCAAATGGTTAATATTTAAGGAATTATTTTTGTAGGCAGCAAGACTTGAAACCATTTGACTGTATGCAAAGCAAATGGTTAATATTTAAGGAATTATTTTTGTAGGCAGCAAGACTTGAAACTATTTGACAGTATGCAAAGCAAATGGTAAATATTTATTAGAATTATTGGTGTTAGATAGTAATTTAGACCATTGAGGTGTGTGCTAACAAATGAACTCTGGCTTGTAATTGTCTTTTAATTGGAATCATTTTGAGATGAGACTTCTTAATCTGAGAATTAATTTTAAAAAAACCTATCAAGATGAGGACAAAAAAGTCAGCAATAAATAAAAATTAATTCTCGAAATCTGGCTTATATAAAATATTATATATATATATATATATATATATATATATATAGTAATAATTATTGTAATTGTAAGACTAACATTAATTATCCTATAAATGGTTTGTGTGAGTTGAAAAACGTACTATATCAAGCTATTATTTTCCCAAAGGAAAATATAGAAGATAAAAAAAAAAAAACTTATACTGGAATTTTTTTGATTCGATGAATATTTGGATATAATAATCGTATTCATTCGTTCTCTCATGAACGCTTGAGAAATCTAACAGTTTTATCCAAACATTTTTGGAAGTTGAAAAATATGGGTTTAAACCCAGAGATTCAATGGAGAATATTGAAAAAAATTTACAGCTTCGAGCTGCTTTGATGGTAGATGTAATTTGGGTCAGGGAGAAAATATACTAATTATGTTATACCCTGATCCTGGTAACCTATTAAATTAGAGATGTGATTTAATAGCTAGATGTTGGCATAAAAATAAATTTGGACTGTTTTAAAAAGAATAAGGGAATAAATAGACAAATAAATAAGCAGTTAATGATTAACAATGATTTATTAGATTGGTAAATGAACTGGAATTTGGAGTTTATATAAGTGATTTTTACTCTATGATTGTAATTAGTCGGGGATACCATAATTAACATTAGTTTTAGTTTCTTTTGTTGATTTTAATGATAAAAATTTATATACAAAAATTAGATTGAATAATGTCGTTATAAATGTTTGAAATTTTGACATGTATTTTGTCAGTTTGATTTGAAGTAAGTTGAGACCGGATGTAGTTTTATATGCCATCATTTTTGATACTTTGTGTTTCGTGTAGGTTTTTAGGCTTGTTTTAATACATAGGAGAAATAAGTTTTTTTTTTTTGTTTTTTTTTATCTGTCTCGTTGTGAATGTGAAAAAAAAATTAATTCCATTTCTTGTTGGATCTGAAGAAGTCCTATTATTTTTAGAGCATTGATTTATATCAATGCTTTTAACAGGATGGAAATAAAGTTGTTCTCTTAATGTGACCAATGGTTGTTTTTCTCTTTTTTTTGAAAAAAAATATTTGCTCTGTGGATTTTATTTACATTGAATTCTTTACCAGGATTATTCAAATTTAATATTCTATTTTTGAATATTTTATTTTTCCTGATTGGAATTATTACCTACTCCGGATTTACAGGATCGAATAATATCTTATATATATATATATATATATATATATATATATATATATATATATATATATATAGAGAGAGAGAGAGAGAGAGAGAGAGAGAGAGAGAGATAGATAGATAGATAGATAGATAGATAGATATGTGTGTGGGTATTAGTATAAACAGGGTTTGGCATTAAATAACCTATGCCATAAATCCAACCAACCAACCGAACAGATAGATAGATAGATAGATGTTATCTTATGAGGGCATGTCACGCTGCGAGCCGCATATAGACCGAAGTATCTGGTGAATCTGCTTGTCCGGATTTCTGTGCCCACGTTGTGTTGTTCAATCCACGGGAAAGTTGGGCAAGTGCTGATTAAGACTTCTCTTAGTTCTGGCTGGGTCGGAAGAGAGCCAACTTTACTGGTACTGTTAGCTGGTCAACTACCTCAATACCCCAGGAACGCTTGTTAACAGTTGTAAATAACACAGCCTTTGTTCATTATACAATGATTAAAAATCATGTACAACAAGCACAAGGCGTTTTAGTTTGGAGTAAAAAGTGATAAGTTGACTAGCGATAACAGCCTCGATTCTATCTTGAGCAAATTAAAGAACGGTCAAGTTGAGGACTCTGGGTAAACCGGCTGTGGTAGCAAAGACAGTGGCAAGGGCTTCAAGTCTTTGATCTGAGGAACCAGCCATTGATCTTCCAATTCCCTTTTCGGGATCTTCTTTTATGGGGTCCATACCCCTGAATACATGGCTCGGATTGGCTATCTAATGGAAACGCTGGACCAATGGCCCATAGCGTAATCATCGGGAGTAGAGAAGCCCCACCCTGAGGCCCGTGTTTAACCGGGCAACCAATCAAAAACTATGGCCCCGCATTGTTAATCTTAGAGCGAGGGAAAAAGCTTCGCCCCTCTTTTCTTTGATTGGTAAGCCACTCGATAATATTCTAATTTAGTTTTAAAGGCTTTGTGCCAGGCTTTTAGCCGTAATTTTCCGTAGCTTCGCACTCGACTGACATTAGAATTTGAAATACAATTTTGTTTTTCTATCCCGTCCATCAAAACCCAGATCGACCTATTCGACCCTTAAAGTTAACGATCTTGGTGTCCTTGTCAACTGAACCTATTCTCATGCATGTTGTCGCCAGGTACGAATCCATTATTATTATTATTATTATCTTTTTCTACACGACTAACTAATCTTCAACAAATTATCCCAATTAGTCCCAAGTATTTAATTTAATATCCCCAGTCAACTTGTAACACTATAATAGTGTTACATTGATAAGAACACAGTAGTAATTTACTAAGCCATTTTGCTTCGATGTAGCACAAGGCCGTATGAATGGGGCACCCAATGAGACACGAACTCACCCGTGAAGGTTTGATTGATAAGAACACAGTAGATAGAAAAATAGATGTTTAATTCAACTAAGCGCCTGTCCAGTTAAAATGAAAAAAAAAAAACTTTTTACAGAAAATAACATCTGTTATATTGTAATAAAAAGAATATGATGACTTATTTACGTTTATTGGTGAAAAAATATGAAAGTGTTGATAGCTTTTAATCATATTACAATATTTTTTATGAAAAGTAAAATATAAAAAAGAAGAAAAAAATATTGTTCAAATACTCCAAAAAAGAAAGTGCTAAGTCTTATGTTGGATATTTCTTGTCGGATTGATAACTGATTTCTTCTATGAAAACTGAGTATTAAGTTCAATTTTTCTGATAGAGAACAGGAGTCGGATGGCAACAATCAACGGGAATTACCGTATCCTCTAAGAAAGAGGAGTAGACTTTGTCTTGCCTGTCTGAATCAAAACCACGTTCTCCCGAATGCGAAAAAAGCGACTTGAACGTGACTTGGACGCCAGGTTCGATTCAGGTGTCCGGATGTTATATCATTGTCCTGATCATTTTGCTCGGACAGTTTTTTTTTTATTTGGATGCCTGCATGTTGGAAAGCTGTGTCAATAAATAGACGGAGTTCAGTTGAGAACGGGGATGTTTCGAGTTGCGTCGTCTGGCATTCGTGCCGAATGCTTTAAAAATTTGAAAAAGATACTGTCCACCGAGGTTTTTACCGTCCTCGGAGAGGTTAGCTTTATTGCCTGGCACCTACGGCGCCTCTCTTCAGGGGAATGCCGACGGGGCTTGAGGCACTTTGGGGAATGCCTGACATGTCTGGGCCATGACCCTGCGCCAGGACCCATCATAAAAAGGCTTTGTGCCACACTTGCCCGTAAAGTGGGGTGGTCAACAAATAGCATTTTTCGAGATGCAGCAGGTACGTTGAGAACTGATCAAAGATTTGTGGAGAGAAAGATGAAAGCAGAATTAAGAAGGAAAGAAAAACCAAGACAGCGCACGCATCTGATTGACAGAGAATAGAAATTCTAAATTACTAAAAAAAAAAAAACAAAAAAAAAACAGAAGCATTTTTCTTTTTCTTCTGTGAAACTGATCTCACATTATTTATTAAACGAATAAGTTTTTATCTCTCTCTCTCTCTCTATATATATATATATATATATATAGTATTCTATTGTCTGTCAATCTATTTAAAAAATAGCACTGTAGGTCGCGTATCAGGACAAGGGACAGACGTATCACGGTTGACGTCATAACACAGTTACTGACGTAATCTTAATACTGGAATACAAACGTCCAAAAAGCAGAATTTATCCTAGAAAATGAGACACATAAAATATTTTCCGCTGGGAACATTCACAAAAATGGATCTTCTAATCCCGACAAAGAAAACAAAATTTAGTTTTAATTATCAAGAGTCAAATTCTATATGTCATGCGATCTACATCAGCTGGATTTTGCTCTTTGAAACAGTAACGGAATAAAAATTAAGAAAAAAAAAACGGTTTGCTGTGGGGTTTTCTTTTTTGTTTAATGGCAAATCAACCCTCATGGCTCATTTAAAACCCA
Organism: Sepioteuthis lessoniana; assembly: GCA_963585895.1. Taxonomy (NCBI): domain Eukaryota; kingdom Metazoa; phylum Mollusca; class Cephalopoda; order Myopsida; family Loliginidae; genus Sepioteuthis; species Sepioteuthis lessoniana. Next base: position 53,830,709 of record OY757936.1, read on the forward strand.
AGCCATCCTTGTGGAAAGGAAAATAGGAGTATTGTTTAACCAATAGCTGATGATATAAAGGTGTTCATTACGTTAATGAAAAAAGTCCCAAAAGACCTGTAAAAAAGATTGGTGAACTGGAGATCACAGGAAGAATCGAGGCCGTCAAGGCCACAGGATTGTTAAAATCAGTTAAATAGCTTAAATGAAATTAAAATGGTATTATATTTGAAGCCTATTTTTTTTAAATTTCTAATTTCTGTTTGACCGGCTCGAACTAACTCAGCAACCGTTGATGACTTCGCTAATTGTTCTCATTCCCAAAAACATTGATGGAAAACTTCGACTGACATTACCTTCAGTCGGTTCGTCTCATCTTATATATTTTTAACATTTTCTTGAGGGGCCAACATGGTTTGGTTTATTCTCTTTGGGTTTCTTTGTTTAACAGATATCAACGTTCGTGGGTTATCTAATAGCAAAGCCATCATTGTTGAAGAAGTAGAGATAGTATTTAACTCATAACTAGGGGGGTTACGAGGGTTCATATGTTTCCCTAACCCAAACCCTTTAGCAGTTTTTTTAAATTAAATTCTTCAAAGCAGTCTTTAAATTCTGTACTTAGTGACGAAAAACTTACCATGCGATAAACGAGGTGTATACGATAAGTATCCAGACTTTTTTCGTATGGGCATTTAAAATTGTCGTAGACTCTTGAAAATTCACTATGTTATTGCTATACATTTTATCAGATGACTGACCAATTTTTATGATTTCAGGTAAATGGACAGCTACTGCAGGAATTGGAATACACCCTATTAAAGCCTGATTGTCAAAGCGGGTGAATTTCTAAAATGCAATCTGAACGTGAGGAAACTTTAGAAGAACGATATGCAATAAAATTCTATTTTAAACTTGGAAAACATGCCACAGAAACGTATGGACTGCTTCAGACTGCTTTTCGACCATCTTTCATGAATCGAGCACCAGTTTTTGAGTGGCATAAGCGATTCAAGGAAGGCATGGAGTCTGTGAGGGATAATGAGAGGCGTGGGAGGAGTAAGGATGTCAATACACCGGAGTTGATTGGCCAAAGGGTTAGGGTTACTATGTTGAGGTTTTAAGGGAGTTCAGCAGGAGATTCCTAGGGAAAAGGCCAGCACTCTTCAAATCGGGTCAGTGGCATTTCCACCAGGACAATACACCAGTCCACAACTCCATCCTTGTCACAGACTATTTGACCAAGATGGGCATCAAGACAGTTCCTCAGCCTCCCTATAGTCGAGACCTTTCTCCCAGTGACTTTTGCTTATTCCCTAAGCTCAGAGGCTGTCGTTATGAGACAATTGAGGAGATGAAAAAGGCTGTGACGAAGGTCATTGACATGTTCACACAAGAGGACTTCCATGGGGCCTCCCAGAAGTTGTTGGAACGGTACAACAAGTGCATTGCAGCTGGAGGAGATTACTTCGAATGGGACTAGAGTTTCATGTGTGTACTATCAATAAAAGTGCCAATATTAAAAAAGTCTGGAAACTTATCGTATGCACCTCGTATGAAAATACTAACAGCTTCGTCCAGGTGTTTAACTCTGGTCACCGTGTCCATTTTCAATGATGTAAACATTATACCACTAAAGCCTCCATATTTCAGAATAATAGTATTATAGTCTTTTAAAAGAAGGTATGATAATTTCTGGTTTGTAATGTTGAACTAGAAACGTAATGTTTTAAGGTTAGTGGTACAGTGTAATGTGGAATCAGATGAAAGGCAGTCAATGACATTTACGTATTTTCCCCCATTCGGTAATTAACCGGTCGAGAGCCACATAAACACCTGAAAACTTTATTAATATTTAATCTCTACCGGTCTGTATTAATTTGTTAAATGTTAGTCTTCTGTTCTATTTTTGGGACCCACTTAAGCAACCACATTTGTCTACATCATTTTGACTCTTTCGCACTGTTCATTCCTATCAAAAATATCATTTGGCAGGTCCAATGTTCACAGAGAGCTGATGATATTAAGTTATTTCAGTTAGGCCTAAAATTGTGGATTCCAAGGCTTTGCTGCAAGCCATAGAGATAAATCCGCAAAGTAGCCGTCGGAGAGTATCAGGCGAGCTTGGCATTTCGCAGTTTAGTGTGTATCATCTCTGCAGAACTCCCCAAAACTTCTGAATTGTGCCTCATGTTAAAATATTGCAATACTTTTGACTCACTTTTGTGTTTAGTTTTTTATGTATGTTTTATTTGTATTTATTTCTTTATTTAAATTCTTTAACTTATTAAAAAGTCATCATCCTCAACATAAAGGTGTGCAGATAACACGAATTGTTTGAGTCTCTGTCATATTTCCTCTTTATCAGTACTTGCTTTTAGCCTGTTTTGTAGACAGTACACTGTTTCCGCTCAGAGCTGATTAAAGTAAATTTTTGCTGATGCAAACATGTGTTGGAGTCTTTAAAACAACGTTGATTGAGTCCGCACTTTCTTCTCTCAACGGTATCCAGTTTGTCTTGCACGTCTAAATTTGATGTTTTATGGGATAGGGGGTAAGCGGCTTTTGTTCGGAAAGAACAAACCACAATTTTACAGCTAAACCTGAAGGTATCACTCTGGTATGAAATCTACCAAGCCAGGAAGATCTACAAGATGCAAAATTCTATTTTGGTATGTTCTCTACATTGCTCAAAATGTCTACAAGATTGGTTGTCTGGGTTTTATGGCATATCAACTTTTGTAGGTTACACCAAATCCATTTTTATGCAAAGAGAGAGTTCTATTTTAAACAATTCAGTTTAGTATGAGTACACACTTTAATTGTCAAAAACATTTCTATTTAAAGCTATTCAGTTTACTCAAACAGTTCTAATTCAGTTTAGTATAAGTACAGATTTTATTAGACACAGTTAAATATCAAAACAATTCTATAATAAACAATTCAGTTTAGTGTAAGTATAATTTCAATGTCAAAACAGTTCCATTTCAAACAATTTAGTTTAGCATAAGCACACTGTTTAAATGTCAGTACAGTTTGATTTTCAAAAATGTTTCTATTTCAAGCTATTCAGTTTAGTCAAACAGTTATATTTCAAACAATTGAGTTTAGCATAAGTATGCAGTTAGTTCTATTTAACCCATAGATAGGGTCCTATCAGGAGCAACCATTACGGCCCAGAGTGGACCTGGGAGCAATGGCAATGAAGGGGTACTCCGCATTCCCCTAAGCTCCAGCATCACTGGAACCTCATCATTAGATTGCTTAGTGTCATATCCAGGAGACTAATTGAAAGGGCTTACCACTCTGCAGATTGGCAGTCGGTGTAGTCTACAGCCCCAGCCAACTTGGCAATACACAGAGTTAATGTCAAAACAGTTTTATTTCAGATAATTTAATTTAGTATAAGTACACAGTTTAAATGTCAAAACAGTTTTATTTCGAGCAGTTTAGTTTAGCATAAGTACGCAGTTTAAATGTCAAAACAGTTCTATTTTAAATAATTCACTTTAGCATAAATACGCAGTTTACTTGCAAAAAATGGTAAACTCAAAGCTTTGTTTAGTTCTATTTAACCCATAGATAGGACCCTTATCAGGTGCTACCACACCGGGTCAGAGTAGACCTGGGAGTGGTGGTAATGAAGGGGTACTCCGCATTTCTCAAAGCTCCAGCATTACTATCACTTCACCATCAGGTTTTTTAGTGTCATACCCAGGACATTCCTTGGGGGGGTACCCTTCTGCAGGAGGCGCTGTCGATGTATTCTACCGCCCCAGCTGACTGGGCAAGAGTATACAAGTGTCAAATTCTACTTAGATATGCGATCAACATTGACCAGGAGATCTACAAGAACTGAATTTTATTTTATTCGATCTACAGGTGATCTTCAAAAGTGAAATTGTTATATAGTCATCTACAGCATCAGGCAGCATCATAACGACACAATAATAGACAGACGCACGATGATAAGGACGCAGTAATAAACGACGCACACAGAAAGACGCAGGAAGACTTCTTTATAAAATATCTTACCTCTCACTTTATTTGTAAGGTTTCGAAAAGGGTTACTCAAAGTTTGCGTGTAAGAGGGAGCTAGAGACCGAACATAACTGAAATATTTTGACCCCAAAGTTATGGCCGTCAGCGTTGTGTCTTTCTCGTTCTCCATGGCTGCTCAACCTGAGCACTGGAGTCTACTCTCCTGTGTGCTGGCTTTCCCTACTACATCTCGCCCTCTCCGTCTGCAACTGTACTGCTTGTCCTCCTTCTCGCCTGTCTGCCTGTCTCGTTGAACTCAACTCTACTCACCTGTCTCCAACTGTCCTCAATTCGTCGGCCTTATATTACCTTCAAACTCCCACGCGGTGATATGGACACGCCTCTGCAACTTCTTCCGATATCTAGCGATCGGGATGTGTCACTTCCGCTTTCTTTGGAATGGCCTGTGTGATTGTCATCGAGCAGAAATAACTGTCATGCAGTTCAGAGGTCACTCACTTCCGGTGCGTCAGTCTATGAGAGTATAATGGGATTTTTCTTTACCTCGTCCCATTTCATCAGCCAATTTCCGCCCACGTGATTTCCTCTCATAACTGCCATTAGAATGTGTCACTTCCTTCCGGTGCGTCAACCTGAATGGCATTTTTGGCCGGGTCAAAATTTGACTTTGGTATATCGACGTATATGTTTCATTAATTAATCCAACATTCGTCATACCGTCATCATCATGTTCCACTGTCATGGATCTTCCTCACCCTCTCCCGCCATCCGTCTCTATCATTCATCGCTTCCGGCAGGTCTTCTAGACAAAATACTGTGTCCGTACATTGGTGTTGTTGATAAGTTCTAGCTTGTCGCCCAATACTCCCTCATCCGTGTGAAGGGGTCCACTGGAGAACTTTGCTCATAATTTCGTCCTTACTTCTCCTGCAGTGTTCTGCATGTCTTGTTCGTTTAATTTGGTTGGTTTTTGAGATGTGGAATTTTTTTTATACATTTAATAATAAAAAAAAATTAATTAAGTAAAAATAATTTTTTTGAATGTACTGATTTTATCGATTGATTGAACGAACATTTTTTTTTCAAAATGCCAATTTTTCAATCGAGCAAGTTTGTTTCAATTGCCCGACTGTTGGCTCCCTTGTCTGGACAAACATAATGTCACTGATGGTCTGTTGGTCGACTATCTAGACTAAGTTGTATGCGAGAATAAAGTGTGTTGTTGCCCCATGTACCTTCTTGAGTCGATATAACAGTTTCCGAGACTCGAACTAGCGTTCATTTATGCTTCAAACCCTTTATCCAAACCGTAAGTTAAAACCAACTCAAGTGTTTACCTCGTCTCTTGATCATTAATAGAATAAAAGCATAACTTTTTCTTGTTGTCATCATCATCATCATCATCTCGTGCCATTAGCACAGATTTTTCTGACCCTTTCCCGCTATTCATCTCCATCGTTCATCGCTTCTGGCAGGTTTTCTAGGCTACACCCCGTGTCCGTAAAGAGCTGAAGAAGATAAGTTCTGGCAGGTCACCCAACACTTGCTTGTCAATGTGAAGTGATCCATAGGAGTACATCACCTATGAGTTCATCCTTACTTCTGCAGCAGTGACCTGCATGATTTATTCGTTTAATTTTGATGGTTTTGGAGATGGGTGGTAGGTGATTGCACAGCTGTTGTTTTCAAAAGATTACCATGACTTCCTTGTTGTAAATCACAGTATAAAGAGTAGATCGTATACCAAAATAGATTCATGACATGAAAATTGCATACCAAATTAGAACTACGGTGAATATTGTAAGTCAAATATATAAAGTGAATATTTGAAAATTTTCTAAATCAGACAGATTTTTAGGGTTACCAACCTGAAAAATTAAAACCAGCTTTTCTTATGATCATCTAGTCCAAACTCGCCAATGCACATGTATGATAAGTATAACACACCACTGATATTTAATCTAAAAATCTTCAACGCCATTCAATTGTTCAATTCTTATAGTTCTTGAATGACTTAGTTTCTCTAAATATCATCATTTAAAGAATCCTATTGTTCTTCTAAAGCATTTATTTAATTACCATTTTCACAGAATGTCACGGCGTTTTGTGTTATCAATATGAATCTACAATTGTTTTCCAGCGAGGTCATTCCGGTTGGACTTAAGCTAAGTATACACTTATATACTAGTGAGTTCGATTCTCACTTAACGTCTCACGCCTTTTTATCTAGCGCAATTCTGAATTAAACTTTGTGAATATCAGTATGGACTTATATATATATATGAAGTAAAGTTGGCGACCGTAGTCGAGAGCGACCTGAAAGCTCCCTTTTCAATAGCAATTACGCCGAGGTGTTGTGGAGGGCGCTACACTTTTACCGGGATCGCTCCACTTTACCCTTGACATGTACCTTATAATACTGAGTGTTAAGCAAAGAAGTATCAAGTACCATTTTAAAAGTCTTTGGTATGACCCGACCTGGGATTGAACCCTGGTCTCCCAGACCAATAGCGAACACTCTACCCAGTAGGTTAATATAATGTATTTCTATTTTAAATTAATCCCTAACTTTAACTCAAGCAGAGTGAAAACAACCCAAATGATCCAACTTGTGGATCAACAAATGCACAAATTGATATTTGGGAAGAAAAAAGATCCATAAAAAAAGAAAAGACTAAAAACATTCGTATTCTCTGAAAAAAAATCAAAGAATATCGTAAAGTCCAGCCAAAAGAAAAAAAAACTCTAACAGAGGACGAAATAAACGAAGAAAATGCTCAATGTAAGGTAGAGCAAATATTAATATAAGTACTTAATAGGTCAGATGAAATCTGCCAAGGTTTCACCTTTCCGGATCATCAGGATAAAGTTACTTGTCGCTGCCTCCTATCAGACAGGACTTGACACAAGGTCAAAAGCCCGAAGGTCAATTAAAGTGGGGATAAAAGGGAGGGGAAGGTCGAGAACGAGCCGAGACTCGAACCCTGCTAGTCATTGACCCACTAAGTGCAATGTGGGTCTAATGGATCATCACGATGAAGCTGACTAAAGAGGTAGGGTAAACTACGTTTTTTTTAATAAAAAATCCGCAAAACCAAATAAAATTTGCATAAATATAAGTTTTATTTATCAAACTCACTCGGGAGAAAAAAATTACCAATAAAGTTAACAATTCTTTCAATGTTTACAAAAGTCAAGCAGTCCTGATCTGTGAATAAGTAATTCTTTCGGTTGATTGGAAGAAATAGAATTTAATTTCTCCTCCATACAGAATTGGCATAATTTATCACCCGCCTTGTATTTACGACATTTTTATTATAATTTTCCATGTCAGCATAGGGCCTATGTCTAATTTTATGTTGATCTCCCAAATGTATTTCGATAAACAAGTCCTATTCTTATATGTCTCATGGGTGAAACTACATTTATGGTTATAAAATCCCTTTTTAAAGACATCTTGAGTAGATCCAATGCTCACTCACTTTTTATTGTTCTTAATAGCATTATGGTCACAATATACTTCTACATTATATATTACACTTTCATATTGACATTTACCCTTAAAGAGGCAATTAGTTTTATTAATACAGTTGCATTATATATATATATATATATATATATATATATATATATATATATATAGTGTAGTCCGATGGAAAATTAAACTTGGTTCAGTCGTCATTATAAATTTATTTCGGCGGAGAATAATATATACACTCTGAATGTGAATTTTGTTATATCCCAGCGAATGATTAAGGGATTAACAATAGCCATACATTGAGCACTCACATAGATTTATGTGATATTCCTCATATATTCTATAAAAAATAATCCACACCCACTGTCTTTGGACGCCGACAGAATATTATATATATATATATAATTTTAGATAATAGACGAACGGAATTCTTTAGTCAGTCTTTAGTCTTGTTTATTTAACGAGAATTAAATGGTTGTACTCGTAGAAAGAGATAAGTCTAACTGAGGTCAAGTCTTCTCGTAGGTGCTGAGTTTCCACGCAGAGTTGATGGATGTAAGTTTTTTTCTGTTTGGCCAATACTGGTGGAGTCTATAGTAGAACGTCGATTATGAGTTCATGTTTACTTCCCTCACCAGTGTCCGGCATGTCTTGCTCGTCTTACTTTAATGAAATAGGAGATAAGTAGCCATACAACGGCTCTTTAAATCTTTCACTGACATCCTAGCTCTCAACAGACAATCAAGGTTATTTGAGAGCTAGAATATCTCACATGCATGTATAAAAATATAATACAATTACAAGTCTCATTTTGGAAAAAAATAACACACCAGTCATTTGTCCCCCAGGTTCCAACCAGGAGTAACTGGAGAATTTATTTAAGATTAAAAAAAAAACATCTTCATGAGCCTAAACAATACACCGAAATGACATGATAAATTGACATGCATGCCGCAAAAAAAAACAAAAAAAAAAACACCCGCGCCAAAAATATCTATCAGCAATTTGATACGCTTTTACACTATTGATCTTCTATTTAAATGAATTTTTTTTTCTAATAATTTAATCTTCCTAAAATTTCTATAAACTAAGTTGTCTCTCTATTTCTACACACATCACCAAATCCATTGATCACACAAAAAATATCTGCCAACTATTTGTCTGTCTCAGCCCATTTGTCTGTGAATCCCAAGAGACCTCAATTCACCTGATGTATAAATGTCGGGTTTGCTTTTTGATTAATCGAGAACCCTCAAGGCAACTAAATACATGCACCTAGACTTTTCTAAATCTATTTGTTCACTTTGCTGACCACGCAAGAATCCAAAACATCAATCGAGGCCAAAAGATCCAAGAAATCATTCACAATTCGCACGCACTGAAAAAAAAAAAAATTATAACCTCAAAAAATGCTTCGTGCCATTTTTCACTTGATTTCGTCTATTCAAGGCTCTAAATCTCAAAAATTAGGCCACGAAAGCCTTCTGAAATATCATCCCTCTCCTTTAAGAGGAAGAGCAAGACGATGACATTTCAGATTAATTCCAAATTTGGGTTGTCATTCTTGTAAAGGTGAATTCTCCGATAGAATTATTTCTTTACATTTTCTAAGAAATATCCCTAACCAATTTGGAACAAATCCTTGCTAATCGGTCTCGAAATCAGCCTCGACCCGAACTAAAAACATCAAGGTGACTTAATATACAAAAAAAAAAATAATCTTTTATTCCTACGAAAACTTAATGTTCCTTTTTCCTAAAAAATTAAAATTTAATTTAAGTTAAAATTAAAATCCCGACATCAATGGCTGGGGAAAATTTTCATGAAGTGAATCGGGGAAAAAATTCAGAAATGTTGCCTTAAATTTAAACAATTTTATCCTTCTAAACTTTTCAGTGGCAGAAAGAAAAAAAATATTTTTACAAAATACATAGACTGTGACAATGCAACAAGTCAAAAACAAAATGTCTAACCAAAAGTATACAACTAAAAAAAAAAATGTCAAAAAACGTTTTAAAAAATGTCCTGGGTTTGTCAGTTCCACTTCTAAGAAAATGTCTCTTCCTCTTCCTTCTCTTCTTCTTCTCTTTCTCATGCAAAGGTGCAGGTTTGTGTGTGTATTAACAGTGTCTTCATCTTTTTCTTCTCTCTCTCTCTCTCTCTCTCTCTCTCTCTCTCTCTCTCATTCTCTCTCTTTCTCTTTCTCTCTCTCTCTCTCTCTCTCTCTCTCTTAGAAAATTTGTTTTTCCCATTCTGAGTTGTTCTTTTGCTTCTTTCTTTTTCCTTTTTATTTTTTCTTCTATTAAACCGTTTCTTTTTTTTTCTTTTCTTTCCTTGTACATTTCTTTGTCGTTTTTTTCTTTGTTTTTAAAGACAAAACAGTTATTCCCTTTTTTTTCTTTTATAATACATTCCATTTTCCTTTTATCTTTTCTACCATTGGACATTACTCTATTCCTCTTTTTTCCTTTCTATAATTCAATGTTTTACTTTAGAGATTATTACGTATTTTTCTATCTCTTTTCTTCCCTACCATTTTTCACTGTTTAATTGTTCATTCACTGTTCTTCAACTCTTTCTATCTTTGTCTTCTTTCGATATCTGTAAATAATTACTTCTCAACTTTTTTCCCTTTTATTTTCTATTGGCCTTTGTCTTTACCTTAATATAGTCACCATAGTTTCACTACCCCAACCTTTTTTCCAATTTTTGACAAGAATCTCCATTGGAAGAAATGAAGCCATGCTTATTTTTTCTATTCTAATCAAAACAACACGGGGGGTGTCCTCGTGGTGTAATGGTTAAAGCGATAGACTGCGGAATCGTTGTAAGCGAGTTCGTACTCTAGTCGCGTTATTACGTTCACTTTCGGGCAAATACCCTTGGGAAAAGTATGAACCCCCTTATCCTCCCAGATATGGGTTCAATAGTACCACTACTGTTCTTCTAGGAGAACGGCTTTGGCATTAAATAAACTACAAAGAGTTGATATGCCATTAAAACAAAGAAACCAAACCAATCAAAACAACACAGAATACGTTTTCCGCTCCGCCCCCCTCCAAAGGTGAAATAAAATTCTCCATGATTTTTTAAAAAATAACATAGCCCTTTCCCTTCATCGTCGACCCTCATTTTTAAACTTTTCCAATAGTTAACTTTCTCTTTTCCTTATCTTGATTCGAATCCCTACCCGGACCTCCATCATGATACAACTCAAGAGTCGGCCACATCACCAACTACCTCCCACCCAACATTTTTAAATAATTACTTCCTACAACACATGGGTGCGAAACATTCTGTCTTCAACAAAACATTGGCTTGGCCTCTGATATGTCAGTTTCCTTTGTTTACTGACATATCAACAAACATTTTCGATCCTAATCAAGGAAGATAATCAATAATACGTCATATGAGCACGAAACATTCCGTCTTCAACAAAAACAGTGGTCTGGCTTCTTGCCAGAACCAAAACATTTCGATCACGTTCAAGAAGATAATCAATATTACGTTCGATTTCCACAACTTTTCCGATTCATCCACGGACACAGCTCTATCACAGGCCCCATCCCACACACCTAACTATGGGTCCAAAAGTGAACTAACCTGCCCTCTGATTATAAACAACAGACGCATCAAAATCTCGAACATAGGCACCAAATATAATCAGAAAAGAGGTCTCACTATATCGAATTACTACGCGCATTTACAACTTACACGAAGATTTCATTCATAAAAAATCTCAAATCACTACATTACAGCTCCTATTTACAATCCAAACTAAAATTTCATTCATAAAAAGTTAAAAATTCCAATGTCTTACTCACTGGAAGTTTTGTTATGAAGAATTTGTCATCCTATTTTGATACAAAGATCTTGAATATCAATCCGCACGTCACTTTCTTGTTCTTCCTTTTCTTTTATTTCTTCGCCCAATTCTCTGTATAGCAGAGAATTAGTTTTTTTTTTTTTGTTGTTTTTTTTTTTCGGACCTTTTGTCCTCATCTTGGTAGATTTTTTGTGTTGTTTCTTCTTTCACTACGTTTCGGCCAAATTTGACCTCTGGCCTTCATCAGGTGATTTACCGTGACCTCGGATAGGAATGCTGAGTCTTGTAACCGTATCCCCAGTAATTACTGCCTTCCATAGTTGTTGTCAATCGCACCACGTTTTTGACCAAGTAAACCTCTGGCCGGCTTGGGTAGGATTTGAAACCGCTATCTTCTGACAATGATCACCTGGAACCGTAGAGACTCAACGCCTCTATCCGCGAAGGGCGATCAAGGATGGATTTTTTGGTCTTATAAATCCTTCTCTGGTCTTCCAGAGTCGGGTTCGTACCGAATTTTTGTACTTGTCTTTAATTGGAATCATTTTGAGATGAGGCTTCTTAATCTGAGAATTAAAAACTAATTCTCAGATTAAGAAGTCGCATCTCAAAAATGATTCCAATTAAAGACTCTGTATAGCAGTTTTCAAATGAAACATTTACATGTAATATATGGGCTTTATCACTGATTTCCGTAATCATTTAATTTCTCAGCACGCGAAACCCTAAAACCTTGAAGGAGACATATAAAACAGACAAAAAAAAAAAAAAGATTTTGATAAGGAGCAATTTAACTACGTTTGAATGGCGTGTCTCTTGTCTTTCTTCTTTTTTCTCTTTTTCATCTTGTGTTCCTTTTCTTTCTTTATTTTCAATCCGTCGTCACTAATTTTGTCTGCTTTTGTTTTTTATTAATTTCTTTTTCGTTCGTTTTCTCATTTTGTCTTTTTATTCTTTTTCTTGAGGTTTCTGTTAAGTTATTTTTGTTTCGTGTTTTTCTAATTTTGTCGCACCTTGTGCTTCTTCTCTTTCTCGTTTTCATCGTTGCCTTTCTTTCTTCGGTCTCGGGTGCTTCCGGTTTTTTCGCTTCTCGTTTTGGTCGGGTTTTTGGTGTTCTTATTTCTTCCTTTTTTTACTCTGCCGCCATCTTTTGATCACCCAGTGTGTAACCTCAGGTTCGAATCTATCTATGTCTTTCTTTTTGTAAAAAAAATACAGCAGGTCAATGTGCACCACATCAATTAATGTTGTATAGAAGCATAATAAAAAGGCCATAACGCTTTTTTATTATTATTATATATATACATATATCTTCTTTATGACTCAAAAGGTCTGAAATTAGCTGTAATTGTTAGAAAGACAGATACGAATGATTCTGAAACGGGACTCGCATTAAGGCAGATGGAGGACTGTGATATTAATACATTTCTGAATCTCTTTGGGAGTCTATATTCAAGTCCTTACGTCAATGCTTCTTTGACGAGATGTTCTCAACCGATTTAACGGCTCTTCTTACTGACCGCTTGTCTGTGGGTATCTCCGTATATATAATTTTCATGACACGCGTTTCTTCCACTTCTCTTGGGGGATGGCATCGTGGTGTAATAGTTAAAGCGATGGGCTGCAGAATCGTCGAAAGCGAGTTCGTACTCCGGTCGCGCTATTACGTTCACTTTCGGACAAATAAACTTGGAAAAGATATGAACCCGCTTATCCTCCCAGCTATGGGTTAAACAGTACTACTACTGTTCTTCTAGGAGAATGGCTTTGGCATTAAATAACCTACAAAGATTGATATGCCATTAAACAAAGAAACCAAACCATCCACTTCTCTTTCCGGTTCTCAATGTGCTCTACTTCCGTTGTTTGTTTTTTTGTTTTTGTTTTTTTGTTTACACAAATGGAACATCCTATTTAGAAATCTCTAACTGACAGGTCAGTAAAAAATCAATATGCAAATTAGATGTCGAAAATCATTTAGTTTGTTTTCTTTGTTTACTGACATATCAATCTTCGTGGTTTATTTGATATTAAGCCATTCGAGTGGAAGAACAATAATGGTGCTATTTATCCCATGACTGAGTGTGTAAGGGAATTCATACCTTTTCCAAGGGTATTTATCAAAAATGAAAGTAATTGCACGACTGTCGTTTGAACTCATTTACTACAATTTGATATTCCAGTACGTTAGCCACTTTGCTATAGGGACTCTTCCACCCTGCAATAAGCAATAAAAGACCGTTTCAGTTAGTATGAAGATTGAAAAACAGATGACCTTATAGATACATATGAAGAGATGGATATAGTAAACAAGCAAGAAAGATAGATAAAAACAGAATGAGATAGATAGATAGATAGATATGAACCTTCTAAAGGGGGTAGATCTGTATAGACTGAGATAGCTAATAATTGTTTATATCATGTTGTATTAATATAGAAAGACATACTGACCGACTAGTATACAAAGATACATCTGAAGTGGATAATGTAGCCAGCTAGCAAGTTAGCAAACTAGATAGATAGATAGATAGATAGATAGATAGATAGATAGATAGATATAAGCTGGCCGGTCGTTGTTGAGGGTGACCAGAAGGTTCCCTTTTTAATAGCTGCTACACCGAGGTGTAGGGGAGGGCGTTACTTCTTTCCCAGGATTGGTCCCTTTACCCTTGATCCGTACCCTATAATGCTGAACGATACGCAAGGAGGCCTCAAGTACCAATTTTTGAAATTGTTGGTATGACTGAAAAATGTAGCACTCTGAAATCGCCATATGGACAGATTGAGATAGAGCGATAGATATGAATCTGAAAGATAAATGAACCGAATGAAATCGATAGATAGATAGAATGATATGAATCGTCTAAAATAGGTAGATATGAACTGGCTGAGATAAGTAAAAATGGACTCTTTAAGTAAGTAGGAATATAAAAAATCAGTTTATAGATATACATAGAGAGATATGTGGAAAAGTAAGAACTTATTAAAGTTATCTATATCTCTATCAGCATATACCGATATGAACTGCCCTGTTCTGAGAGATTGTGCAAAATTTTATGGTACATTGACATTCTAGAAAACTTAGTTTCCAACCATATTGAATCTCTCAGCTGTGGGGAGCCATTCAGAACAAGGTATGTTACCAAGAATACAGACCGTAGAATACACAGACGGTATTCTCTATGATAAGAAAGTTCCCTCTAAAAGAAAAAAAGGATGTAGTTAGCTTACCATTCGCCCACTGGCAGTGAGTGACAATATTTAAGTGGAGTAAAGCTAATTTGAACTTAGAGTTTTCATTTGATAATACAATTAAAGATGATGTAGTTAGCTAACAGTAAACGATCTTATATATATATATATATATATATATATATATATATATATATATATATATATATATATATTGTCATGCACACACACACACACACATATATATATATATATATATATATTGCCATCCACACATATATATATATACATATTGTCATCCCCCCTTATATATATATACATATATACAGATTTCAAAGTAAAGGAAATTTATCAAGGTACCTATATCAGTACACAATATATCCTTTTTTGGGATATGGAAGTGAGCTAGTACTCTGAGAAAATATGGCAGACAGAGAACTTATATATATATATATATATATATATATATACAACCCCACTGTAAATGGCACCATGTGACATAAGGTCTATTTTAAGGGGGTTAAAGCCTTTCCGAAGTCAGATTCTTCCTTCTCCTAAATTGGTTTTCAAACCAAGGCATAAAAACACAGCCTCTCCTAAAGAGGAAGAAGAGATGGATTCAAAATTTTACTAAAGAGAATTAGCACAAATTGAAATGCAAACAGCCTCGTCCAGGATTTGAACTTGAATCGCCATTCCCATTTCCTACGGCTCTAACCATTTAATAAAAACTTTGATGAATAGTTATGGGTATAAAACCAAATAGCTTTTGATGGTGAGATTCCAGGTCTTGAGTACGGGGGAATGTGGATTGACACTCGTTGTTATCATTACTCTCAAATCCACTCTGACCCGGAGTGGTACTACCTGGTAAGGTCCGATTGCTCAAATATTAGCAATTAGAAGATTATTTGTATTCCATAGGACCATGTGCAAAAAAAATTAGAAATTCTGAAGAAACAGATACCCGAAAAATGTAAACCTGGATGTACATGTAAACGCGATTCCCAAACCTCTACGTATAAAATAAACCTAGACGTGTTGGCAAGCAGTTAAAATCAATCAATTAATCGGTCAATTTTTTCATTGAATTTTTTGTTCTTTATTGTACGGTTATTCTTTTATTTACTTTTTTTAGTTATGTGTTTTACTATTCAACGAATTCTAGGAAACGGTATCTTCCTTCCCCAGTTCTAGATACTAACATGCTATATTGCGACATCATAATAAGCTAGTTCAAACTCCAATCGCGGTATGAATGATATCCTTGGGAAAGTGATCAACTTCTTTATCCTCTCTAGCTATCTGTTAAATAACAACCGTTCATTTACAAGGATGGCTTTGTAATTAATTACCCTTGGTAGGTTGATATGCCATTAAACAAAGAAACCAAATCAACCCAAGCCAAATTTTAAAAATAAAAATTGAAATCAACAATGATTCATTTAAGAAAATCTATCGTAGTTTAAATTTATGCTGTTATTATGCTTTTTGGCTTATGAATTTCTCGGGAAACAATTGATTTTAATAAACGCGAGGGATTAAGGGAGGAAGCTCGTGACGTAGTGTCTAACGTGGCCGGACTTGGAAATTGTCGTAAGCGAGTTCGAACTCTAGATACACTATTACATTACCCTTTCGGACTAATTGCTTTTGAAAAATGTATGAATCTCCTTATCCCTCCAGCTTTGGAGTAAATAGAACCTCTACAGTTGTTATTCCACGAGGATGGCTTTGGCATTGAATAATACACATTAAACAAAGAAACCAAAATGAGCAAATAAAACATTGGATATCAAAGAAAATAAACATTGAAATCCTTCATAGAATACGGGAATGTTTTCGACATTTTTAAATTCATTTGTTAACTGAAAGAAAGTTTGCTCTCTGTTCCATTTATTAACTCTCTGTGGTAGCTTTGGGCCTATCTAAACATTATTTTCTTGCTATTGTTCGTTCTCTATCAAATATTTTGTCAATTCTCTTTGAAACAGACTGGGTTACACAGATTTCTTTGTTCGTTGAAAATCTAATATAGTTTGCCTATCAGACTAAGAACTCTAATAGCCTTATAGGAAATTGATATTTCGAAGGCGGAGGAGGAAGAGTAAATATATTGTGATAAAAAAAAACAATACCCTAAATTTGTTTAAAAAACTATAGCAATGTTTTGGATAGTTTCGAAAAGCTTTCAAAAAAAGGTTGTCAAGTAAAAGGGGTTGTCGTGACAAAGAGGTTGTTACTTGATCTCTGCAATAAAATAAATAGACAAATACGCCTTTACATCTTTGTTATCACGTTTATTAAGATGTAAATTATACAGTCCGGCCATCTCCATGAGTTAACAAACTGTGGAGGAGACTTCCAGAATCTCTTAAAAGAAAATATTGAAGCCCCTAAAAAGCAGCTTCAAAAACGTTTAACCAAAAACCTATGTGTGATTCATAACACTGAAGAAATGGAATTCTTAAAACTCAAAGTACTAACTTTCTCCTGTTTTGTTTCAATCTAAGACTGCTCTAACCTCACCTTCGAGGAAAATTTAAGAATTACTGGTTTAGTTTCTTTCTTTAATGGTATATAAGTCTTTGTAGGTCATTTAACGGCAAAATCATCCTTTTGGAAGGAAATCAGTGATACTGATTAACCCATAGCTGGTAGGATAATAGGGTTCGTGCCTTTCCCCAAAGGCATTAGAACGAGAGTGGACGTAATAGTGTAACTAGAATTCGAACTCGCTTACTACAATTTTACAGTCCAGCGCGTTAACCTCTGTGACTCCCCGCTTCATACACACACAGATATATATATATATATATATATATATATATATATATATATATATATTATGTGTGTGTGTGCGTATGTGTGTTTTGTTGGACAGCAGTCTTTTCTTTAAGCATGTTTGATTAAATAATAAAGACACGTTTTTTAAATAATTTTATAAAGATCCTTTCAAGTTTCCTGATAAGTGTTTTAGTTTCAGGTTGGAATTGGTGGATGAATTTACCAAAATTGTCCTAAAAGCTTTTGGACCTTTCATGTTTTGAAATGTCTTTATTTTTTTTAATATTCTATATTTCTTGATAATATTCTATTTCTGATAATAGCGTTCTGTTTTTTTAAATTCATTAGTATTTCAATTTTATCCAATTTTGCTTTTACGTAATTTTGTAATGTTATAAAAACCAAAAAAACTTTTTTTATAAAAACCTCTCTAAAACTAGTCGACAAATTCACCTACCTAGGATGCAGCGTCTTATCAACCGAAAAAGACATCGACACACAGCTAACGAAAGCATGGACAGCTATCGATAGGCTCTCGATCATATGGAAATCAGACCTGACCGATAAAATGAAACGCAGTTTCTTCCAGGCAGCGATCGTATCGATACTGCTATATGGATGCACTACTTGGACGCTAACTAAACGGCTGAAGAAGAATCTAGACGGCAATTACACAAGAATGTTGCGAAGAATATTGAACAAGTCCTGGCGGCAACACCCCACAAGGCACCAACTATACGGCCACCTGCCTCCCATCACGAAAACTATACAAGTTAAACGAACTAGACACGCAGGACACTACTGGAGAAGCAAGGACGAATTCATCAGTGATGTACTCATATGGACCCCCCACATATGGCCAAGCAAAAGCAGGACGACCAGCTCGAGAATACATACAGCAGGTATGTAAGGATACGAGATGTAGCCCTGAAGACCTGAAGCGATGAATGATAGGGAGAAGTGGCGATAGAGGGTCAGGGATATCTGTGCTAGCGGCACGACATGATGATATATATATATATATATATATATATATATATATATATATATATATATATATACGTATTAGAATACTCACTATATCACAAATATTTCGATTCTCTATATCATGTTATTCATTAATTGCTAATATTGTGAAAGTATAGAAAATAGTGATTAGCTCTTTTGACGGTTGTATTTCAGCCAATATGTCCACCGGCCTTCTTCAGGTGTTTGTCGAACTCGGGAACCTACACGGAACGTCGAACTAGGTCCTTTATTGAATCTTTAACACTTGTACCCGGTTATGGCGAACGGAATCAGAAAAAGCGACCCCCGTGGATTCAATAAAGGACGTAGTTCGACGTTCCGTGTAGGTTCCCGAGTTTGACACACACCTGAAGAACGCCTGAGGATATATCGGCCGAAACGTTGTGGAAAAAACAAAAAAGATGAAGACAATAGTCCGAAAACCTTAAATGATAAAAATTAAGCTTCATTTCAGAAAATACTATCAGCAGGTTTTGCAGGCTTACCTGAAATCTCGGAAAGACATATAAAACCCAATGAAATTTTGACAAGTGTGAGAAACACCTCTGAAAGCAGCGTGGAATATCACAAAATATTAAAAATGTACGCTGTTTATGTGCCTCCTTTTTTTCTTTTTACTTTTATGGATCAGAAACATGGAATATGGATAGCTATAACATCAATCAGTAAGAGTGTTTTCGTCAAGAATGTTCGTGAAGAATTGAGTATGTGAATTTGAAAATGCAAATATAAGTGACATTGAAGGGCTTCAAAGTGCGACACTACTGAGGCTAGAGACCCGAAACATTGACTATGTAGGAGCAGAAATACTTTAATTAAAAACAAGATAATCAAAGACATCTTCACTCATGGAAGGATACCCTGAAAAAAAAAGAAGCCGAATCGCATTTCCTTCTTAATAATATTAACAACAATCTTCCTCTATGAGATCAGATTATTGATAACCTTTCGAACATTTTGAAATAAAAACCTACCTTGACCGATATTCTCGCAAGAGAGGGGATACTTGCTTATCATCAGAGCACCTCGGGTGGTGTAACGGTTAGCAAACTAGACTAGCAAACCTTCATAAATGAGTTCGAGACTCAGTAAAGGCCCTCATTCATGCGGCCTTATGTCACACTAAGTAGGAAGATTAGTAAATTACTACTTGCCTATTATCAACCAAATCACACCATAGAAATGTTTGGAAGCATCGGAATTCCAAATAATTAAGGAATTCATAAAAACTTTACTATGAAATCCACAAAATTGTGTTTACCATTTATAATCAAGAAATAAACTCTCGTGCAATACTCTCAAATCGCAAGCTTTACAACTCCAAAAGATTTTAACCTTTACCACGAATCTAATTACAGAAGGAAAAATGTAATTTATTTAGAAGATTAAACGCACTGCCTTAAGCAATATATTGGTAAGCTAGAGCGACTATTTTATTTTAAGTTCAACAACTACAGAGAGAATCAAATCTGTGAATTACAATAGACTATTCCCCATTGAACTATTGTTCTGCTCAAAAGACGATAAGTTTAATAAAGAAACAAAATTCAACCGCATAGAAAGGATTTAAAAACCATTGGAAAATATTACAGCTATAACAGAAATCCTCGAAGATAAATTAATAAAATGTTTTTAAACACTGATTATAAATAGCTTTAACAACTAACTAAATCATCTTCAAAAAATACTAGTCCAGTCGGCTGGGACTGTAGAATACAACGACTGCATCTCTGTAATGTAGTAAGACTCCCGCAACGAGTGTCCTATATATGACACAATACAATATCATGGTAAAGTTCCAGCAATGCTGGAGCTCTGAGGAAAGCATTGTATCCTTTTATTGCTATAGCACCCAGGTTCACTCTGGCCCGGTGAGGTAGCACCTGAAAAGATTCATAATTATGAGTCAAAGAGAAGTAAACAGTTTACTTATACAAAACAGATTTGTTTGAAATATAACTGTTTTTGACATTTAAACTGTGTACTTATGCTAAACTGAACTATTTTAAATAAAACTGTCCATATGTATAAAATGGATTAAATAACCTTCAATGGTTATTTAATTAAAAAAAGCATAAAAGCAAAGCAAACTAAACCAATTTAACATTAGTAATTTTTTTGCACACAATTTGTTCTATTAGACCCATAGATTGGACCCTATCAGGTGCTATCACTTCGGGTCAGAGTAGACCTGTAAGCAATGGCAGTTAAGGGATACTCCACATTTTCCAAATTGCCTTGGCTTGAGCCACGTCATTCGATTGTTTTGTGTCATATCAGGACACTCATTGGGGGTGGGGCTTTCCATTCTGCAGAGAATTAGTCGGTGTATTCTGCTGCCCCTGCCAGATTGGCTGATAGTTATCAAAAGATCAGAAGAATGTGGTGAACCACTTCATTGCCATTTCTCCCATGTCCACTCTGAACCAGAGAGATAATACCTCTTACGATCTCATCTATGAGTCAAATAGGTCTGATTAAAAATCGTTCGTATTGGATAGAAAAATAGCTGGAGGGATTCATATATATTCAAGAGTATTTTGCAATTTGAAATGGTTAATGGCATATCAAACTCCTTGTGTTATTTAATACAAAATCTATCCTTCTAGAAAAACAGTAACGGTACTATGTAACCCATAGCTGGGACGATAAGAGTGTTCATACCTTTCCCAAGGATATTTGTCCGAAAGTGAACATAATAGCGCGACTGGAGTTCAAACTCGTTTACTACTATTTTTCAGTCCAACGCTTTAAAAAATTACACCACGAGGAATACTTGATAATATATAACTGAAAGTAAAAAGGTTTCTTAAGAAACGGCTCAAAAAATGTAAATATGAATGTACAATGAACGTGATTCTTTAACGTCTAGATATAAAATAACCATTGACGGGTTGACATGCCGTTAAATTCAATCAATCAGTCAATCAATCATTTTTATCTCAATTTTTTTTTCTTTTCTTCATTTCATTTTCTTTCTTTCTTTTTTCTTTCGTTTATTTTCCTTTTTTATTTCTTTCTTTTCCAATCGACCTTTTTCTTCCTTTTGTTCTTTCTTTCTTATCAAATCATTTTTCTTTCCTTTCGATTTCTTTCTTTCTTTCTTTCTTTCTTTCTTTCTATTCGGTTTCTCTTTTTTCTTGCTTTTCTTATTTCTTTCTTTTCCACTCCTCTTTTTTCTTCCTTTTGTTCTTTCTTTCTAATTCAATCATCATTCTTTCTTTTCGATTTCTTTCTTTTTTCTTTCTTTTCAAATTCTTTCTTTCTTTCTTTCTTTCTTAAACCCCCATTACTTCTATCTTGTTCTTCTCCTCCACTTTTCTTATATCTAATCTAGTCCTACGGCTGAAAAAGTTTTATTTTCCTACTCCTAATCTAAGCCTCTCAACCCAATATCACTGTTCCTATTTAAGTCCCCATATTTAGCGTAAAACATCTAAGGATTGACTCATAACATGTACCTTAGTCGAGACACTCACTGATTATTAAAGCATTTTAGTTCGTAACATCCCGTTCGCTGTCACTCGTTTCAGTTAAGCTCCAAGAGCAGACATTAACATCAGGCTAACACTCAGCTAACGAATTAAATATTAAGAAACACTGGAAATATCACAATGTTTTCAGCGACTGTAAGTCTAGCAAAAACAGTCTCTTCTGTGGCACTGCAACCACGTGTATTTAATGGGAAGGTTTTAAACGGACACCGGAACTACAATTGCAGATTCTGGTTTACCGCACACCACAACGAGTTATAAGGCTTTTCTACCGGAGATTGACCCAGCGGTTAGAGTGTTCGCTAATGTCCCGGGAGACCTGGGTTTAATCCCAGGTCGAATCATACCAAAGACTCAAAAAATGGTACTTGATGCCTCCTTGGTTAACACTCAGCATTATAAGGTACGGATCAAGGGTAAAGTGGATCAATCCAGGGAAAGGAGTTGCACCCTCCCCTACACCTTTGTGTAGTAGCTATCGAAAAATGGAGCGTTCGGGTCGCGCTCGACTATGGTCGCCAACAACTATAAGACTTCAAGTATTCAGATGTAATACTAATAATTTGCACAGAATTGTAAAATTTCCAGTATTACTATTAAGTATTTCTGGTAGACCAGTGTTCAATCCCAGGTCGAGTCATACCAAAGACTCAAAAAATGGTACTTGATGCCTCCTTGGTTAACACTCAGCATTATAAGGTTGGGTTCAAGGGTAAAGCGGAACAATTCAGGGAAAGGAGTATCCCTCTTCCTCACATCTTGGTTTAGTAGCTATCGACTTGGAGTCAACCTCGATTACAATCGCCAACTTTAGTTACTTATTTATAATTTGCACCCAGTTGTAAGGTTTCAAGTATTTCTATCTAATATTAATAATTCGCACTCACGTCTAAGGTTTTCAGTATTCTAATATAATACTTATAATTTGTACACAGTTGTAAGGTTTCAAGTATTCCTATCTGATACTAATAATTTGCTCACAGTTGTATCGTTTTAGATAATCTTACCCAATTCTAATACTAATTTAATTTCAAGTATTTCAAGAAGCTATTTCTATTAATCCTTTGTAAACAATTCTAAGTTAAAGTAAATACTTTTTAAAATACAAATTCACATGGATTCAATTATTCCTCTTAAATTAAGAACTTGTAAACAGGTCTAATTGGCCCATTGATATGACGCTAACAGATACGTACTCTCTGAATTTGAATGAAACTGGAAATAATATCAACGAAGAGGTTACACTGATATAAATAGGTATGTATAGTCAACAAACCCTGTGCTGATAATACAGTTAAAACAGCCTCGATATAAACATTTGAATAATGCCCAGAGGATATGCTGAATTCCCTTATCTGTGATGGACCCTTTTTAACCCCTTTACTTAAATCTTAGACCCTTAAGCCTATTTCAGAAAACCCATTTCACTCACAGCTTCAAACATAGATATTTTTAAAGTCCCAGACTTTTTTATAAATTTGATCACAAACTGATCTGCTGACTGACGTAACACGTGATCTGTTTGTTAGATCGAAAATTTGACAGTTCTCATAACCTCAGTATAAATTAAAATCTGACTTATATTGTGCAATGAATAATTAAGTTCGTTTTTAATCGCATTTTCTCTGAGCTCAGGGTACGCTAAACGGATTAGACTTTTTAAACTTGTTATTACATCGGATTCAGAATTGAAAAAAAATTGTGAGAATATCTTTGATACTTTTGAAAGCAGACAGAGTGTTTCTGAAATAAAATCCCCAAAATAATTTTTTGCAGAATATTTAAGATATCAAAACTCACGATACCCAGTTTCGTAAACTCTAATACTTCTATTTAACACTATTCATTCATTTACACTCAGTCAAATGGTTTCAGGTAGTGCCATGTAATACCAATGATTCAATTCAGGCACGCGCTTTCACTCAGTGAAGTGGTTTCAAGTATTGCTATTTGACACTAATAACTCTATTCAATATTACTCATTCGTTTGCATCGGATTAAATGGTTCCAAGTATTAGTATATATAACTAACAAGTCAATTAGACTTTTATCTGTTTACATAGTCAGATTTCAATTTCTAACAATCCAATATAACATCAATTTCCACAGTTTAAATGCTCAAACACTTTCATTTGACCCATAGATACGACCCTATCAGGTGCTACCACTCTAATTTACAGTTGACCTAGGAGCATTGGCAACGAATGGGTACTCTACGTTTTGCAAAGCTCCAGAACTGTAGCCTCGCCATCATCTTGTTTAGTGTCATATCCTGGGCCCTTATTGGAGGTGGGGGCCTTATTCCTTTGCAGAGATCCAGATGGTGTATTATTCAGCTTCCACGGCTGACTGGACTGGTTCCGGTTTTGGTGATCTTGGGAATTTAGAATCACCCTTTTTTGCAGTTTCTCCCAGTGTCACTCTGATCTGGAATGGTTGTTGGTTTTTGAGACTTGTATGAGTCGAACATTTGAAATAACGAACAAAGGGCTTTTGAACTATAATTATACAGTTGATATTACAAGATTAATACTGCAAATAAGTAGGACTACATCATCATCATCATCTCGTGTCGCTAGCATGGATATCACTGACCCTTCTCCCTATCGTTCATCGCCTCTGGCAGGTCTTCTGGGCTACAACCCGTATCCTCACATACCTCCTGTATGTATGTTCGAGCTGGTCGTCCTGCTTTTGTCCGGCCGTATGTGGCCGTCCATAGGAGTACATCACTTATGAGCTCGTCCCTGCTTCTCCAGCAGTGTCCTGCATGTCTGGTTCGTCTAACTTGGATAGTTTTCGAGATGGGAGGTAGGTGGCTGTATAGTTGGTGCTTTGTGGGGTGTTGCCACCAGGACTTGTTCAATATTGCTCGCAGCATTCTTGTGTAATTGCCGTCTAGCTTCTTCTCCAGCTGTTTAGTTAGCGTCCAAGTAGTGCATCCATACAGAAGTATCGATACGACCGCTGCCTGGAAGAAACTGCGCTTCATTTTATCGCTCAGGTCTGATTTCCATGTGATTGATAGCCTATTGATTGCTGTTCATGCCTTCGTTAGCCGCGTGTCGATGTCCTTTTCGGTTGATGAGACGCTGCTTCCTAGGTAGGTGAATTTGTCTATTAGTTTCAGAGGGGATCTGTTTAGTGTGGTGATGTCACCTGTTTGATTATAGCACATATATTCCGTTTTGTGTTCATTGACATGGAGGCCAATGTCTGCAGCGGCTCGTTCCAAACTATGCAGTAGTGTTTCGAGGAGTATATAGTGCAACATAAATACTTAATAGATTTTAAACTCTCACCTTTGTAATCCAAGTGAACATAGGCAAGTGTTAATGGTAGCTCAATCTAGATAATGTCAGTTCCTTTTTTGTTTGGATAGGAGTAGTAACAGTAATGGTTCAATCAGGTGTTCAATGTGTTTGCTGTTGAAGCATTTTTTAAAATGATGGAACTGTAATCGCTACATAAAGCTTTTCGTGCTTATTGAATATTACCTCAGAAAACCACTGTTCGAGCCAGAATTTTCAGTCCATAGCGGAATTAATTTTCTATCCAAAACAGTCGTCGTAACAAAAGGAACACGAAAGGCTCTTAACGTGTATTTACAGATTCAACAATATTGAAAAACCTTTCAACAGCAAAAACAGGTTGTGCAGTGGTCCAAACCATGATCGTAACTAGTCGTGTCGGAAAAGTTGTCTTAGTTTGGTTTCTTTGTTTAATGGCATATCAATCTTCGTGGCTTGTTTAATTCCAATACCATCCTTGTAAAAGAACAGCAGTGATACTATTCAACCCACAGCTGAAGGGATTATGAGGTTTACACCTTTCCAAAAGGTACGATAGTTAACGTAATAGCGTGAATGGGGCATGAAATCACTTAGTTCGTTGCTGTAGTCCAGGACATTAGCCAATATGCCACGGGAATCCCACCCCGTTAAAAGAAGTGGTAAATTATTAGCTATATGGAGCAACGATTACCAGTTGCCCCTGTTCCATTACACAAACTACACAGATGATAGTTTAAAATTTTGCCCCTTATTTTTACCTGTTTAGATTGATTTTGAATATAACTTTTTGTACTGTGTATAATTAGGGATGATAATTAGTAAATTGACTTCTGCGTAAAATAACCCAACGAGGGTTGGAATACCGCAAAACAAACCAACCAACCAACAGTGGCTTATTCAGTTCATTCAAATATTACAATGTGGTAATGAAAGCCCGGAATATGAAAAAGCTGAACAAAATGGCTGCCGAAAAGAGGTGAAATAATACAAAGCATTGAAATGATTTTAAGATCGGTTTGTTATCTCAAGTGATTTATAGCTCTAGAAATTCCACTTTACCACCAACATATAAACAAATAAAAGGGTTCTGTTTAACAAGTTGTAATGGTTGTTTTTAATGAACAAGTGATTGGTAAATTTCTACCAAACAGCTATTCTTCAATAGCTACCGAACTAGTCTTGCAAAACAATGATTAATCAGTTTGATCCTTACCGTGTGTCATATATGCAATCTTATACCAAATCTGTGCAATGCTAATTAATAGGACACCTTATAAACATTTATCAGAGCTTTTTATTCGCACAGAACGCCCATTATTTTTGGCCTTGTGCCATTATGATTTTTTGAGTCTTTGCATTGGTTCATGTAAATATATCAGACAATAGCTGTTTTATATGTTATGGACCATTTAGTTTACATCCGAACGAAGCGGTCGATGTCTCTGTCCTTGTAAAATCCTAAATACCCTGACGGTGTAAGACTGTCTTTGCATCGGCAACCTTTAACGGCTGGCGGACGCAGGCAGAGAAATGTCTACTCGCTTGACTGAATCGGAGTTGTTTACGCATGGCAAATGTGCGTGTCTGGCTTCACGGCTAGTTGCGTCTAATCTTACCCGTTTTATCTAGTTGGTGTCTTAAGATGATTGTGCTCAATGGACCGTAACACAGAAAAGCTGACAAACCTCTTTAACCCCAGTCCAACCAGATCTGCTAGCTTCTTTGCTACCTGATGGTAGTCATTGATGCGGTAAATTCGTAAAAAAAAATTGAAACACGTGTTGAGGCTGAAAAGTTGAAGAATAATGCACGTGGCAAAACCACCGGCTAATAAATCGGTATAATTTAACTTACCATCACTTGATTAACGTACTGCTGAGTGGTACTAAATTACCTTAGCTCCGTCGGCATTCCCTTCAGGTTATCATGGAGCTTGGTGCTACCCGGTGCACGAATTACTACAGAAAGTTAAGCACGTTGTTTCTTTTCTCCGTGAGTCACAAATTATTGGGTACCTGTGAAATTCGAACACCAAAACCACTGATATTACAGCCTAGATTTATATCATGCAGAGTGCCATGGCTCTTTGTATGTCTTTTAGACGATATCCAGTGTCCCCACAGAGCTGATGAATAAGTTTCTTCCGCTCATTCAACACTGGTTAGTCCATCTTTAGAAACCCACATGATTAGTATATCCCTCCTTTTCCAGCAGTGCGTAGGTGGTTTAGCTCTTCTTGCCTGTATATCATATTTACCCAACCCCTCCGCTCGAGCAGGATATGACACAAGGTTAATTTTTTAAGCGGAGTTTAACAGGTTTGAATTTAGAGTTTTCCTTCTCCTAGACTAGTTGCCTTACCAAGTCTGAAGAACCTTGTCTGCCCTACTATTTACCCATAGCTGGAGGGAGAATAATTGGATTCATACCTTTCCCAAGGGCATTAGTGCCATGTGAAATACAATCAGTCTCGTCCAAGATTTGAACTCGTGTCGTCGTGTCCATTTCCTGCGACGATAACCATTACAGCACGGGCACCTCCTCTTGCATGTATATATCGAAATATATATCCAAAAACTAAAACAGCAGTGCCAAATAATATAGAACTCAGTATTAAAATATTGTTAGACCAATGTAAAAATAACACCATTTAAACGAAAAATGTATGAAATTACCGGACTGACCACAGAAATATTTTTTGATTATCAGGTTGGTGTCGCAGATAAAAAAATAAAAAAAAAACAAAAAAAAAAACGCTTATGGAAGCAATCTGATTTTATATTACCTTCGCTGCCCCATTACTAAAATGACTTTTTTTACCTGATCACATCACGTGATCAAGAGTTCAATCAGGCGTCAAATGGCATTGTGAATATTTTGCCTTATGACGTTATCGTGCTACAAGTTCGGATCTTTTGTTAAACAGAAATTCCTTTCTTAGGATTCCGATAATCCTGAACTTCGCGAAGACTACGTTGCACCTTTTCCCTCACTCGTTGCATTGACGTATGTAGCGAATATGCGTGGAAATGATTGTATAAAACACCAATTTACAAACTATTAGATTTTGTTTCTTTAAGTTGAGAGAAAATGTTGCTGAAAAACAGAAGTTACAATGTCTTTTATTATTGGCAAACATTATATTAGTCAGTGCGTAAATATTTTATGGGAGAAAATAAACATCATACATGAAATTATGCCATTTGCGATTGATTGTTGATATATTCTGTGCTTGTGAAAGATCTGTGGGTTTGTCACTATGTTTAAGAGGAAGTGTGTTTATGCACTGATATGTAAACGGATGTAGTTAGGAATTTCTTCAGTGAGGGTAACATTTTAGTACGATTATATCTATGTAAATAATCTTCTGTCGTTCAATTTAAAATAACCAAATGATGCTGAAATAAAATACAACTTGAAGGACAAGAATGTTTGATTTTTCACTCGAAATTAGATGAAAAAATTGTTGATTTATCTACGTTTTCTAACTGGTTAAAAACGCATTTTTAACAATCTGGGCAGGAAAAGATTTTTTTTAAATTAATTCGGTATTTGATCCTTCATTTTTTTTTTTTTTATTGCAAGTCAAATATTGTCGTCTGTAAATCTTTTTTTAAAAAATTAAAAACTGCACATAAGTGCTGATTGGCCAATAAATGCAACCCCCCCACACAGAATTTACAGCTTCACGTGCTAATTGTTCATAAAAATTAACATTTTTTTAAAAAGGAAATCAGTTGATTTTTCTTATATGCTTTCTCCTCCGACGCAAACAGGAAGCGACACGCGGTCTATTTTTCAGTGTAATTCAATAGGTTTGAATTCAGATATTTCCTTCTCCTTGGCAAGTTACCAGACCGAGGTTAACGAGCCTTGTCAGTTGATGGGAATTAGCGACAGTCAAAAAAAGGCGACAGTCAGAAAAAGGCGACTGCCGAGCGGGAAGTTAGGACCTGTGGACCCAGAAGCCGGCTCGGCGAGCGTGAAAGGATGAGTCAGCATTCCTGGTAGCTGTATGGGAATTTCGAGCGCACGCTCGTGACAGACAAGAAGCACAGAATGCGAGGAAAGTGCCAAAAACCTCTTCCTTTTTAGGCTTCGGGCTAACCCAAGTCCGTATTTGTTTGGTTTTCTTTCTTCCACTCTCGGTTGTGTATGTTATATCTTGTGCGTGTGTAAAGCTATAAGAAATGACCCTGGCCGGCGATGAGAGAAACCACTAGACGACAGAAGAGCCAATGAGCTGGTTTAAGACGTTGAGATAGTGGCGGTCGACCAGCGGACACATTGTCACACACACACACACACACATATATATATATATATATATATACGAGGATCATTGCGAGTTAGTATTGCGTTAGCATTCCATACTCTATATTCAGCATTGTACAAGAGTGAGGAGATTTTAAAATATCGGCTAAAGTTACCCTACTCACGGAACATTATAAAAGTTTGCCAAAAACTTTTGGAAAACTGAGGCTACCCTGATGCTGAGATTTGTTTTTCTAGATTGCATAGTGTTCCAAATATGTTGTCTTAATTTTAATTCCTAGCGCTTTCGGCTAATCCATTGGTTATTTTCAATAAGTGTTGTTTGAATTTTGTGTTGCTCTGTGTATTAAAATTTATATTTATGAGAGAGAAATATACTTTTCTTACAGGTTAATAAGGCCTTTTTATTTCTTTTATGTAGAATAATGTGCCGATAGCGCCTGTGTGGTTTGAACACGGATATCTCAGCCAACAAACACAACTGTTGAAATGGATTGTGCTACTGGGGTCACGTGACTAGATAGAGTAACATAGATAACCACTCAGGCAGAGGTCTGACGAGACAGGCGCGAAATATACATGAATTGAAATTCATTCACACGATTACTTCGTACACCTTGTTCCGAAACGATTTCATTTGTGCGTTCAGAGAAAAAGCCATCTAGAAACCTGTGACTCGTTCCTTGTCAGTGAACTTCAATGAGATATGAAAGAAGGATTCCTACCCAAATACACAATACTAAGTAAATAATTGAACACTCTGGTAGCCGTTAGGGTATAAAAATGTAAACAAACGGAAGCTGTTCCTACATAATACCTTAAAATTCCCTTAGCCAACGTGGTACGCTTGTTGGCCGAGCGGTCTGGTACTAAGTCTAACGTAAAGTTGGACGGGTTTCCATCCCAGTTTCAAGTGTCCTACGTGTCTAGCCACACTGAAGAGTTCTGATAGAACGAAACAGGCTGTCTGTGGATGACAATATATATATATGTATAGTCATTTAAAACCCTGAATAATCAAAGTGCTTGAATGATGGCCTGTAGAGCAGTATAAATTCTAATACTACTAAGTTCTTTCCTTATTTAGATCATTGCACTAATAGTAGGTTTCATAAAAGAAACATAATCCGCATTTTTTTCTTCCGAGTGAACATTGTGTTTTTTCGTGGCGAGTGCGAAAGGATTAGTCAGCGTTCCTGGTAGCTGTTTGGGAATTTCGACCACATGCTTGTGACAGACAAGAAGCACAGAATGCTCGGAAAGTGCCAAAGACCTCCCCCTTTTTATGAATGTACCAAAGACCGTTAGATAAAATAGTTATATATATTGTCGGTTCAACGAGAGAAAAGTGTTTACCTGAAAATTATTAGGTCAGTAAATGGATTTAAATGTGGTACTTTACGCCTTTTTTCCATATGATTACGCTCCACACGTGTTTCGGATTTCGTGGACCCCTTCAGGAAACTATTACTGTCTCGTTTTGCCTCTGCATCTAGGTTTTACAGTGAATATTATTTTGCTTGGGGTGTGATTCTTTTTCCTCCATGCATTTTTTTTTAAATATATGTGTGTATTAACAAATATCTATTTTGTATATATATATATATATATTAATCTTTATATCTTATCGATAATTCTGTTGGTGGTATAAATCCTATATTAAAATGGGATATCGGGAGATGTTGTAATTATAAGTGGGGAAAGTGATATTGTAAACAATCTATGGAGCTAAAATTAAGCATAGCTACATAGCAAAATGGTGAGAGTGTTCACCACGGATCTGGGAGATCGGAGTTCAATCCAAGATTGAGTCATACAAAAGATTCAAAAAATGGTACTTAATGCTGCCTTGCTTAGACACTCACCAATATAAGTACAGATTAAGGGTAAGTGGAGCAATCCAGAGAGAGGAGTAGCACTCTCAGCAACACCTCGGTGTAGTATCTATTGAAAAGGAAGCCTTCAGATCGCCTCGACTGTGGTCAGCTAACATATATACACGACGTGTGTCTGAAAGGTTATGTGACTGGTGTCATGAAGAATATATGTCAATTACAAACCACAAACAACTTGGTTTCTTTCCTCTTCAAAGTTATCCTCCTCGAGTCTAATGCACTTTCATATCCTTCTTTGCCACGTTTCTATGCAACCGTCTAAAGCAAATTCGGAAAGAAGTGATAGAAATTTAAGAGGACTCTTTAAACATTTCGAATGTGATTGGTTCATTGAAATACGATTGAAATAATTTGTTTAATCAGAATTTAAACTGCTTATACTAAAATCAGGCAGTATCTTCCAAACGACATAATATCTATCTATTCCTCATATGTCTCTCGCTCTTTCTCTCTCTCACTCACTCTTCATCTCTCCACACACACACGTATATATATATATTTATATATATATGTGTGTGCGTGTGTGTGTGCACGCGCGTATATATATATATATATATATATATATGTGTGTGTGTGTGTGTGTGTGTGAGTGTATGTGTGTGTGTGTGTGTGTAAAGTAAAAAATGTCTGCTACTGAAAATGACAGCACTCAAGTTATTAGGTTTATATTACCTTTGGCGTTTTGCCTGGACGAAAGATAATGCTTGACAGTAATTTCTTTCACCTATTTTCTTTAATTTTTAACACACACACACACACCACACACATACACACACACACACATATATATATGTACACACACATATATATATATATATATATATATGTATATATATAATTCGCGATTATTTATCCAAAAAAACTTTTGATTTAAAAGTGTTATGACTTATTTAAACGCATACATAACCTGTTAATATTGATTAAGACTTCCATTTCACTTAGAACCCTGATATTTGTTTAAATGACTGCCTTGTCAACACATATATTTGGATGCCAATGTTTATATGGCAAAATAATTTTGTTTCTAAAAGCTTATAGAGTCGTGCATCATATTTACGTTGGTTTGGACACTGTTCAGTTTTATTTCTCCGCCTGTGTATTTAATGAATATGTTATCTTTGTATGTGTTTATAGACACATACCGTGTGTGTGTGTTTGTGATTGTAAAAGTTTTTTTTTATATGTGTTTGTGTGTTTTTGCAAGTATGTTTGTGCAAGTGTGTAAATTTTAATATATGCTTTCTTTTCTTTCTGAATGTGTTTGTAATTGTAAAAATGTACTTTTATATGTGTAAATATGTGTGTGATCTAGATGGTGGTGGTTTTTTGAAATTAGTGGACAAGTTAACGTACCGCGGTAGCAGCGTCTCATCGACTTAAAGTGGCATCAGAATGCGTCCAGGGAAGGTATTGACTGCTATTGATATGTTATTGAACATTTGAAAGTCTGACCCATCCAATGAAATAAAACGCAATTTCTCCCAAGCTAAACGGGAACTGCACAAGAATGTTACAAGCTATATTGAATAAATCCAGGAAATAACATCTCACGAAACAGCAGCTGTACGGCTGCCGACCTCCTATCTCTAAAACAATCTAAATAAGACGGACAAGGTATTCGGGACACTACTGGAGAAGCAAAGACGAACTCATAAGTGAGGTTCTCTAATGGATTTTTGCACACAGATGTGCCAGTGTTAGCCAATCAATTAGAACTTACACACAGACGAAGAATGTAGTCTAGAAGACCTGCCGAAAGCGATGGATAATAGAGATGAATTGTGACAGAGAGTCAGAGAAATCCGTGCTAGCAGCGTGACCTGATGTTGATGATGTGTGTGAAATTGTAAATGAAATTTATACGTGTGTGTCAGTGTGTATGAGTGTGTGACCATAAAAGTAAAAGCCAATTTTTGTGTATGTCCGTATGTATATAATTGTACATGCATTTTTGTTTGTATGTCCATAGGATTTCATTGTGCATTCGATGTTTATTTTGATGTTTATTGGGGTTTTATGACATATCAACATTTATTAGTTATTTAATGCCAAATCCATTCTTATACAAATGAACATTTCTATTTCAAAGATTTCAGTTTAAAATAAGTACAAAGTTTAATTATCAAAAACATTTCAATTTCAAGCTAGTCAGTTTAGCCAAACAGTTTTAATTCAAGCAATTCAGTTTAGTATTAGTATAGTTTTTGTTTACACACAGTTAAATGTCAAAACAGTTCT
The DNA here is from genome assembly GCA_963585895.1 of Sepioteuthis lessoniana. Taxonomy (NCBI): domain Eukaryota; kingdom Metazoa; phylum Mollusca; class Cephalopoda; order Myopsida; family Loliginidae; genus Sepioteuthis; species Sepioteuthis lessoniana. The sequence continues at coordinate 53,864,197 of OY757936.1, forward strand.
AATTCAAACAATTCAGTTTAGCATAAGTACGTAGTTTAAATGTCAAAAAGTTATATTTCAAACAATTCTGTTTAGTATACAAAAGCAGTTTTATTTCAAACAATTCTGTTCTGCTTGAACACACAGTTTAGTTCTATTTAACCCATAAATAGGCCCCTATCGGGGGCTACCACTCCAAGCCAAAATGAACCTGAGAGCGATGACAGTTAAAGAGTATTCCGTATTCTCCAAAGCTCCAGAATTACTAGAACCTCACCATCAGATTGTTTAGCTTCATATTCAGGACACTCGTTTGGGGAGTCTTACCCCGCTGCTGAAATGCAGTCGGTATATTCTACAACCCCAACTGACTGGGCCATTGTGCATTTGGGTTATATCTTTTCCTCTATGCATCACTGTAGAAAAACACCCACGTTCTTATGGGAGTTAGTTGCGATGATGCAGCTTTCGTAATTTCGCATTTTTCTCTTTGGAGAATGTGTTTCTCCATTACGATGATATGGAGAAATAGTATTCATCATCACGGATCTCCCTGACCCTGTCTCGCCACCCATTTCTATCGTCCATAGCTCCCGGGAAGTTTTCAAGGCTATATCCTATATCGCCACAGAGCTATTGTATATAGATTCTAGCTGGTCGTCCTGCCTTTGCTCGTCCATGTGAAGGGGTCCACAGGAGTATATTGGTTATAAGTCTGTCCTTACTTTTTAAGCAGTGTCCTGCATGTCTGGTACGTCTAACTTTGATAGTTTTCGTGATGGGTATTAGATGGCTGTACAGCTGCTGTTTTGTGGGGTGTTGCCTCCGGGACATATTCAATATTGATCGCAGCATTCTTGTATACCTGCCGTTATTCTTTTTCTCCGTTCTTTTAATTTGCGTCCATGTAGGGCATCCATATAGCAGTATCAACATGATCCTTGCTTGGAAAAAACTGCGTTTTATTTTATCGGTTAGGTCTGACTTCCATATGACCGATAGTCCATTGACAGCAGTCCATGCTTTTGCTAGTCGCATGTTGCTGTCTTCGGTTGATGAGACACTGCTTCTTAGGTAAGCAAACTTGTCAATTAGTGTGGCGATGTTGTCTGTTTGATTAAAGCTTATGTATTCCGTATTGTCAGCGTTGACATGGCAGTCTATGCCACCAGCTGCTCGTTCCAGACTATGTAGTAGGGTTTCAACTTGGGCGGGTGTATTTGCCAGAAGCACTATGTCATCGGTGTAGTCCGCGCACATAATTGTTCGTGCGGGTTAAGAAGAGAAAAATAAATTTAAAAACCATATGCAGGAACCCCCAAAAGACTCCAAACTCTTCTACATCACGAAGCCACATCGCTGTTTCACGAAGCTAATCAAATGTACTTCGAACTACACAAACATCGTATGTCTGTATATATGCGTCTGCTTGAGTGTAATTTCAACTCTCTCTCTCTCTCTCTCTCTCTCTCTCTCTCTCTCTCTCTCACTCTCTCTCTGTACGTGTGTGCATCTGTAATTGTAAACTTTTTTGTCATATCTTTGTGCTTAATTATAAAAGTGTGTTTTAATCTGTGTCTATGTGAGTTTGTAATTTTAAAAGTCTGTTTTTGTATGCGTGTGTAAATGTGTGATGTGTGTGTGTGTGTGTGTGTGTGTGTGTGTGTGTGTGTGTGTGTGTAATTATAAAAGAGTATTTTTCCATGTATATATGTGTGATTTAAAGCCAGTTGCGTGTGTGTGTAATTGTACATCTTTTTTATTTGTGTGTGTGTGTGTTTGTGCGTGTGAGAATGCATGTGATTTTAAAAGTGTGTTTTCACAGTGTGCATGAGTGCGTATGTCTGTAAATGTAAAAATCTATTTTTGAGTGCACTCAATTTTGTGAAATTTTAAACGTTTTTTTCTTTTTGTTTGTATGTGTGTGTGTGTGTGTGTGTGTGTGTGTGTGTGTGTGTGTGCGTAATTGTAAAAGTCTCATTTTTTGTATCTGTATATGCGTGTGTCTGTAATTGTAAAAGTTTTTTTTTTATGTGTGTGTATGTGTTTGTATGTGTCCTTGTAAATATTTGGTTTTTTTTGTATGTATGTGTGTGTGAGTGAGAGAGTGTGTGTGTCTGATTTTAAAAGTTTTTTTTTTCAGTGAATGTACGTGTATATGTCTGGTAATGTAAAAGTCTGTTTTTGCATGAGTGTATATGTGTGTGTTTATAATTCTAAATATGTTTTTGTACGTATGTGTGTCAGTGAGTGTGTATGTACGTACATTTGTAAAGGTGCCTTCTTCCTGTGTGTGTATATGTGTGTGTAATTGTAAAAGTTTGTTTTAGTGTGTGTGTGTGTGTGTAATTGTAAATGTGTTTTTGTATACGTGTGAGTGTTTGTGTAATTGTAAAAGTTTGTTTTAGTGTGTGTGTGTGTGTGTGTGTGTGTGTGTGTGTGTGTGTGTGTGTGTGTGTGTGTGTTTGTAATTGTAAATGTGTTTTTGTATGAGCGTGTAAGTATCTACGTGTGTGTAATTTGAAAAGAGTATTTTCTCTCTCTGTCTATATGTGTATGTGTAAAGTAAAGTCTCTTGAGTGTATGTGAATGTGTAATTATAAATGTGTTTTTGTATACGTGTGAGTGTTTGTGTAATTTTAAAGTGTGTAATTTTCTCAGTGTGTATGTCCAAGTCAAAAATCTGTTTTTGAGTGAGTGTGTGTGTGTGTGAGTGTGTGTGATTGTAAATGAAATTTTTTATGCGTGTGTATAATTTAAAAATTGTGTTTATCAGTGGGTGTACGTGTGTGAGCCAATAATTGTAAAACTATATTTTTGAATGCATATGTGTGCCTGTGTTTATGTATATGTATGTGTGTGTTCCTATCTCATATCTTCCCAGGCTCGACAGTATTTTGAACTCACCCCGCTAATTACATTTTCCTCGTCTATAACTGTTTCGCTGAACTCCCTCTCCGCTCTCTCTCTCTCTCTCTCTCTCTCTCTCTCTCTCTCTCTCTCTCTCTCTCTCTCTCTCTCAAGATATTTGGAAATTAAAATTTAATAGAGAAAAATGTAATGTACTTCATATTATATTCAAAAGCATAAAAGTTGAATATGAATTAACCAAGAGGGAAATCAAAAAAGGAAATGAAGAAATACGGTCAAGGAGTTGGCTTTGATGATACATTTAAAGCTGACAATCGTATTTTGTCAATTGTGTCGAGAGCAAATGGCATGATTGGCTGGATGATTAGAAATTTTATTTCAATGGAGGCAAATGTTATTCTAAAAATATATAAAACCTAAATAAGCCCTCATATAGAATATTGTGTTCAGGTCTGAGCTCAAGTGTCACGATATGGAAATTGGAGTGTAATATTGAGATTAAAGGCATGCAAAGAAGTGTAACAAAAATAGTAAAAAGACTAGAAGATACAGTTAGAGGGAGAAATTGAATAAATTAGAATTAATTACTTTTCTAGAAAGAAGAAAGAGAGGTGATCTAATTGAAAATTTCAAAATAATTAAAAGAATTTCTAATTATGCGAGGAATTTTTTAAATATTTCTCCTCAAACTGGAAATTTATTATCAAGACTGATTTAAAAAAAACTAATTTTACTAACAAACTGGATATTTTAACAAATTCCCTTATTAGATCATAACGACATAGCGTGAAAAAATTAAGATTAAATTCCGAAAAAAAAAAGAATTCAAAAGGCTATTTTGGGGAACTATCAGATGAGTTACTTCACAGACTTTGAGATATATATATATATATATATATATATAGTAATAATAGTGTTCGGTACTGCTATATGGATGCACTACATGGACGCAAACTAAATGCATGGAGTAAAAGATTGACGGCAATTACACGAGAATGGGGCGAGCAATATTGAACAAGTCCTGGATGCAGCACCCCACAAAACGAACAAATGATATATCCACAACCCAGAATCTGTTCAGGAAAACTAGACGCACAAAATTCTCTTGGATTTTGAGATACAGGCCACTTACCATCCATCACGAAAACTATCAAAGTCAGTCGAACTAGACATGCAGGACACTGCTGGTGAAGTGCGGATGAACTAATAAGGGATATACTCCTATGGCTCTGTTCACGTGGACGAGCAAAGGCAGGGCGACAAGCTAGAACCTACATACAGCAGCTCTGTGCCGATACAGGATTTAGCCTTGAAGACCTACCGGGAGCGATAGACGATAGAGCTGGGTGGCGAGAGAGGGCCAGGGAGATCCATGCTGGCGGTGGAACATGATGACTAACAGTATATATATTCTGGGCAATTTTTTTCTTTCTTTAAAAGGCTGATGTCAGAAGATTATAAAGTGGAGTAAATAACGAAGGAGACATTAAAAACAAACAAATAATAATAATAATAATAATAATGATAATAAACAAACCTATGGTCGCTTTAAACGCCTAATAAACACCATCTCACTCAAGAAAACATGGACCTGGCTAAGAAAAGGTGACCTTAGGAACGAAACGGAATCTCTCCTAATAGCAGCACAGGACAACGCCATAAGAACCAGTCATATCAAAGCGAGAATAGACAAGACTCATCAAAATAGCAAATGTAGACTCTTCGGTGACTGAGACGAAACGATAAATCACATAATATGCGAATGCAACAAATTAGCACAGAAGGAATATAAGACAAAATAAGACGGGGTCGGCAAGGTGATCCAATGGGAAATGTGCAAGAAATTTAAATTTGACCACACTAACAAATGGTATATGCACAACCCAGCACTTGTCCTAGAAAATGACATACATAAACTCCTATAGTACTTTGACATACAAACGGATCACGTAATCCCGGCCAGAAGACCAGACCTTATAGTAATTAACAAGCAAAAGATAATTTGCAAAATTGTCAACTTTGCTGTCCCGGCTGACCACAGAATAAAACTGAAATAATGTGAAAAGAAGGATAAGTACCTCAACCTTGCTAGAGAATTAAAAAAAACTATGGAGCATGAACATGACGATTGTACCAATTGTGATTGGTGCTTTTGGCACAATAACTAAAGGATTATTAAAAGGCCGGGTGGACTTGGAAGTTGGTGGACGGGTAGAGACTATCCAATTGACAGCATTACTGAGAACAGCCAAAATACTAATAATAGTCCTGGAGACTTGAGGGGATTGCGGTCACTCAAACTCAAATGAAAAACATCATCTAATACTGATGTGAAAAACTCTAAAAGAGTAAATAATAATAATAATAATAATAATCGTAATTATAATGTTAATAATAATAATAATAACAACTAGAAAACTAAAATTAAGGTATAAACAAGCAAAATCTCATACATGAAAACATTGGACGAGGCTAAGAAAGGTTGGTTGATTGGTTGGCCGGTGGATTTTTGTGGCATATCAACCTTGGTAGGTTATTTAACGCCAAATCCATTTTTATGCAAACAGTCGGTTCTATTTCAAACAATTCTGTTTAGCATCAGTACACAGTTTGTCAAAAATATTTCTATTCCAAGGTTGGTTGGTTCGTTGGTTGGTTGGATTTTATGGCATATCAACCTTTGTAGGTCATTTTATGCCAAATCCATTTTAATGCAAATAGTCAATTCTCTTTCAAAAAATTCAGTTTAGCATTAGTACATAGTTTAATTGTCAATTTCATTTTGATTTCAAGCTATTCAGTTTAGTCAAACAGTGCTAATTCAGCTCATTAAGTTTAGTATAAGTACAGATTTTGTTTACACAGTTAAATGTGAAAACAATTCTATATTAAACAAGTGCCCGTGGTGTAATGGTTATCGTCGTAGGAAATGGACACGGCGACACGAGTTCAAATCCTCGACGAGACTGATTGCATTTCACATTGTACTAATACCATTGGGAAAGGTAGGAATCCAATTATTCTCCCTCCAGCTATGAGTAAATAATAGGGCAGACTGGGTTCTTCAGCCTTGGTTAGGCAACTAGTCTAGGAGAAGGAAAACTGTGAATTCAAACCTGTGAAACTCCGCTAAAAAATTTACCTTGTGTCATATCCTGCCTGAGCGTAGGGGTTGGTCAATATGATTAAACAAATCAGTTTATTTCAAATAATTCAGTTTAGCGTATGCAGCCAGTTTAAATGTAAGTACGGTTTAATTGTCAAAAACATTTCTAATTCAAGCAATTCAGTTTAGTCAAACAATTCAGTTTAGCATAAGTATCTTACCCCTCTGCAGAGGTTCAGTCGGTGAATTCTACAGCCCCAGCCGACTGGGCAAACTAAGAAAGGGAAGCCTTACGAATCCCTTATAACAATGCCACTAGGACTAACTTTATCAAAACAAAAATAGACAAGACGCAACAAAATAACTGATGTTGATTATGTGGTGACAGAGATGAAACGATCAAACATATAATAAGCGAATGCCGTTTGACAAAACGAACAAATGGAATATCCACAACCCAGAATCTGTCCAGGAAAACTAGACACGCAAAATTCTCTAGGATTTTGAGATACAAACCGATCATT
>OY757936.1:53875676-53890676 GCA_963585895.1 Sepioteuthis lessoniana
CAGTTAAATATAATATATTATATGAATAATTTAACAATGAATTAATTTCAGTCTGTAGTATATTCAGCGTTTATTTGAATCACCTCTCGCTATTTATCAAGTGTCTTATTGAGGTGCCCGTGGTGTAATGGCTATCGTCGTAGGAAATGGACATGGCATAAATACTACGAAACTAATACCAATAGGGCGTCCTCGTGGTGTAATGGTTAAAGCGATGAACTGCGGAATCGTAGTACGCGAGTTCGTACTCCAGTCGCCCTATTACGTTCACTTTCGGGCAAATACCCTCGGGAAAGGTATGAACCCCTTATTCTCCCTCCAGCTATGGGTAAATAGTAGGACAGACTAGGTTCTTCAGCCTTGGTGAGGCAACTAGTCTAGGAGAAGGAAAACTCTGAATTCAAACCTGTTAAACTCCGCTTAAAAACTGACCTTGTGTCATATCCTGCCCGAGCGGAGGGGTTGGTAAATAGTACCAATAGTGGGTATCTACCACGGCTTAAACTGCTTCAGTGACGTGATATACCTGCCGTAAATGAGAGGAGGTGCCCGTGATGTAATGGTTATCGTCGTAGGAAATGGACACAGCAACACGAGTTCAAATCCTGGACGAGGCTGATTTCATTTCACATAGCACTAATACCCTTGAGAAAGGTATGATTCCAATTATTCTTGCTCCAGCTATGGGTAAATAGTAGGGCAGACTAGGTTCTTCAGCCCTGGTGAGTCAACTAGTCTAGGAGAAGGAAAACTCTGAATTGAAATCTGTTAAACTCCGTTTAAAAATTGACCTTGTGTCATATCCTGCCCGAGCGGAGGGGTTGGGTAAATAGGATCAAGTGTCTTATTGATTCCTCTCAAGTAAAATTCAATTTTTTTCGAACTCAAGAAGTTTTCCGCGTACATTTTCACCTGATATTCTGGAGAAATTTTTTGTAATTCAGAGCATTTGTTAGAGAGCAAAAAAAAAAAAAAAAAAAATGGAAACTCCTTGCTGCAAGTTCCGGTGGATGGGGTAGAACAGACACGGCTAAATCCAATATTTTTCCCTCTGTGATTCTTGCTGAATGAGAAGAGAAACACATCTTCCAAGTTGACGGGTACGAGTGTTCTTAGAAGATTTTCATCCACATGCTGAAGCTGTTAAGAGTTTAAGTCTACACTGAATGACTGAATGTGGTTAAAAAAAAACAAAACAACTCTAAATTAATAATACCGTATAGACCCCACCATATCCATAGCATTATTTATTTATTTTTTTTTTTGATGCTCCGGTAGTTTTGTGGTAGGCTGTAGATAGAGATCCATTCTTGTCAATCCATTGTCTTTTGCGTTAAGCTTTGTCATAAAAGATCCATCTTTTGTCACCTGAAATAATATTGATAAGAAATAGGTCATTTCTCTACCTTGGAAGAAGACGAATCGCTATGGACAAGCAATCTTTATTCTTCTCACTAAGAATATGAGGAAGCCAAACGCCCACTAGTTCACTTTTCCTCTCTTTTTCAAGTGACGGCAGATTGAGGATTATGATGTGTGGAAGTCAAGTGTTAATTCTAGAGTAGTTTTACATGGACTGCATTCCACCATTCCTTTTCAAGTATTGTGATCAAGGTCTGATGGGCGTCCTTTTCTGGATTCATCTCTCATTGACGTATCGCTATAATGAAACGTTGAAAACCAGTTTCGTAAAAACACACTGACCATAAACCCGATGAATCTTCTTAGTTGCTTTTGTTGAATATTTGTTATTCTGAAATTTCCACAATATCACATGTTGAATATGCATGTTCAGCTCCTTCATAGATTAAATTATGATGCCCCCTCTGAAATAAGAATGACTGGTGATGAGATTTTTAAATCAGCTAATTTCCAATTGCGTTTTAAATACTGGAAGTTTGAAATGTGTTGTTACAACTTGCTTTAAAAAAAAAGTAATTATTTATGACACAACCCAATATTTATTTAGACAGGCCATAAGATATTTGAAACAGTACAGTCTTTTACCTGATCTTCAATTCTTTCGATGAACAAAATCTTCGGAGGCAGATACTCGTGAAAATACAATTTTTATCTTCATACTTCCCAATCTTATTAACGAGACAAGTCGTGATATTTTTTACCGAGTGCAACATAAATACCTCCCACATTTCAAATTGTCATCTGTGTCGAGAACGTGAACTTAGGCAAGTGATAAACGTAGCTCTATCTCATAAATATCTTATTTCTTTTTAAAATACGATCATGGCTCGGCCCGGTGTAAACCTACATTTTTTGCTGTAAGGATTTTAAGGCTGATGAATCGGTAATTGCTTTACTGTGCTCATTTCATGTTACCTGAGAATGATGATGTTCCGGATGGAATTTTCAACTCATAGCAGTACTGATTTTCTATTCAGAACAGCATCATTCCTCGATAACATGAAATGAGCACGAAAAACTATCAGTGTAGCAATTACAGATTCGCCAGTCTTTAAAAAAAAGTTTCTACAGCAAAAGCATGGTATGCACCGGTTCAAGTCCTGACCGTAACTGAGTAGGAGTCCATAGGAGAATGTTGCTTATGTGTTCCTCCTTGTTTCTCTCGCATTCTTCCACATGTCTTGCTCGTCGAAGTTGGATGGTTTCTGAGAGAGGTGGTAAGTGGCCGTACAGTTGTTTTTTGGAGGGTGCTTCTTTTAGGATTTGTTCGAAATAGCACAAAGCATTCTTTAAAGTTCCCATTTCTCCCATTTCTCTCTCTTTCGTTAAAGTCAAAGAAGTAAAGCCATACATTAGTAATGACACAGCTATGGAAAGCGCGTTAAACTTAATAAAAAGAATTGGAACTCTGTTTCATGCTTTTATGTCATTCTCATCTTGGTCAGTTCAAGAGCTTTTCCACATTTCTCACGTCCCTTTACAAACTCTTTTTCACTGAACAACGTATGAAGATAAAAATTGTATTTTCACGAGTATCTGCCTCTGAACATTTTGTTTTTCGAAAGTAATGAAGATCAGGTAAAAGACTGTTCTGTTTCAAACGTCTTTACAAACTCTTTTTCACTGAACAACAATCTGTTTTACCGATACCTTTTTGCATATTACATCCGATCGTCCTTCTTTTTTTGCTCTGGATCCCACCCATGTTCTGTGACCCGAACAGGTTTGAGCATACGTGGGTGCTCATGAGACAAAGGTCAGGCCACCGCATATTTAGAAAAGATGTATTTTGACAAGTCTTACTTCAAGAGAAAGATCAAGCAAACATCCGGTTGGAGAAAACGCAAGCGAAAAGTTCATCCACATTTATTCCTCTTTCTTTTTTCTTTTGTTTTTTTAATCTTTTTCCTTCAGATCTCAGATAGATTTGTAGTGGTCGTATTTTCACTTATTTATCTTATGAAAAGAAAATACGTTGCCTATATTTATATCGTGCTGAGCAAAAGTAGATTATTTTAAACCACAGTTTCGCCATGTCGATGAGGGCTGTAGAATATGTTGACTGCACACTGTGTAGGTTGTTAAGAACCCCACCACCCAACGAAGAAATGTCCTAGATATGGGAAGTAAACCATCTGATAGTGAAACTCGAATACTTGCGCTTTGGAGAATATAGAGTATCTCATCATTTCCATCAAATGTATTTCATCTCTGGATCGGATTGGTTGTGCTTGTTAGGCTCCCTATCTATGGGTCAAATGGGACAGTTCAATCGTATTCAGATTAGTTTGGTTTGGTTTTATGGCATATCAACCATTGTTAGTTACTAAATACCAAATACTATTTTTACATGTATATATTAGATATATGATTTGGAAACACATTTTTTAGATATACACAGTTAAATGATCAAACGGTTCTGTTTTATGGCATATCAACCATTGTTAGTTACTTGATACCAAATACTATTTTTACATGTATATATTAGATATATGATTTGGAAACACATTTTTTAGATATACACAGTTAAATGATCAAACGGTTCTGTTTTATGGCATATCAACCATTGTTAGTTACTTAATACCAAATACTATTTTTACATACATATATATTAGATATATGATTTGGAAACACTTTCAGAAGTTGTTGGAACGGTACAACAAGTGTATTGCAGCCGGAGGAGATTACTTCGAAGGGGACTAGAGTTTCATGTGTGTACTATCAATAAAAGGGCCCATACAAAAAAGTCTGTAAACTTATTTAATGATCCTCGTATATGTGTATATTTGCCGAAATATAACATAATTAAAGTGTAACCACGGAACCTATTTGTTTGCATATCTTTCGACTTAGCTGGTATTCCAAGTGATCGGGTATTTTGAGTGATATTAGTCTTCGGGGGCCTTTTCCCGCTAAGAATGTACATGTTAGACTTCGGTGTATGACTGTAAAAATATGTTTAATAATTATTAGTATTGAATAGGAATACTTGAAACCACATAATTTTATACAACCAAAATATCATTAAATGTAAATTGTAAATATTATGAGTACTTGAAATCATTTATCTCTGTGCAAATTAAAAGTATTTGACAGTAATAGTTGATATAGAAGCGAGTAATAAAACGATTCTAGATAAGCAGAAGCGTAATTTTAAAAATAGATTGAAGTGAACATTGAAAATATTATTAAGATTGTAAGATTTGTATCCTATCTAATTATTTAGACAGTAATCAAATTTCAGCATTACATAACACTGACATAGTTGACATGCCGTTAAAAATATGAGTCAAACCAATTTGAAAAGGTGTTGGATATTGACTTGAAGACCCAATCCCATCTTTAGATGCAACGGCAGAAGTCTGATCTTGACTAAATGAAAATGACAGGAAAGGCACCAGGTACCTAATGTAAACAGAACGTAGGTGTTCTCGGTGGGAATACCGCGTAAATTTCGTGAGTGTCATGATAGAAGGAAGTGTGATTACGTGCATTGTGTGGGCAGTAAGCTGGGGGTGTGACAATGAGAATTTGCGTGGGTGGCGTGTCAGAACGAGACGAGTTCAAGTGCAAGTGGTTGTCTGGTGGACGTGTGTGTCCTGAAATGTTATATAACCTGAGCGATTTTGACCTGAACCACAGGAAGAAAATAAGGGTCTTCTAAAAACAAGAACCACGACCCCTGTGTGTACATCTCAGCCGTCTTTGACTCTCTTTTAATTTACTCGTCAATGCATTTTAGCTAATAAAAGAAAAAAAAATACAAGTTATATTTTTATATGTCGACATTGCTGCCTTTCCCGGCCATACTGATTATATGAACAAATTAGGTTGTTCTAATTCTTTGAAAAAAACAGAATTCTTTTATCGAAACGTTTAGATTCAAATATTTTGATATTTTGTCAGGACAGTTATCATTAAGCAATAATGCCAAGATTTTAATTTATGCCACAAACTTAAATTTACTCATAAACCAAAGTAATATTTATTATACGTATTTTCTTTGATAAAACAAATAAATAATCAAATTCGATCCTGTTAATCCATCTTCAAAACTGCATAAATATATATATATATGTATGAAATCAGCAGTTTTGAAGATGGATCAACTGGATCGAATTTGATTATTTATTTGTTTTATATATATATATATATATATATATATATATATATATACGAATTCTCTATCTCGCAGTCTTTCATTCTCTCTTTCTCAGTCTTTCATTCTCTCTCTCTCTCTCTCTCTCTCTCTCTCTCTCTCTCTCTCTCTCTCTCTTACTATATATATATATTCGAGTAGACACTTCTATTATTTTGCTTCTTTATTCTAACAATTTTGTTTCACTGGGTCTTTAAACTATCAAGAGTGGGATTTTGATATAATATCAATTTATCCTGAGCTAAAGATTCCTCCTTTGTTTTTGTTTTTTTGTTTTTTTTGGCTTTTTTTTTTGTTTTTTTTACCTATTGCCTATTGCTCATTTTTCTTTCTTTCTGCAATTCTTTTCTTTTTTTATATATTTTAACGTTCTCGTTGTCCTTTTCTATTTTTTTCTGTATATCTGTCTCTCTGTCTTCTGCGTCTTTCTGTCATTTAAGGTGGAATACTCGTGGTGTAGCAGTTAACATGCTGGATTGTGATATCCTTGTTAGGGATTTCAAACTTCGGTCGCGCTATTACTTTTACTTTCGGACTTATAGCCTAGGTAAAAAAATATTAATTCACTTTTCTAACACGCTATGGATTTAATAGTACCATTACAATTAGTCAAAAAACTAACTTTGGCATTAATCAACCACTGAATGTTAATATGCCATTAAACAGAGAAGCCGAAATTAAAATAGAAATTTATTTAAATATTATCATAAAAGATGTTATCCATATTCATATTTACCAACCCCTCAACTCGGGCAGGATATGACACAAGGTCCATTTTCAAGCGGAGTTTAACAGGTTTGAATTCAGAGTTTTCCTTCTCCTAGACTAGTTGCCTCACCAAGGCTGAAGAACCTAGTCTGCCCTACTATTTATCCATGGCTGAAGGGAGAATAATTGGATTCATACCTTTCCCAATGGTATTAGTGCTATGTCACCGTGTCCATTTCCTACGACAATAATTATTACAGTACAGGCACCCCCAAAAGATGTTATCACTATCATTTATAATGATTAGTACATCAGCCCCTGTGTGTGCAGCTCAGCCGTCATCGAACTTCTCCAACTCTGCCAAGTTCGTCCATTTTGAGTAATAAACGAAAGAAAAAAAGATGCAGATTATATTTTTATACGTCAGTGTTGTCATCTTTCTCTGCAATACAACGAAGACGATATGAACATATTAGGTCGTTCTTATTCTTTGAAAAAAAATAGAATAATTTCTTTTATCGAAATGTATCGATTCAAACATTTTGATTTTTGTCAGAAGTGAAGGCAAATTTCTGATTCCGTGATTAATAAAATCTGAACTTTTCTTTGAAAAGAAAAAAAAAGGGAAGTTTGAAAGACCCTTTTCAACTTGTTTTGGGTCTGAATGTTTTACCTCACCTGAAATATTCTAACAAAAAATCAAATGAAAGTATTTAATAAATCGTTCAGTTTACAAGCGTACATTATTCCAAAAATTCCACTGCTATGAAAGATTTACCTTATGTTCATATTAAGAAAGTCAGTAAATTGGCGACCGTAGTCGAGGGCAACCAGAAGGCTCCCTTTTAAATAGCTACTACACTAAGGTGTAGGGGAGGGGGCTACTTCTTTCCCTGATTTGCTCTACTTTACCCTTGATACGTACCTTATATTGCTGAGTGTTAAGCAAGGAGGTATCAAGTACCACTTTTAAAGTCTTTGATATGACTTGACCTCGGTATAGTAGGTATTAAAAAGGGAGAGTAGGTATTGAAAAGGGAGCCGGTCAATCTTCAAATTAGGATGGGTTAATTTATAGGAACTTCCTTTTTCCGGTTTATCTAAATTTATAATGACCAGGTTTGAGTTTCCTTCTAATGGCACTATATATATATATATATATATATATATATATATATACATGCAAAATTTTGGGATATTTGCATCATAGCTATCATACAATGAATGATGTTTATACAGCAGCATTGCTTACAGCAAAGCCTTCATCAGATGACGACTCTGCGTTCAGGCATTGTTTCGGGGCTGAAGCATCATTATCACTTGCCAGAACGCTCCTGTAGTAACTCACAATAGCATCAGACTTTCTTGGATTGTCGTCACTCTATGGGATTGCCATATCCACACTGATGCAGTTAGAGTCTTATCTTGTTTTTTTTTTCTTTATGTATTTCCTCTTGTCTGATGGAGAAAGTCTAAGAGTTGTCAAGAATACGGAGGTTGGGTGGGTAATGAAACCTTGGCATCCGACCTCGATAGGAAACACAATGGTTATCCAGCTACTTCTAACACATTCTTCTCGCAGTCAATATATATATATATATATATATATAAGATACTCTTAAATCCATTAAATCTAGAGTTGGGAGCAATTTATGTGATTTTATTGCTGGATATTGGTATAGAAATAAATTTAGACTGTTTTGAAAAATGATATAATAAATAAATAAATAATAAATAACTATGACTTAACAAATTGATTAATTAATAAATATTTGAATTAATATTAGTAATTGTTGCTGGGTTATTTTAATTTGACATTAACCGGACATTGGCCTAGCGGTTAGAGTGTTCGCCAATGGCCCGGGAGACCTGGGTTCAATCCTAGGTCGACTCATACCAAAGACTTTAAAAATGGAACTTGATGCCACCTCTCTTAACACTCAGCATTATAAGGTACGGATCAAGGGTAAAGTGGAGCAATCCAGGGAAAGGAGTAGCGCCCTCCCCGACACCTTGGTGTAGTAGCTATCGAAAAGGAAGCCTTCGGGTCACCCTCGACTATGGTCGCTAACTTTTAATTTGGGGAAATTTTACCGTGAATTACATTAGTTTAAGATTATTTTATTTCAGTTTAATTATTAAAATTCGGTGTACTTAAATAAGATTTTCTGTATAAATGTTTGGATAGTAAGGCATATATTTTTGTAGCAGTAAATTTTCCCTCAGTTAAATTTGAAGTATAATGAAACCGGATGTCTCTTTACATGCCAAAATAAGTTGATACTTATTGCTACGTGAATTGGAAAGGGTTACGTTTATATAAGAGAAAAAAAATTTTTTATTCTTATTTTAAATCTGGTTGTAAATGTGAAAGAGTTATTTTAATCCATTTTCTTGTTCAATCTGAAGAAGTCGTGTTAAAAATTTAGAGCATTAACTGATATCTGCTTCCAAGTTGTGATTTTTGATGAGGTTATGTATCCAGAAATTATGTAAATTTCACTATAACTTATGTCTGAGTCAACCTCATAAAAAAAACAACTACTTGGAAGCAGATTTAAAGCATGGAACGACAAAGCAATTTATTGTGGTCCAGTTAGTCAAATCTCATCAAATATTGCATGAGGAATTGTCAAGGGAAATCTACAGTAAAACTGCAGATTGCGATACAGACACCTTAATTAAGATCTCTTGTAGGTTTTAACCTACCGTATCCCTTATTCCGAACATTAAGTGCACAGAAAAATTACATAAATCCCGAGACAGTTCTTTGTAATTATATTACCTGACCCAAAATGGTTATAGTGTTCACCAATGGTCCTGGAGACCAGGGTTCAATCCCAGGTTGAGTCATACCAAAGACTATAAAAATATTACTTGCTACCTCATTGCTTAACACTCAGCATTATAAGGTACAGATTAAGGGTAAGTGGAGTAATCAAAGGAAAAGATATTAGTCTGCTCGGGTTTTAAATAAACCTTTCAAGGTTATTTAATGACAAGTCCATTTTTATACAAATAAACAGCTTTATTTCAAACAATTTAGGTTAGCATACAAAAACTGTTCCATTTCAAACCATTCAGTTAGGCATAAGAACGCAGTTTAGTTCTATTTGACCCATAGATAGGACCCTATCCGGTGCTACCTCTCCGAGCCAGAGTGAACTCGGGAGCGATGGCAATGAAGGGGTGTTCCACATTCCCCAAAGCTCCAAAATTACCCAAGCCTCACTATCAAATTGTTTCGGATCATTATCAGGTTAATCGTTGGTGCGGGGCACTCACCCCTCAGCAGAGAAGCAGTCGGTATATTTTACATCCCCAGGGAAACGTGACGTGCCCTCTCCTGTTTCTCCGTTTAGTAGTTATTGAAAAGGGAGCCTTCGTGTCTCTCACAACTACAGTCAATTGACTAAGTATATATATATATATGTACACCTGCTCTAATTGATGTTTTTTTTCACAAGATCTATGTGACAGCAAGTCTCTTCCGTTTTCCAGGACACTTCTGATAATCCAAGCCGCTTAATGTAGTGATTTGATCTTGATTATCTTAATTGGTTATTTCTCTGGCAAGGTCATGGTATTTGTTTTTCTTTTCCCCTTTCATATTTAATTCGTGGTTTTACGTTCATATACCATTTATTAATGTGGTGAAATTTCAGTTTCTTCCGCAGTTACCCCAGGATCACTTTTCCCACGCTGTCATGTCTGTTTTTGAATTCCTTTTGTGTCATTCTGCTGAATTTGCTTATTATGTGATTAACTGTTTGATCTCGCTCACCAAATCCTCTGCCCTAGTTGGATGCATGCTAATTACCAATTTTTTTTTACCAATAAGTACTTATGGTGCAATCTATTTTAACTGAAATATGTTACGTTCCGCTCTCTGGTCAAACTAACGACAACACGGAATTTATATATAACAATATATATTTATTTTCTCGACGGACGCTTGTGTTAAGTAGGAGCAGTCAGGAGAGGAATTAGGATTGTTCGTCGATGAGGCTTGAACTCTTCGATGTAAGTAGACGATGGCCGAGACAACGCACACAGAGTGACGACGAGGTCAGTTTCGTGAACAGCGGGATCCTTTTCACTACTTCTGTTCAATTCGTCGGCCTTATATTACCTTCAAACTCACACGAAGAGATACGGACACACCTCCACGCCTCCGCAATTTCTTCGGATATCTGGCGATCGGGATGTGTCACTTCCGTTATCTTTGGAATGGCCTGTGTGATCGTCATCGAGCGGAAATAGCTGTCACGCAGTTCACAGGTCACTCTCTTCCGGTGCATCACTCTGAAGTGGGACCTTCACTTTGTCCCATATTATCAGCCGAGCACACCTGCGCTTTTTCTTTCGATTATTGACCATTGGGATGTGTCACTTTCGCTATCTTCGGAATGGCAGGTGTGATCGTCATCGAGCGGAAATAACTATCATGCAGTTCATTGGTCACTCTCTTCCGGTGCATCTCTTTTTTTTACGGCAAAGTGAGAATTTTTTTTACCTTGTCTCATATTGTGAGCCAAGCTGTATTTTACAAATATACACATGCTGCAGAAAAAATCAGCAACTGCGCAGCCAACGATATTTTAACCAGATAATGACTTTGAGATCAGGCAATTTCATCTTATCTATTGATTTATTCATCCCAAACATTGGCATGATGGTTAGAGTGTTCGCCAATGCTCCGGAAGACCGGGGTTCAATCCAAGGTCGAGTCATGCCCAAGACTTTAAAAATGGTACTTGATACCTATTTGCTTAACACTCAGCGATATAAGGTAGGGGTCAAGGGTAAAGTAGAGCAATCCAGGGAAAGGAGTTGCGCATTCCCCTACACCTCGGTGTAGAAGCTATTGAAAAGGGAGTCTTCTGGTCACCCTCGAATACGGTCGCCAACTTTACTTACTTATGGTAAACTCAATTATTTGAAATAGAACTGTTTTATCATTTAACTATGTGTAAACGAAATACTGGTGTTTTAATGAATTGTTAATGATATATTAGCAATGCTTGAAAACATTAAACTGTGTACAAACAAATGATTTATAGTAAATAGAACTATTCGTATCAGATAGAAATATATAAAACTATTTAAATGTGTGCAAAAACTGAGCTCAGGCTCGTTTAAAAATATTATCTGGAAAATGTGTTTGGAAATCATATATTTCATATGTATAAAAAAGATTTGGCATTAAATAACCTACAATCGTTGATATTCCATAAAATCATGTCAAACTTAACCTGCTGATCCTATATTTATTTTGCATCGTCCTGGTCACATGTACAAACATGGCTGTGAGATAACTCCTCAAAGCATCAGTACGATTTGACGTAGAAACAAAGAAAAGCAAAAGATATTAAAATCTTCATAAAGTTTCGAAAATTCCAAGGTTTCCTTAATTTCTTTACCTTATTTTTGCACATTTTATTTGATTTTGAAGTTGGTTGATTGATTGCTTGGTTTTACGGCATGTCAACTCTGACTAAATCATTTTATACCGATACGACCAGACATTTTTTGTCACGTCGTGGGAATGCCAGGTCAATATGTAGCCACTTCGTATAATCCTTTGTTGTATTCACCACTACGCTGTTTGAAAGCATCAATTCAGTGACGTAAAATTGAAATTTACTAACAATTATCACCATCATTGTAAAGTCATACTGACAGCACAGATTTCCCTTGCTCTCTTTCGCTATCCGTCCCTATCATCTATCGCTCCTGATAGGTCCTCTAGACTACATCGAGTGTTTGCACCAAGCTGATGTATGCAGAACCTTGCTAATCGGCCAACACTGGCATGTCCATATATAGAAGTCCTTAAGAGAACAAATTCCGGAAGTAGCATCCTACAAAACAACAGCTGTAAGGCCTCTAATTTCCCATCTCGCAAACTAACAAGAAATACGAGGGAGTGCTGGTTGTTTAAACACTTAAGCGACAATCTTCATGAACTCTAGTGCTCGCCAACCAGCAAGGATTCACATACATCAGCTCTGTGTGTACTCGGGTTATAATCCAGAGGACCTACCAGGAGCAATGAACTATAGGGATAGTGAGCTAGAGAGCATCAAGAACTCGGTGCAATTAGCCCAACTTAAGGATGATGCTGATGATATATATATATATATATATATAAGTGTTTATAGCAATGTGATTGTATGAGTGTGATTAGTATATATATATATATATATATATATATATATATATATATATATAAGTAAAGTTAGTGACTGTAATCGACGGCGACCCGAAGACTCACTTTTCATTAGCTACTACACCAAGATGTAAGAGAGAGCTCTACTCTTTTCCCTGGAATGCTCCATTTTACCTTATAATGCTGAGTGTTAAGCAAGACGGCATCAAATATATTTTTTTGAGTTTTGGTAAGACTCGACCTGGGATTGAACCCCAAGGCCATTGGCGATTCGCTGGATTACCGTTATAAGAAAGTCCAATAAACGTTGTCTTGGTAACTCTTTTATATCGAAGAATTACAGTATTTGAAAAATGAGGTTGAGTATAATGCCAACCTCAAAAATAGAATATTCTGTTGCAAATTAGGCTGGAAATCACTTTATTTATATTGTCCAGTCGGCTGGGGCTGTAGAATACACCGATTGCACCTCTGCAGAAGGGGTTAGACTCCCCCCCACAACTAGTGTCCTGGTTATAACACTAATCAATCTGATGGTGAGGTTCCAGTAATGCTGGAGCTTTGGGGAATGTGGAGTATCCCTTTATCGCCATCGCTCCCAGGTCCACTCTGGCCTTAGGTGGTAGCACCTGATAGGGCCTCATCTATAGCTTGAATAGTACTAACGGCATACTTATGCTAAACAGAATTGTTTGACTAAACTGAATAGCTTGAAATAAAAATGTTTATCACAATTAAACTGTACTTACATTTAAACTGCTTACTTATCCTAAACTGAATTGTTGGAAATAGAACTATTTTCATTAACTATACTTACATTTAAACTGCGTGTTTATGCTAAACTGAATTGTTTGAAATCGAACTGCTTTTGACATTGGAACTGTACTTACATTAAACAGAATTGTTTAATATAGAACTGTTTTGACATTTAACTGTGTAAACAAAATCTGTACTTAAAACTAAACTTAATTAGCTAAATTAGAACTGTTTGACGAAGCTGAATAACTTAAAATGGAAATATTTTTCACAATTAAACTGTGTACTCATGCTAAACTGAATGGTTTTAAAAAAGAAGTGATTATTTCTATAAAAATGGATTTGGCGTTAAATGACCTACAACGGTTGATATGCCATAAAACTCAACCAACCAACCAACTCTATTTTTATGTTTGCACTTCTAAATTATATTGATCTAATGACAAAAATCCTTCTATAAGTGCTCTTTTTGCCGGATTCTCGTTTCATGACAAAAACTATATATAATTAAAGGTTTCTTAACACCATATAAGGAAAGACTCATAAGCTACGTTTTATCTACTGTGCGATTGAGCCACAACAAAAATGAATCGGGACAATGGATGAAAAAAGTTTTTAAAATTTCTTTTTAAAGACCATTAAAACGGAACAGCTGTTCCATGATTTGTTTTGCATTACTGTCAGTTTCACGGTCGTAGATCGATTGTCAGACACATATCATCGATAAAACAAACGCATTTACATGAACAAAAAGAAGAGATCCAAATTGTAGACAACTTTATTTAGAGAGCTTCGATAACATAGACTTCATTCTCTTCAGAGGGGTAAGACCCTATTTCCTGAATCATAAGGGATCTCCATTATGGCCCCAGTCTGTATCCGGTGGTGATGTTTCAGTTCAGGAGATCTGAGGAGTCTGGATAACTCCTTCGTTGCCATTACTCCCATGTCCTCTCTGACCAGGAGTGGTAATAACTGTTTAAGTCTCCTCAATTGGTCAGTTAGATATGTTTGAAAATTTTTTGTTTTTGTTTACTGATTATTTTAAGAAAGCCAAGTTTAATTTCTCATGCTCTTTGACAAGTTATCTACATCTGAACATTGACAAATATGCAATTAAAATGAATAAATGAATTGACTCAAAGGTGAAATTGATAATATAAATTGTCATGATTATAATCAAACATTTACAAATAAATCCGATTTTGGCATTAAATAAACCATTAGGTATTGATATGCCGTTAACTGAACCAAAATATAAATAGTTATGAATATAATCAAACATTTGCAAATGAATTGAATTTTGACATTAAATAACCCATAAAGAGTTGATATACCATTAAATATATGGACGAAACGAAACCAAAATATTGTTTGTATTACAATCAAACATTTACAAATAAATCAAATTCTAACATTAGATAACCCAGAGAGAGTTGATATGGCATTAAATAAATAAACCAAACCAAATTATATTCATGATTACAATGAAGCATTTAGAAATTAATCAAATTTTGGCATTAAATAACCCTTACTTAGTTGATATCGCGTTAAATAAACAAAACCAATCCAAAATACATTCATGATACAATCAGATATTTAGAAATGGAACAATTTTGGCATTAAATAACCCATGAGGTGTTGATATAACGTTAACCAATAAAAAATCTAAACAAAGTAAATCGAACAGTAGCATAGGACCAAAATACGTGTCTGAAAGAAAGGAGTTCACAGGAAAGAACCACTCAAATCTAGAATGTTAAGGAAGAAAATAGAAGTCGCT
>OY757936.1:53895676-53905676 GCA_963585895.1 Sepioteuthis lessoniana
CCGAACAGAACTGCAACATATTAACCTCCACTCTATTGGCCATAACCACGTTTCTTTCCCGTTCTTCTATGCTGCTCAACCGGTGGACTGGCTTTCTTTACCGCATCTTGTCTTCAAACTCTCTGATCTCCAAACTAACTGACTTCCTGTCTCACCGAGTTATATAATAGTTCAATCGCCCACTCAATATCTCCCCATAACTGGCTATTGGAATGTGTCACTTCCGCCGTCTTTGGAATGGCATGTTTGATCATCAACAAGCGGAAATAACTATCATGCAGTTCACAGGTCACTCTCTTCCGGTGCATCAGTTTCTGACTGTACCGTTGGATTTTAACCCCATCCCATATTGTCAGCCAGGCTCACCCACACCAATGGAATATGCACTTCCGCCGTCTTTGGAATGGCATATTTGGCTGTGTCGGAGGTCAATATACAACACATGAAGGTGACATTTATACCAATTGTAATTAGTGCGTTTGGAACAATAACTAAAGGATTACTAAAGGGACTGGATGAATTGGAAGCTGGAGAGCATCCAAACTACTACATTATTGAGAACGGCCAGAATACAGAGAAGAGTCCTGGAGAATTGATGAGACCCTCACAAGTACTACCACTCTGGCTAAGAGTGGGCCTGGTGTTAATTGCAAGGAAGGTGCCCGTGGTGTAATTGTTATCGTCGTAGGAAATGAACACGGCGACACGAGTTCAAATCCTGGACGAGACTGATTGCATTTCACATAGCACTAATACCCTTGGGAAAGGTATGAATCCAATTATTCTCCCTCCAGCTATGGGTAAATAGTAGGACAGACTAGGTTCTTCAGCCTTGGTTAGGCAACTAGTCTAGGAGAAGGAAAACTCTGAATTAAAACTCGTTAAACTCCGCTTAAAAATTGACCTTGTGTCATATCCTGCCCGAGCGGAGGGGTTGGTAAATAGGATTAGGAGTAGCAGTACGTGTTAGGGTTCAATCTTTGGGTCAAATAGATCAGTTTAACAATTAATCGTATTTATAGGTTCGTGTACACTCAAAAAATCTATTAATTACACAAAAATATAGATATGAACATATATTTACCTCAATTTTCTGACCTCTCAACTAAACTAGAGGGTTTGATTGATTTTAACAAGATGTCACGCCGTTAAAATCAATCAATTAATCACTAAATCAACAAATATGGACCATTTACTTTTTCACGTGTTGATGCTAAGTTTTAACCGGGCCATTGGCCAAATGAGGAGAGTGTTTGCCTATAGTCCGTGAGACCAGAATTCAATCCCAGGTCGAGTCATACCAAAGACTCAAAAAATGGTATCTGATGCCGACTTACTTAGAACTCAGAACTACAAGGTAAGGATCAAGAGTAAAGTTGAGAAATCTAGGGAATGGAGTAGTGCCCTCAGTTACACCTCAGTATAGTAACTATCGAAAAGAGAGCCTTCAGGACACCCTAAGGTCGTAAACTTTACTTATATATATATATATATATATATATATATATATATATATATATATATATATATATATATATGTATGTATTTGACTAATGAGTAGAGTGTTCGCCAATGGTCTGGGAAACCGGAGTTCAATTCCAGGTCGATCATACCAAAAGACTCAAAAATGGTACTTGATGCCGCCTTACTTAGCTGTCAGCAATATAAAGTAAAGATCAAGGGGAAGTGGAGAAATCCAGGGAATGCAATAGTGCACCCCCTACTCTTTGGTGTAGTAGCTATTGAAAAAAGAGCCTTCGGTTCACTTTCGACTAAGTTCGCCAACTTTACAACTTTCTTACTGTTCTTTTATCCCTGGTTGAGTGATACTAAAGACTCAAAAAATAGTACTTGATGCCGCCTTGCTTACCCCTCAGTAATATATAGTAAAGATCAAGGGTGTAGTAGCTATTGAAAAGGGAGATTTCGGGTTACCCTCGACTAAGGTTTTAATGGTCAGCTTTGATTTTTTTTTAACTCTGGTTAAAAGTCTGCAAAATGGAATTAAACTCTTCCTTGCGTTTTTAAGTAAGCTCGTACGTGAATAGTGCAAACGAGAAAATTTACTGACTGGACTGGTCCGTTCACAGAAAGGCTTGTAACGCAGACTATTTAAAATATCATTTTCTCTTCTACACTCTTATACTTTTCTCGCTAAGCCAAGAGATTTGCACTAGGCTGATTTGTCTATTTATCTGTGGGGCGAATGTCAAATGATTCTCGAGATTTTAGGCATCCACTTAACTTTCTCACAAGACGTGCAGACAATCATTATTACCAGCAACATGCCCTTCGAAGGAACGCCGCTTACATAAAGGTCAAGGCTAGCATTGTTTACTGTTTACCCTTTACATGGATCGCCCTAGAACCGAACGAACGTGTCAAGCAGAAACTCAAATCAAATGAAGCCTTTCCAGTACTGAATTTTTACAATTTCATTTCGGTTTATTCAAAATTAAATATTCCCATTTACGAGGAGGAAAGCTTAATCTAATGCAATTGTCATGTAAAGTTGGCGGGTTTCCGGTATGTTTTTCGTTAGGCAGCAGACCAAACTAGTTGAGGAAATATATATAATGCAATAATGCTTTCAGCTAAGTTTACAGCTGTCAATATTTAACGGACTAAAATTGTTATATACGAGGGTCATTCAAAAGATAAGAAAATAAATAAATAGATAAATTTATCTATCTATCTATCTATCTATCTCAGACTGATACTATCTATCTATCGATCTATCAATCTATCTATCTACGAGATTTGTTCAATAAATATGTTGAATCTGCTATCTTGGAGGGTCATTCAGTGAAAAACGAAAACTACCTCTCTCTCTCCCTCTCTCATATATATATATATATATATAGTCATCCACAGACAGATCTTTTTCGTTCTATCAGAACTCATCAGTGTGGCTAGACCTACTAGCTTCCCGTAGCTGGGATCGAAACCCGGTTGACACAAACGCCAATCCAAGCCTCTAACCCTCAGCCCTGAGGAACCAGTAGCAACGAAGTAAATTTTAAACGGTTATGAATCACAATTACTATTGTTTACATACATCTGTTTATATATATATATATATATATATATATATATATATATATATATATATATATATATATATATATATATATATATATATATATAACATGTCTAAGGTTATTATGCAAATCAATTAAACCTCAGTAACTCAAAAAGTTCTGAACCAATATTTCTTAAATTTTCACTTGTCCATTTTCATACTTTGGAAGGTGTTTAATTAGATCTTCTGCAATTTTTAATGATTAGTTTTTGTAATATTTGAAATTTTCAAAAATGGACAGACTGAATTTAGTATGCTGGTTTGGTTTGGTTTGGTTTTATAACACATCAACCATTGTAGGTTATTAATGACAAATCCTTTTTTTTTATACATGAAACATTGCTATTTCAAACAATTCAGTTTTGCATAGATAGAGATCTTTAGTTTACTGTTAAATTTCAAAACACTTCCATTTCAAACAATTAAGTTTAGCATAAGTACACAGTTTAATTGTATTTTACCCATACATAGGACCCTGTCAGGTGCTACCACTCCGGCCAGAGTGGGCCTGGGAGCGATGGCAATAAAGGGGTACTCTATATTTCCCAAAGCTCCAGCATCACTGGAAACTCACTCTGGACATATGTTGGTGGGGGGCTTCCTTCTCTATAGAGATGCAGTCGGTGTATTCTAAAGCCCCAACTTACCCTGGCATTTATAATGTAGATTGATTTGATATTAGCCGAAGAACTTTGAAATCTCATCCTGCAAAAAAACAAACTATATTTTTGTCCATAATATATGTTGAAACATGGGTAAAGGGAAGGATGTAACAACAGCTGAAAAGCAGAAAATAACAAATTTACTGAGAGAAGCAATATCCTTTGAGGAAATATTAACGGGAGTACAGAGGGATCATCAAACAATAAAGCAGGCTGCCAAAAATAAAACTAAGCTGAGAACTCGAAATAAAGAGAAAGGCTTTAAGAATTTGCTTCCTCGAGATGAACATAAACTAAAGTGAGTAATAGCGAAACATTCACTTTTGACCTGCGCTCAGATTTTTGTAAAGGCTTGGATTAAGGAAGTGTTGGAATGTCCCCTATAGATGGACTCGTCCTCTTGTGACATATACCAACTGAGCTCTCTTCTGCGCAGTCTCAGTCTCAGCGAACCGTTACCAAGACCAGTAATATCCCTGATTGTTAAGCTTAGGAGGGATTTCTCGCAGCTATCGTTCGTGTATGTACTATTTTCCTTCAATATATTTCTAATAACTTATTTCTCTGCCGTGTCATCATTTGAACCTCCCCTTGACCATAACAGGGAATCAAGAAGGACAACAGATATAGAATACTTAGTGAACTAGGATCTGTAAACATTATCTCTTAGGGAGCCTCGTATTAATCAAGTAAATATTTTAAAGCATCAACATTGCGCCAGGGAACGTATAAAAATTGACTTTTCTAATGAATTGAGGGAAATTTGATAGACCTGAGGAATCAGTCAAAGGATGACTTTTATCCAGTTCCGACATGCTTGTGACTAACAGAAAGCAACAAATAGTGTGACGCTATGGGCAAGAATTGTTGCACTAATAACAATTGGATCAGTCAAATCGATGAAAGAAGTGAACATTTCAGTGCTAATTTTAGCAATTTTATGAATAAGACTTTCGTTGTATTCTACAAGTTCGAGCCTCGCAGTTTCAAAATGAAGTGTGTATTTATGCACGACTATGCTTCTTCTCATGTATCTAAGCTCATCCGTGAATTGTTTGAGCATAAAATTTTATAGTAGAGAAGATAGTTGAATAACTACTATCAGGTCCTGATAGTCGAAAATATATAATTGTGAAGAAGAAATTAAGAACCCAGTCTCGACCGTAATCACGTATACTGATCACAGCCAATATAATATAAACCTCTCAGCTCGGTTCGGACATAGGTTCGAACTCACAATATAAATACGAACACGAAGTGTGCTAAAATCTCAGTCTTTACTCAGCTGTGGGAGTGGTGGGGTGTTTAGGATTTGAAACTGTCCGGATGACACAGCTTCAGCCGTGGATCATCTAGCTTGATATTTTTTTAGAGTATTGTGCTTCTTAAAGATTAAAGAAACGGTTGTTTCTCCATCCCATGAGCCGTGGTAATATTCTTGGTAACAAATGATCTGAATAGGATGAGTTGATCAAAGAAAAATAAGGTCAGTTGATTAAATATAAGCAGTTCAATAACAGTATATAAAGTGAAACACAATCAGCTATCGTATGGCATCTACAGATATACAAAACAGAAAACAGCGTTTGAACCGTTTATATGTGTGTCGGTCTTAGGTTAACTTTAGGAATTTAGTGAAATGCTTGAGTCATTTACTCATGGGTGTGAAAGAATATGATTTGGCTCGCGAACTCTTGAATGTTGGTAAAGAATTGTGTGTCTGTCTGTCAATCCGTTTTCTTTGCAGTCCGAACACCAACTAACCTGTGACGTCTAAATTCTGTCATTAAATGTACATCCCATGATAATCCAAACCTATTCCCTCTCAGAAAATACAATTAAAATCAGCTATTTAATTTAATCGCTTGCAAGAATTCTATTCCCATCTGCGTTGCACTCAACAACCAAAAGCAATTTTTCTAATATTATTGTTACATCTGGTTGTTACATCTACCCAGCTTCAAATTCAACAACACAGGTTGACCTTTTGCTTTTCGGGGTCCCAGCTGTGTCTACGAAATAATAAGCTTGTTCTCTGGGAAAAGGATAAACATCTGATTTTTCATCTTTACCCGATCCAAGCATAAACCGGTTAACTTCGTGAAAAAATTATATGATCGTGATAAACAATATAACAACAAAGCAGACGTATGAGAAGCAATTAAAATGACTATGACGGAAATGGAACCTAGTCAAAATAAAAAGGAGGTGTCGTGTTGGTGTAATGGTTAAAGCGATCGACTGCAGAATTGTAATAAGCGAGTTCGAACTCTAGTCACGCTATTACGTTCACTTTCGGACAAACACCCTTGGGAAAGAGATAAACCGTCTTATCCTCCCACCTATGGGTTAAATAGTACCATTATCTTATTTACCACCCCCTCGGGTAGGATATGACACAAGGTCAATTTTTAAGCGGAGTTTAACTGGTTTGAATTCAAAGTTTTCCTTCTCCTAGACTAGTTGCCTCACCAAGGCTGAAAAACCTTAATAGTACCATTATTGTTCTAAAAGAAGGACTTTGGCATTAAGCAACCTACAAAGGTTGATATGCCATAAAAGAAAGAAACTAATCTTAAAAACTAATAAAATCTCACGATACGAAATTACTGGCAGTTATTTAGAAAAAGGTTCATTATAGTAAAATATTAAGGATTCGAAAACTTATTTGTGTTTCTTGTTTGTTCTATTATTTGTAATTATCAAAGAGTGTTAATTTATTTTTCCGATCTAGTACAGGTACTTGGGCGGAAAAGTTAATGAATACTGTCGGGCCGAACTCATACGTGATTGATAAAATTCACATCGCCAACACAACAATTTTTTTCTTTTCTTTATTCATAGTTTTGACCTGGGTTGATATTAACGTGTTATGAAACCATGATTTAGCCGTGTCAGTACTGGTGTAAGGTTGAACAAGTTGAACTCTTTCGAAACGCTTGGAGAAAAAGATACATAGAAATAACACGAAGATGCTAATTGCTATTCTGAATAAAACCAATAAACTAACAAAACAGCAGCTGTTCGGTTGCTTACTTCCCATCTCACAAAGTATTCCTGTCAGAAATACTGCGCATTGTTAAAGACAATAGACTCCTATACATGGACACACCTGTGCTGGTCAACCAGCAAAAACGTACATTCATCCGCTCTGTGCGGACACTAGGTGCCATATAGAGGACTTACCAACAGTGATTGTTAGAGAGAACCGAATGAATGGTTGGTGTCACCAAGATTAGACTCTTCCAAGACTATAAAAGAATTGAATATTTTAATCTCAGTTGTGGTTTTAGAATTGCTTTGAGAATTATGAAGTAATCTCGATCATCATCAAAGTTTGGTGACAGCTCGAATTCACTTGACTTCCCCTTGGCCATTACAACTGGTAAGTCCTCGTGACGGAGTTGATGAATGTAATTTTTTGTGGTTGGCCTACCCTGGTGTGTCCATGAGTAGGAGTCTCGAGAAAAACCCTGTTTATGAGTTCGTCATAAGTTCACCAGCATTACCAAGTATGTTCTGCTTGTAGGATAATTTTCGAGATGGGAGGTAAGTGGCCGAACATCTGCTGTTTTATAGGATGTCCCAAACAGCAAGTAGTGTAGTTTATGTATAGCTTTTTCTCATCTAGCTTTTGACTATACTAACCAATATGTTCGTGTCCAAACCAGAATACGACCAAGAGGACGAGGCGCATGAAATTATCTGGGACTTTGAGATAAAAGCAGATCACCTAATCCAAGTCAGAAAACTAGATCAGTTGTTGATTACCATAAAAGAATATCTTTCTTCCAGTTGGTTGGTTGTATTTTTTGACATATCAGCCTTTGTAGGTTATTTAATGCCAAATTCTGTTATATATATATAGTTGTTGGCAACTGTAGTCGAGGGCAACCAGAAGGCTCCCTTTTCGATAGCTACTACACTGAGGTGTAGGGAAGGGAATTACTCATTTCCCTGGTTTGCTCCACTTTACCCTTGATACGTACCTTATATTGCTAAGTGTTAGGCCAGGAGGTATTAAGTACCATTTTTAAAGTTTTTAGTATGACGCGACCTGGAATTGAACCCAGTGAGAAAATAAAGGAAAGAGAAAATACAAACAAATACTAGGACCCTGCCAGAGAACTAAAATAAATTAGAATCTGAAAATGACGGTAGTGTCAGTTGTTGTTTGAGCAAGTGGTATGATCTCTGAAGCTATGAAAAAATGATTGG
Source organism: Sepioteuthis lessoniana (assembly GCA_963585895.1). Lineage (NCBI taxonomy): Eukaryota > Metazoa > Mollusca > Cephalopoda > Myopsida > Loliginidae > Sepioteuthis > Sepioteuthis lessoniana. The sequence goes on from OY757936.1 coordinate 53,903,639, forward strand.
ATGTATTAGAAATCAGAGAGATTGATATATTCCAATCTATCCATTTCCTTGGGTATGAACCCCCTTATCCTCCCAGCTATGGGTTAAATAGTACCACTACCGTTCTTCTAGAAGGACGACTTTGTCATTAAGTTTGAATTCAGAATTATCCTTCTCCTAGACCGGTTGTTATACTAAGGTTAAAGCGTACACACTGCTCTACGCAGCTGGAAGCAAAATTGATGGATTCATGCCTTCTCCAAAGGCATTATGTGAAATACACACAGCCTAGTCTAGAATTTGAACTGCATTCGTCGTTTTCATTCTCTCGAATTGAACGAGTACACCTCGATATATATATATATTTATATATATATAGAGAGAATTTGGGTTTAGTTCAATCTAAAAATCTCAAGCTAAGATTATTGATGACATCATTCGGCCACCCTTGTCGTTATCCCTTCATCAGCTTTTTTTTTACAGCACCAGAAATTGAGATGACACAAAATTCCTTGATTTGCAAATTCTTGTCGATTGTTCTGCTGGTTGTCCAGCACAAAGTGCACTCTCTCTCTCTTTTTCTTTCTCTCTCTCTCTCTAAATCAATCTATCTATCTATCTATCTATCTATCTATCTCTTTATTTCTCAATTAATTAAGTAAACATTATGTAAGTTCACTCCATCTCACGTATCTGATGTTAAAGTGATCGCAGGTGAAATTAAGCGTGCCATGCTTGACCTAACCTTTCATTCTTTCATCTGAAAACAGGATGACATACGAGAGTGAACTGTTAATACGAACGAAACAGGGTTTGAAAGGGATCTCCTTCTCTGACAACGATCTACTCTCTCAATAAGTGACCCATAATTCAGCGGACAGATTACAAGAGAGGAGCAAGGTTTTGATGACGCAAGAACTCCTGTTCGTTTGGGGTCTAATAATGCCTAGGGATAAACTTCACTCAGGTTATCTTCTCGAGTGGGCAGAAACCTACCACCCTTACATATATATATATATATATATATATATATATATATATATATATATATATATATATACTTGGGAAATAAACAATTATGAAAAATATATCAATCAATTCCTGCCGAATACTATAAAATCAATACGGCAATATGAAAGGATCAACAAGAAAATATGTAGACAGAAAATGTCTATTATATTCAACGAAATATGTATTAATGAAGAAATGCTGCCAATACACACACACACACACACACACACACACATATATATATATATATATATACTTGTACTCATATACATACATATCCATACATACATACATAAATAGCGGATTTAGCGTAACGTTTATTCTCACAAGAAATGGAATCGGCGGCCTGAGCTTAAATCTAAGATGATTATGACTGTGTTTCACTGTTCGCGAATTCTTTTCGGAAAGGCAGCATATCAACTATTATCATGTCTCGCGTAATTATTCTTTTTTAACTCTAATAATAAAAGTTGGCGACCATAGTTGAGGGAGACCCAAAGGGTCCCTTTTCGATAGCTACTACACCAAGGTGTAGGGGAGGGCGCCACTCCTTCCCTGGATTGCTTCACTTCAACCTTGATCCGTACCTTATAATGCTGAGTGTTAAGCAAGGAGGCATCAAGTAACAATTTTTAAGTCTTTCGTATCACTCGACCTGGGATTGAACCCAGGTATCCGGGGCCATTGGCGAACACTATAACCGCTTGGCCAATGTCCGATAATAACTCTAATAATGATAATAATAATAATAATAATAATAATAATGAAAAGGAAACTTTCAGAGAAAAACAGAATCTCACCTAATGGCAGCTCAAAACAGCGCCATAAGAACCAATCATATCAAGGCGAGGATAGATAAGACGCAACAAAATAGCAAATGTAGGCTATGCGGTGACTAAGATGAAACCATCAATCACATAATAAGAGAACGCAGCAAATTGACACAGAAGAAGTACAAGGCAAGACACAGTTGGAGGGCATGGTGATCCACTGGGAAAAGTGCAAGAAATTTAGATTTGACCATGCCAACAAATGGTATATGCACAAC